>PVIW01001552.1:0-286766 GCA_004026585.1 Noctilio leporinus
CAGTGGATACCCTATGGGTTGAGGGTTTCCAAGGGACATGGTCTGGGTCTGGCGGGGGTTGGAGGATTCACCCCAGGGTTGAGGGCATCAGAGATCTGCTTTGGGTCAAAGGTGTGCTGAGGGACCTGTTCAGGTCAAGTGGGTTCCATGGTCATGTTTCCCGTTGAACAGGTGATGTGGACACACTCTGGGTTTGAGGCGCTGTTAGGGACACCATAGGAGCGGAGGGTTGCCAAGAGACACAGTTTGAGAGAAACAGGTGTCAGAGTCACGCTTCAGGTTGAGTGGGTGTTGGGGCACAGACTTCAGGTTGAGGGTGTGCTGGGGACACTCGATAGGTCGAGGGTTGCTGCCCGTGTTAGGGGTCAGGCTTCAGACTGAGGGCACGTCAGGGACACCCTATGGACTGAGGGCTGCCAAGGGACAAGTTTTGTGTCTAGGGTGTGTTGGAGGATTCACTCTGGGGTCGAGGGAGAGATACGCTTTGGGTCGACGGTGTGCTGGGGGACCCAGTTCAGGTCAAGCAGGTGTCATGGTCATGCCTGGGGTCAAACAAGTGTCAGGGACACACTTTGCATTCATGGTCGACGAGGGACATACTTCAGGTATAGTAGGTGTTGGAGACGCACTTCAGGTTTAGGTTGTGCTGGGGGACACCCTATGAGTTGAGGGTTGCCAAGGGACATCTCTTGGGTGTAGTGGGTGTTGGGGTCAGGCTTTGGGTCAGCGGGTTTTTGGGGACAGGCTTCAGTTTGAGAGTGTGCTAGGGGACACCCTGTGGAATGAGGCTTGCTGAGGGACATGCTTCAGGTGGAGCAGGGGTTGGGGGCATGCTTCAGGTTGAGGGTGTGCCTGGACACACCCAATGGGTTGATGGTTGTGGAGCGATGAGGTTTGGGGGGAGTGGGTGCTTTAGGTTGAGTGGGTGTTGGGGGACACACTCTGAGGTTGAGGTAGAGTGTCAGGGACACACTTCGGGTTGAGCAGGTATTGAGGGACATGCTCCAGGTTGAGGGGGTGTCAGGAGACCCACTCCAGGTCAAGGGAGGGTGTTAGGGACCTTCTTTGGGTTGAGGGGGTTTCTGAGGACAGGCTCTGGTGTTGAGGGGATGCCGGGTGGCGGGCTTCATGGTGGAAGGATCATGCGGAGACACACTCCAGGGTCATGGGGGTGTGTCAACTGCATCAGGGGACAAGCTCTTGGGTCAAGGGTGGAGTTGGGGGACACACTGTGGTATGTATGGTGGTGTTGGAAGACAGGGATGATGGGGGAGGAGGGGCGTGGAGGGGAGAGTTGGGGATTTGGCTGGACCTGATGGGCTAGTGGTCACCTGTGGTCCGCTGGCTGTTGGCTCCTCCACCACTGGCTCCTCCACAGCTGCCACCTGTCAGCTGTCCTCATCTGGAGACTCTGCCACTCAGAGTCTGAGCCCCAAAAGGCCATCCCATTAAAGGGCCACTCCTGCCTCTGCTGCTCGTCCCTGCCCACGAGCTGGGCTGCCGGCAGACAAGAGCGACCTGGTCTGTGACGTCACACGGCCAAGTCAGAGCATTGGGCAGGTCCAGGGTAGAGTGGTGGCCTGAATTCGGGGGGAGGTGGAAGGTGAGAGGCATTATGGGAGGGAAGGGGTGTGGAGGGCAGTGGAAGGCAGGGTGGACCAGAGTGGTAGGGACCAAGGAGGAGGCAGGAATGAGAGGGGTTGAGGGTGGAAAGTGCCCTGGAGGGCAATGGAGAGCCTTGTCTGGGGACAGGGACGGTGGTGGTAGGGAGGGGTGAGGAGGGGAGATTTGGGGCTTCAGCTGGACATGATAGGGTACTGCTCACCTGTAGCCTGATGGCCACTGGCTCCTCTACTGCTGCCACCTCCCAGCTATTCTCACCTGGAGAATCTGCTGCTCACAACCTGAGCTCCCAGAGGTCACACTGCCCGTAGACAACCCTGCTCCGTGACATGATGGGTCCTGTCTGTGTCACCTGTCTCTACCATCACACTGGGATGCCAGGGACCACTGGGGATCCAGTCTGTGACATCATAGGGCCCAGCTGATGATGTCACCAAGTCAGTGAACTGGGTGGGTACAGGGTAGACAGGTGGCCTGAATGGGAGGGGGTGGAAAGTGGGAGGGGTCATGGAAGGGCAGTGGGGGACAGGACAAACCATGACAGAGTTTCAGGGGAGGAGGGTAGGGGGACCAAGGAGGAGGCTGGGCAGGGAGATGAGCGGCAGTAAGGAGAGGGGTTGGAGGGCAGAGGAAGGGCCAGTTGGAGACCCAGGTGACACTGAAGGGCTCCTGGTACCCTGTGGTCCTCTGGCTGCAGCTCCTCCTCCGCTGTTGTCACCTGGGGACCCCTCCTCCTCTTCCGTTGTGTTGTCACCTGGTGACTCCTCCTCCTCTTCTGTGTTGTCACCTGGAGACCCCTCCTCCTCCCCCGTGTTGTCACCTGGGGACTCCTCCTCCTCTTCCGTTGTGTTCTCCCCTGGAGACCCCTCCTCCTCTTCTGTGTTGTCACCTAGTGACCCCTCCTCCTCCCTTGTGTAGTCACCTGGAGACCCCTCCTCCTCTTCCCCTGTGTTGTCACTTGGGTACCCCTCCTCCTCCACCAGTGTGTTGTCACCTGGTGACATCTCCTCCACTACTGTGTTGTCACCTGGCAACCCCTCCTCCTCCTCCTCCTCTGTGTTGTCACCTGGGGACCTCACCACCTCCTCTGCTGTGTTGTCACCTGGGGACCCCTCCTCCTCCTCCACTATATTGTTACCTGGAGACCCCTCCTCTTCCTCCCCTGTGTTCTCCCCTGGGGACCCCTCCTCCACCGCTGTGTTGTCACCTGGTGACCTCTCCTCCTCCACCACTGTGTTGTCACCTGGCGACCCCTCCTCCTCCTCCCCTGTGTTCTCACCTGGAGACCCCTCCTCCACCCCCATGTTGTCACCTGGGGACCCCTCCTCCTCTTCTGTTGTGTTGTCACCTGGAGACCCCTCCTCCTCCTCCCCTGTGTTGTCACCTGGGGACCCCTCCTCCTCCTCTGCTGTGTTGTCACCTGGGGACCTCTCCTCCTCCTCCCCTGTGTTTTCACCTGGGGACCCCACCACCTCCTGTGCTGTGTAGTCACCTGGAGACCCCTCTTCTTCCTCCCCTGTGTAGTCACCTGGAGACCCCTCCTGCACCCCCGTGTTGTCACCTGGGGACCTCTCCTCCTCTTCCCTTGTGTTCTCCCCTGGGGACCCCTCCTCCTCCTCCCCTGTGTTCTCACCTGGGGACCCCTCTTCCTCCCCTGTGTTCTCACCTGGGGACCTCTCCCCCTCCACCACTGTGTTGTCACCTGGCGACCCCTCCTCCTCTTCTGCTGTGTTGTCACCTGGTGACCCTTCCTCCTCCTCTGCTGTCTTGTCACCTGGGGACCCCTCCTTCTCCGCTGTGTTCTCACCTGGGGGCTGCTCTTCTGCCACTGGCCTGTCCAGGGCTGTCACCTGTCAGCTCTTCTCACTGGGAGGCTCAGCTGCTCAGATTCTGAGCCCCCGAGGCCCACACCACCCAGAGACATGGCCGCAGGTACTGGCCTAGCCGCGCGTCCCTGCTGTCCACTGTGGGTTGCCTGGCGAGAGGAGTGGGTTCACTCTGTGATGTCACAAGGACCAGCGGACCCCACCATCCAGTCAGTGCCTTGGGGGGGGTGGTATCCAGGGTAGAGTGGAGGCTGAATGAGGGGGTGGATTGCTTGTGGGGGGACTGTGGAGGACTTGGTGGGATGGAATGTGGGAGAAGGCATGGAAGGATGGGGGAATGGGGGGTGGGAGGGACCGTGGCCGGGAAAGGGGGCCCGGGAGGGGTGGGGACATGGTGAGGAATGGGGAGGGGAGTTCATGGAGGCAGTGTACGTCAGAAGGTAGGGGGCACGGAGCACAGTGTGGGTATGGAGGGAGCAAGGGAATGGGTAGGGGGAGGTAGGCTCATCTGAGTAACACAGTTGCCACTCTCTGGCCAGCTGCATCCTGCTACCCCTTACATTTCATTCTCTGCTTCTGAAACCAGGTCTGCATCCATTGGTACCTAAGGTTCAGGATGTTAGAATGTGGCCAATCATGTCTGGAGACAAAGTTTTAAAAATTAGTACTCATTTGTAAATATAATGACATCTGTATGGGACTCCTAATCTAAACAATATTCTGTTTTTGATTCTCTGGACTGAAGAGTTCTTCCAAAATCATGCAGCATTAAACACATTATGATTATTTTATGAAGTACACATTCCTTTTCTGGTACAAATTATCAATCACATGAAGAAGAGAGATAATTTACTTGTGCCAAACCAAAATCTCAGACTGCTTACTATGGGAACTTATTTTGGTATATTATAGGAAGCAGGTTACTCCATTTCAAAGTATTTGTTAGAAATCATTTAGGCAGTTAAACTGGTTGGCAAATACGTTTATTCTAAGTTCTCTGTATAACCATTTTCCTGTAAGTTGTCTATTACTCTTTCTCTCCAGTTATATATTTATGTATTAAACAAACATTTTTTAAAAAATTTATTGTTCTATTACATCCATCCCCTTTTTGCTCCCCTCTGTCTAAACAAACATTTAAAACACCCAATGCCCCTTGCATGGTAGTTTCTGAGAGATACAACGAGAAATAAGAAGAATGCAAGTCCCTTTGTAGTACACGGTCATGGAGGTCCAAAACACATCAACTGAATAATCAAATTCTACCACTCCTTTCTTTATTTTTATTTATTTATTTTTATTTTATTATTAAAAAATATATTTATTATTTTTAGAGAGAGGGGGAGGGATAGAGGCAGAGAGGGGGTGAAACGTCAGTGTATGGTTGCCTTTCACCTGCCTCCAGCCAAGGACCTGGCTGGAGACCTGGCTTGCAACCTGGTTATGTGCCCTGGCTGGGAATTGAACCAGCGACCTTTGGGTTCGCAGGTCTCCTTCTTTTTTAAAATGGGATTTATTGGGGTGACATTGGTTAATAAAATTACATATGTTTCAGGGGTACAATTCTATAACTCATTATCTGTATATTGTGTCACGTGTCACCACCCCAACTCAAGTCTTATTCCATCACCATTTTTGCCCCTCTACCCTCTTTTACATCCCTCTACTTTCCTTTCTCTCTGGCAATCACTATTCTCTTTTTATTCAGTTTATTATCATTCCTTCTGGAATACTGTCAATTTTTTTTCTAGGACACTAAAAAAGGCCATAGGTTAATTTATAGAATAATAGAATCTGATCAAACTAAGATGCCTGGGACACCAGAAGATTTAGTCAAAATTTGGTTAGGGCACAAAATTGAACCACATACCCAATGCTGATTTTCTATGAAAAAAACTTTACTTATGTCAATAAAAGGCAAAGAATTTATTTAGTTTAGAATATTTGCAAGATTGTTGAGTATATATTTTACTGCTGCTAGATTACTTAATGTTTTTCATAAATCTCTTTATTAATATATTTTGTGTTTTGTACTGTAATATTTCAGATGTCTAATGAGACTATTGATATTATTTTTCTTTTTAAAATTGTTTTCAGTTGTTGGATTATTCTTCTTTAATGTAATTTTAATTGAGATATAATTGACCTACATTGTATTACTTTCAGTGTTCCGTATGATTTGATATTTTTACATACTGTGAAATGATCACCATGATAAGTCTAGTTCACATCTGTTACCACACAAAGTTGCATATTTTTTCTTGTGATGAGAACTTTTCATACATACTCTCTTATCAATGTTCAAATACATACTTATTAACATATCATTGCCACGCTCACTGGAAGTTTGCACCTTTTAAATCCCTTCACCCGTTTGACCCCTGCACCTCTGGCACCACCAGAGTCTGTTCTCTATGAAACTTTTTTTAGATTCTACATATAAATGAAATCATACGTTATTTGTCTTTCTTGGTCTAATTTATTCCACTTAGTATAATGCCCTCAATGCCCATCTGTATTGTCACAAAAAAGCAAGGTTTCTTTCTTTTTAACGGCTGAATAATATCTCATTGTGTATGTGCGCACGTGTGTGTGTGTGTGTGTGTGTGTGCGCGCGTGCCACAACGGGCACTTAGATTGCTTCCACATCTCGGTTATTGTAAATAATGCTGCAATAGATATAGGGGTGTGTATATCTTTTCAAGTTAGTGTTTCCCTTTTCTTTGTTTAAATACAAGCAGAACTGGTGAATTATATAAGAGTTCTATATATTTTTAATTTTTGAAGAACTTCCATACTGGTCTTCATAGCACCAATTTACAATCCCACCAACAGAGCACAAGGGTTTCCTTTTCTCCACATCTTCATCAGCAATCTTGATTTATTGATAACAACCATTCTGACAGGTGTGAAATGATATCTCATTGTGGTTTTAATTTACATTTGCCTAATGATTAGTGGTGTTGGACATCTTTTCATATGTTTATCAGCCACCTGTATGTCCTCTTTGAAGACATGCCTTTCAAGTCCTGCAAACATTTTTTAATTGGAATGCTTAGGTATTTTATTTTTGAGTTGTATTGGTTTTTTATATATTTTGGATGCAAACCCCTTATCAGATGTATGATTTGAAATGTTTTCTTACAGTCAATAGGTCGCCTTTTCATTTTGTTGATGATTTACTATTATGTACCCTTAGCTCTCAATTGATGCCACACTTGCTATGTAACAGGGGTAAAATATCACAAAAGGAGAGTAATCACTCTCCCCAGCCCCACAATGCCTCCCAGTACCATAGCCTGACCCTTTTCTTCAAGTAATGTTATTATTTAATATCTGCCTGGGATACCATAGAGTGGTTGTTCCCCAAACATAGTTTATTATTTGATGAATACCAATTCAGCAAAATGAGAAAAATAAGAAGAGTGAGTTTTTCATGTTAACTGCATTATATTCTTTTAAAGATTTTTTTTTTAAGAGAGAGGGTAAGGGAGAGTCAGAGATGGAGAGAAACATCAATGTATGTGCCTTCCACCTGCCCCCAGCTACGGACCTGACTGGAGACTTGGCTTGCAACCTGGTTACGTGCCCTGGCTGGGAATCGAACCAGCAACCTTTGGGTTTGCAGGCCAGCACCTTATCCATTGTGCCACCAGCCAGGGCTCTTTCATTACATTTTTTAATAGCCTGTCTTTTATTCCAAAATTGTGTCATTTTTATGTGTGAATAATGAAAATAAAAGTGAATTATAATGATCCTAACTAGCAAAATTATAAGTTGGCTACCTTATGTTGGTGTTGGGGTGGGACAAACTTTCTTCTACCCTTCTAGGTTCTTCTGGCTGATCCAGTAATTAAATCAACATGAGACAGGTTAAAGAGAAAAGGACCAAATTTAATTTGAGAACCACACACACATGAGAAGCTCAGAGTCAGAAAGTTAAAGTGAAGACTATATGGCATTCTGAGCTAAAAATTAGGTCAGGTGCCTTGGACTTGAGAGGGGGAAGAAGGTCATTTGCAACAGGATAAGAAAATCAGGTGTTGAGCAACTAAAAGTTTGCCCTACTTTATAGGTAAGTCACAAAAGTTATTTCTGTTGATAAGTCTTACTATTGGCAAGGCCCCGGAGTTAAATTCTTTAAGGGAGAGGTAAAAGCTTCTTGTGAGTCTGCAGAGGATCTCTTGCCTTCAGCTAAAAATGATTCACATGCCAAAATGGCGTATCTTGGGGAAGCTTGTTCTGAACCCCTTCACTGGTCACTATAATGTGAGGGAGGGGAAATGTACTGGCCCATGAAATCCTAGGATTTCAAAAACATTTCTGAAAATTGCATTCACATGATTTTTGAGAATAGTTTTTCTCTCTTCCTTTGGCTCTCTGAAGATAACCACATTCTTATTATTGATTTATTTGTGCAAATGTTTCCTTGTAGCTTTTTCTCAAATTGATGTTCCATTTTCTATTTAGCTTTTTCCTGTTATGTTTCATTAACTTCTCAAATTTGTTGTAATCCCTGTAAAATTGTGTTCTTTAAAATATTTTTAGTATATTTCGAATATGTCAAAGTAGTTCCAAACGCCAACAGCAGATGGTGGTAGTGACTTGCTAAAAAAATAGTTTCAATCTTGACTACAAAATGGGGGAAAATGGATGTTACAACAGGAACAAATGTCCAAAGTTTTAGGATTTCAAAAGGAATTAAGGTTAAAATACTAATTTAACTGGTTAAAAGATCAACATTTATGACTTGGAATGCAACAGAAAGTGCCATGTCAAATCTCTTCTTGGTTAGGTGCTATTTTATACCTGAAAATAAAATACCTTCTAGATGAAACATGGATCTAAATATAAATTCCTGACTATTTTCATAGATAAAAGAGCTCTTAAACTATTGCTAAGATAACTGCCCAAATGGCCCTTTGTGGGATGTTGAAAAGAGCACATTCAAATCATTAATTAGCCTTGCTCTAAATAGAAGAAATAATCCATACGAGTAAGAAACATTTGCCGTTTACTTTTCTTTTCATGTAAAACGGTTAACAAAAATGTAACTTTTATTTGTTGTTTTCCTCAGGGATAACCTATTTAAAAATCATAAGATTTCCATCAGAATGTACCACATGAAAAAAAAAAACACTTTGGGATTTATAATGCATTAAATTTGTGTGATAATGTGATAATGGCAGTGAAATTACATTTTGTGATTGTGTTTCTGAAAATACTTTTGGATGAAATTTATTTTAATAGGGTCATACGTTACAACTCATCTCACTCTTCCCTTTTCAGTTTTATTCATATTCTTGGAAACTGGATTCTTAATGCATTTCTAAAATTAAACTCATATGGTCCTGGGCGGGGGTTGGAATTGAGGGAAAATGCTTATTATTTTGTTCCAGTGTTTGTTAGCATTGAAAAGTTGAACTGTTTTTGTCCCCCCCACCCCCACTCAGGAGAGCTAAAATAATGTGCCTCCATGGAAATAGTAGAATGTGAATCTAGTTGAAACTAGTAAAGCTTTAAAAAAAAAAAGGTTTTAAAAATGTACCTTTAAAATGATAGTAGTTCATCAAAATCCTGTCCATGTCTCAATAAGGTACATTTATGGAAACTATTTTTGCCTATCCACAAATATTATATATATATTGAGAGGAAATATATAAAGGAACACATTTATACATTTTTATTAAAATTAACTCATCAATCCTCTGCTAAATTAAGTGTTTTTTTTTTTAAGCAAGAAAGCTTAAACAAAGAAATCAAGATTCTGTAGGCTATCTTGATTTATGAAAAATTACTAAAGCCTTTCCCATATAATAGGAAGAGCCATAAGGACACGATCTGTCCATACCCTTGGGACCATAAGACTGTTTTTATGCTTGCAAAGTGAAACATTCATATTTATAAAACTCGGGAGAATACTATCTTTTTCTCCTAAGCATTTTGGATTATTTGCAAAATGAAAACTCTTTTCTCAGACACTTTTGCAAATGATCCACTGAGCCCATATGGAAAACATCATGCACTTTGGAGGTGTTGCATGTAATTTATTTTAATTTACCATTACAGAAACCAACATAATGATTTAATTAGAATATGGCTGTTTTTGTCTTGTGATTTACTAACTGCTTTACCTGAAACCTGTGGTTCCAGACTAATTCTTAAAATTACATTAAATTGTAAAATGAAATGAAATAAGCTAAGTGCACAATTCCCCCTGTTACTAGAAAATATATGAAGTTTTATGTGAAGGTTCTGTCAGAATTGAATTTTCTAATTTTTCTCCACTTGCAAAAATAACTATTGTGTTTAAAGCAGTAAAAGCTCATTTAGTTTAGATTATTACCTCTTTATTCTCTTAATGCCCACATTGGAAATGTAACCCGGAGGGAATATTTAGCCCAATTGCTGTCACATGGAGCTCAGTGCATTACTCCTAGGTGGTATGACTATGAAGATTTTAAGGCTTAAATACAGAATTATTTGCTTAAAATTGAAAGTAATAATAGTGAGACTCTACAGTGTCAGCCTTATGCATATTAAACAGGATGTTGTTGTTTTAGCATGAATGTCACCCAGAAGCACATCCCCCTTCTCTATTATCAGCATATTATTAATATGTAAGTATTTGAAAAAATTGGGAGAGAATGAATTTTAAAAAACACTTTAATTGGACTTATTTTGATAAGCCATTCCATTTAATAGAGCACCTTGGATGTATTATTTATTTTATTTATAGACATAGATAATAATTGTTTATACAATTGAACAATACCCTTCATTAAACATCAATAAGGAATGGATATTCTTGAGTACCTACTGTGTGCCAGTTTCGTTGCTAGGTGCTTTATATCTGTTAACTTATTTATAAATAATGTATGGTTGTTATTAATGGAAAACAATCACCTGAAAGGGTTTGAGATCATTGATTTGTATGTTTCTGCTTTAAACAAAAACCTCAGATACTAGTAAAATATAGGATACATGGAATCTACATGAAAACAACAGTATCAAAATAGCTAATCTAGAGTTTAAAATAGCTATAGTTTTAGATCAGAAAATAATCCCCTTGGTGAATTATGCTTTATATGTGTCAAATATGAAAGTTGAATGTTCTGTCTGCTCAGGACTTTAAAGAGGTAGGAATACTTAGTTTTGATGAGATATAGTCTGGGACATTAACTATTTATGTGTAGGTGGGTAATGGTCTTCTATGGAAAGAAATATTTGTGATCAACTAATGTTAAAAAACCTTATGACAGCATTGCACATTGTCATGTCAGGGTGACTGTGGCCAGGATCCTCATCCCCATACACTTGTATTTTCACTTGCTTAGGTCCTCCTCATCTAGGAGAATTTCTTAGTGCATAAGTGTTGTGCTATTAGACAGCTCATACTGGCTGGGTGCCACCTTTGTTAACTTCACGTATATATACAAGCCCCTGCTGTTCAAGAAGCACGGATGATATTGGCTCCCCATGTCCTTGCCGGCTGCCGCAGGACCAGACTAAAGGCAAAGATTTTGGCTCCTGTGACTCTCCTGTTGTTGTTGGCTGCCAGGAGAATCAAAAAGGCAGGTCCTCATCAGTGGATGATTGGACCAAAAAACTTTGGTACATTTACACAATGGAATTCTATACAGCAGAAAGAAAGAAGGAACTTGTACCCTTTGCAACAACATGGATGGAACTGGAGAGTATTATGCTTAGTGAAATAAGCCAGTCAGTGAAGGACAAATATCATATGATCTCACCCATGACGGGACAATAATGAGCAAAACTAACAGCAAAACAGAACCAAGTATATGAATACAAGGAATAGGCCTTTAGTGGTCAGGGGAACGGGGTTGAGGGGAGGAGGGAGGCAGAGGCAAGAAAGGGGAGCAGCTTAGACAAGAACCTAGTATAAAGGAACCATGGACATGGACAACAGGCGGGATTGACTTTGGGGGGAATGGGTGGGTGGGGAGGGGGACAGAGGGGAGCAAAAAAGGGATGGATGTAATACAACAACAATAAAATTAAAAAAAAAAAAAAAAAAAAAAAAAGGCAGGTCCTACTGTTTCCTGTCCTCGCCCACAGGAGCGAGATTAAACTGGTACGAATTCCCTCTCCAGTGTTCCACTGTTGTTTTTCAATCTCAGTGAATCCAAAGTAAACCTGCCTGGGGCTGAGCTCCTGTGCTACACACATACAACCTGGTCTCTGGTTAATGGAACACACAATTGAATTTAACCAAAGTTAATGAAGTAATTGAACGATAACACTATTCCCTTTTTGCCCTTAGTGCAAGTGTTGTTGATCTGGATTTAAGAAGTGAAGGGGGAATGGACAAATAATAATAATTATTATATATAATAGAGAGGGGAAAGGAGGGAGAAAGAGAGGGAGAGATATATTGCTGTGAGAGAGAAACATTGATCAGGTGCCTCTTAGATGTGCCCAGACCAGGGACCAAACCTGCAACCCAGGCATGTGCCCTGGCTGGGAATCAAATCAGCGACCTTTCATTTTATGGGATGATGCCCAACCAACTGATCTGCACTGGTCAGGGCCAGAAGGGCCACTTTTAATTTAGGTCATCATTTTAAGCTAGTTCAATGAGGTTAAATGAAACATGGATTTAAATGAAACATAAATTTCCAAACATCATTAAGATGCCCCTACTGCTCAAATCATCTGCAGGTTCAGTGAAGTTCTTATTAGATTTCAATGGCATTTTCCCACATAAATAGAGAAAACTTCTAAAATTTATATGGAATCACAAAAGCTCCCAAATCACCAAAACAACCTTGAAAAAGATGAAGACAACGGAAGGAAACAGACTTCCTGATTTTGCATGATATTACAAAGATACTGTGTTTAATAAAACAGTATGGTATTAGTATAAAATAGACATACAGATCACTGAAACAGAATAGAGATTCCTAGACATAAACACATGCATTTACAGTCAACTAAGGAGCCAAGAATACTCAGTGGGAAAATGACAGTCTCAATAAATGGTGTTGGGAGAAGGGGATATCCCCATGCAAATGAATAAAACTGGACTCCTAGTTTATACCATACCCAAAAATCAACTCAAATTGGATACAAGACTTCAAGGTAAGACCAGAAACCATAAAACTTCTAGAAAAAAAACAACAACATAGAGTCTAGGCTACTTGACGTTGGTCTTAGAAATGATTTTTTGGATTTGACACCAAAAGCAAAGGCAACACAAGAAAAAATAAACAAGTGGGACCACATCATACTAAAAAGTTTCTTTGAACAACAACATCAACAAAATCAACAAAATAAAAAGCCAACTTAGGGATTAGGAGAAAATATTTGCAACTCATACTTGTATATTCAATAGGGGTTCGTATCTAAAATACACAAAGAACTTGTATAACAATAGCAAAAACAAACCCCACTAATAAACCAATTAAAAATGGGTAAAGGACCTGAATATACATTTTTCCAAAGAAGACATTCAAATGGTACGTACATAAACAAGTGTTCATCATTACTAATCATCAGGGAAATGCAAATCAAAACCACAATGAGCTATCACATCACACCTGTTGGGATGCCTATTATCAAAAAGACAAGAGATAACAAGTGCTGGTGAATATGTGGAGGAAGAGGAGCCCTGGTCACTGTTGATGGGAATGTCACCTGGTGCAGCCACTCTAGAAAACAGTGTGGAGGTTCCACAAGAAATGAAAAACAGAACTACCATATGATCTAGCAATCCCACTTCTGGGTATATAGCCAAAGAACACAGAATTAAAAAACCTATCTGTAGTCCCATGTTTATTGCAGCATTATTCCAGTAGCCAAGGTTCAGAAATAGAAAAATGAGGACATTTTGCCATTTGTGACAACATGGATATACCTGGAGGACCTTATGTGAAATAAGCCACACAAATACTGTACGGTATCACTTACATGGTAAACTCACAGCAACAGGGAGTAGAATGGGCTGGGGTGTGAAGAAAATAAGGAGATTTTGGTGCAAGGGTACAAAAAAGTAACTGAAACTAAAATGTCACTTTAGTTGTGGTGTTCTCATGCATACTTGGGCACATAGTTAAGCATAGGTGGAGAGGAGGAATAACATTCTCATGTAGTGGAGTCATTATTTAGATGCCACTTCAATTATGAAATTATATCTCGTGCTTTCTTAACCATACGTCACTTAAGCCCTATGGGCATTTTTGGTTGAACTAAAGCTGATGCCATGCAGGGCCTTGCAATGTGAAGTTTCAGTAACAGATGGAGAATGTAATGCTTGTGACTGATACCTGCTTGGTGTTAAGGATACAAGTTTGACTAGAAAAGCCAGAGTACACCTGACAAAGGGGTAATGGCAGGTACCATTGACAGAAAATTGTGTTCATTGCAAAATCCACATTTGTAACGCCCTTTTATTTGTGTAAATTCTTGGCTCTGCCCTGTAGTAGGAAGGGCAGCGCTGAAATGTTCCAGAACGTGGGAGAGGAATGGGAGGTCAAAAACAACTGGCTAAGGCAGGTGTCACTGCAGAATTCTTTGGGCTATAAACTCCCAAAGGACAAGGGCCATTTTTAATTTGTGAGCTGTAATCCCACATTGCCTAACATAATAATCTGCAGCAAGTACATGTTCTCAATAAACATAGGCTGATGATAATATTGTCTCTGAAGGTTTCAGACAACCTGCAACACAATGAGAAGCAGTTGGACAATCACAAACTTTGAGAGAATGGAAAATAACCCTTTTACTGAGTCAAGTGACCTACGATTTAAATATGTAAGTGCCAGGTACCATTCAAGGGCGCTGCCCTCTAGGAGTCAGCCTGCTCAAGCAAATAGCCCATTACCCAGATCCAACCAAATATTTCCTTCAGCTCTCTAAGCTGATTATCTCTTATTAGGCAGTGTCTTTGACTTCAGGAAATTGGAGTGGGTTATCACAGCAAGGGGAATTCCCACCGGTATTTAAAAGGAAAAAGTCTATAGTTTACCTTCTTAGTAAGGGATGTCAATATTGTATCTATTTTTAATAAATGGTGAATATCCCAGCAATAATAATATTCCAGAAACTATTTCTCATGCTTCACAGTGAGGCCAAACATTGGTAAATGGAACAAATGACAAGACATTGGAACTTACTGCTCTTTCTCAGTCATCTAATCATCAAGGATGTAAATCCAGTGCATGTGTGGTCATTGAATGGGAGTGTGCTAGTAATTTTCCAGAAAAGGCTCATCAGAAAAAGCCAATTTGGAACCAACTTTTCTAAGACTTTGAGCCTTTTTGAAGATGGCCATTTTCATGATAAAAATACCCTAGAGATTGTTTGAGATGTCAATAGGTTATGTTGTTACCCTTATCATGATTTGAAAATTAATCTAAGAAAATAGTCAAAGAGGTTGTGTTAATAGAAAACTATAAAAACTGCATTTACAGATTAAGAAATGCTCATAAGAACAAACGTTTGGTACATGGGAAGTAAGATAGCATGAGGAAGGAACACCAACAGGAAATCATGACTTTCTTGGAGAGTAAGCAGGATCTGGCTAGAAGAGAAGTCTTATTGTGTTGTGGATATTGTGGAAATCTCAATTGTGTAATCAAGGAAAGTCTAATCTTTGTTTATGCTGATGTAGTAGAAGGTTTTAAATGTCATGGGCTTAGAAAAACGATTTTAATGTGGTAGTATACATGAAGTAATCAGGGGTGCACAATACCTTTGCAAAATTGATTTTAGAAACGATCTCATTAATAGAAATAACTTCTTTGTAAAGGAACCTGCAGGAAATAAATGTTTCTTTCTTCCAAATCTGTGGAAAATCATCTTCTACTTCTTCTCCACTATATCTGAGAAGTGCTACTTCTTTCTAGGCCTTTCCCACCGTGCTCTTGATTCCATTTCTTCTCAACCTTTCTGGGGCATTGCCCTCTAGGTTGCTCTTTCTCTCTGTGTGTGATCTTCAGTTTCATCTTTTCCACCCCTTCCTTTCTCTTGACCGACATGCATGCTCTGGTTTCTCTATCCTCAAATGAAAATAAACAAAAACAATCTTTCTTATCCTCTGACTTCTTTGACTTTTACTTCTCTTTTTCTGTCCCATGGTTTAAGTCGGTAATTTACATTTGCCATTTTGCAGATCAGCTACCATCCCACTTCGTTTCGCTTCTACACCTGTCTTGCAATGGAAACTATATTCCAAGCAGGAGTTCCTAACTTGGCATTTACCCACAAGAAATCAGGGTGCTTAGAACTTGCATCAGGAAAAATTAGATTTTGATTCACTAACCTCTAACTACTAAAATTTGACATTCCCTTCTATTATGACTAGAGGTAGAAAGCCACAGTAGTATTAGCAGTACCCATGACTCTGTAACCAATAGAAATCACAGTTATGTTCATATCACAGAAATATCATATCTTACAATGTCACTTACACTCATTACTACTTTGGAATTAGGATCGTTATTAGACCATACATGTTTGCTGTCTTGTCTAAACATTCTTAGTCCACATTAACAGCCAACTATGGGACAATTTTGCACCTAGTTGTCATTCAACTGCCCAATTGTGAAGTCACATGTTCTCATATTGTTGACCCATGCTTATAAATTACCTTCTGATATTCCATACCTATAATCAATAATTAATCAATACACAGAGGTTGGTAAGCCAAAGACCACTGCAGAATTTAGTGTTTTTATTCAATCTAAGCAACAACCTTCACACTGATATGTCTTTTGAAAAATAAAATCCAATGTTAAATTGTCTATACTTTAAATGCATTGTCTTGTTATTCATTACATTGATAAATTAGACATATGTTACTATATCACCAAGTTTGAAAATTTCTTATAACTATATTTCTACACAATAGGTTTATTTTTTTAAAGCCCATAGGTTTTACTTTATGCATTTAAACACCATCTTCTGAAAAGACTATCATAGAACTTAACAGACTGTCAAAGGACCCCGAGAACAAAAAGAGTTAAGAACCACTACTCTAGATAGTCATAAATAATGCTACCTTGTAGCATTTTTTCCTCCCAATGGCCTTTTCTCTCACTCAGTGATAAACACTATTTTGGCTCTTCTGAGAGTTCAGCTAAATTGAAGAATGATGAGAATTCATTCTTTTCTTATTTCTAGAACATTTTCTTCCATGGCCTCTAACACTGCTGATTACGCCATACAATTTGTCAATCTCTCCACTGGTTCTCATCAGATTTCTCTAGTTTCCTCTCAGTCTCTCACATTGACTTCTCATTCATCACCCTATCCTTCACTTTTGAAACCTCAGAGTAACCTTTGGCTTTTTCATGCCCTACAAAGCCAATGTCAAATCAGTTTCCATTATTTTTTGTTAACAATGTCTCCCATACATATTTCTTCTCACTATCACTGCTGCTACCTTTGCCCAGGTTCCAAAACTACCACAACCTTCTGATTGATATCCTTCATGTCAGTCTCTCACCCTCCCAATCCATTCAACATACTGTTTGCAGGGTACCATTTCTAATGCCCTCCTTGGATTATAAAATTCCTCCACTTAACTTTGCCATAAAGGTTTTGTTCAGTGTAAAACTGGTTTGCCTTTTTACCTGCAGGGTTTTATCAGGTTCTTTAGTATGAGCAACAAAATTGCCTTGCTAGCCAAAGAAACAAAAATAAAGAAAAAGTGAACTACTTATTGGAAGGACATAGGGTAACTCACAGAATTAAAGGGTCAAACTAAGAGAGCCAGGCTTTGAAGGAACATCAATGAGGAAAGATTGAGGATTCCAAGTAAGAGAAGAAAATCAGAAAAACAAAACATTCATCAAAGTGATTTGTATATAGTAAGTGTTCAATAAATACCTTTGTAAAGAATATGTGAATGAAAATGTGACAGTAAATCTACAGCACCGGGCTCCTGGAATCCTACCAGCAAAAGTATATTGTATTTATAAACACAAAATTCTGCCTGTACTTATCACAGGTATAGAAGAGGCATTTTAAAATTGGGCCAATAGATCAGTGTGTTTTGGAAATAAGCATATCATATCTATTGGAATGATTAGATGTTTTCTTAATGGATCACCTTTCCCCCACATCTACCAGATATTTCATTGTCATCTCCTAAAAAGCCTAAGAACAAGTCTAAAGAACTTCAAAACTGTCCTTTCATTCAGTGAGAATCTGGAGTCTGTAGCTGAAATGTTCTTAATCGTACTTAATGGAAAACATGAAGGTAATGGCTCACTAAAACAGTTACAAACTTTTTTTTTTTTTTTTTGTAATGACAGGTGCGATGAGGTTTGGAGTACTTAGCAATATATATTTCTGCGAGAATTTGTGACTTCTGAATAAAACCTCTGATGTCCACATACATCACCCAGTCCAGGGCCATGCACTCACAGCACCGAAACCAAGTCTCCAAACAAGATTTTATACAAGACTGTTCTGCCCGTTTCTAGAACTCTTTCCATGCCTTTACCTTAATGCCCCCAAAGTTTCCCACTGTACAGGACTAGCAAACACAATGGAGGCTGGAGTGAGTTGCAGTGGTTCTTGCCAGAGTGAAGACTGAGAGCAGCAGGGAGGTTCCCTCAATCACAGCAGGAACAACACTGAAATAAAACTTTTGTAACAAGGGTCATTCTCTTGAACCTCCCCGACTGGTTAGGAGTGGTTTCGGCTGAGGTGGAGCAGGTTCTGGCATATGGTTGTTGTTATTACCAATAATTATTTTTATTGTGTCTGCATTATATATGTGGGACTTTATAGCTTCACACAGAAATACCAGGTCTTTCTTCTACTTCTTGAAGTATTTGTTGGGGTGAAATATTCAGGTGGGTAGACTTGTGAAAAGCAGAAGTTTCTCTAAATTTTATACACATCTAATTGCCCTCTGGAACTTCATAGATATTTACTGTCCACTCTTAATACTTAAAAGGAGATAAATGACAGGAACTTCCAACACAAATCTCACATCTTCCCCTGACATACATCTTGCCTGAAAAAGCCAGTCTTTCTTTCTTCATTTCCTTCATTTACTTACACATTTATTCATTTATTCAAAATGTTTCATTTGGTTTAGCAGGAAATAAGAGGGATCTCTTTTGGAAGTTTCTTGATTGAAGTTTTTTGTCAAATGACAACCAGATTTTGAGCACTATTCAGTTATACCCATGGGGTGCTTCAGTCTGTTGCTTTCAGGTGGTGTTTGGTATAAGAAGACAATTGAAAGCAATATAAAACATATAACCATTTCTACGAAGCCATCTATGACCCACATTCTTATCTGATATTTACATAGACAAATAAATTACACAACACCAAAATGTTCCCATCTATTCAAGGCCACACTAGAAATATTAGAAATAGAGATACTGAATCAATAAGCAAAACACTTAACGTAAATCTTAAACTGACTCTAGGAATGTTTGGAGTCTGTAGCTGTAGCAAAAATATAAGGCAACCTCACATATGAAAATAATTTGAATGGTTCATGACAAGACTGCTATTTTTGTAGGTCAACATAGCTCTGATTAGTATTGAAGACTAAATAAAGATCACAGTATTACATTTTCCATGCCTAGCTTACTAGAAATACCAAGATATTCTTGTAGTGTGTATGTACACGTCTATTATGTTAGGGACAATCAAATGTAAAAGAACTGAGTTGCTTCAACCTCCCCCTCCCATTTCTTTCTCTCTCCATAGTGGATGAGTAGATAGATAGGCAGTGACTTTATTCAGTTTCTTAGATTTTCTCCAGATATTATTTTATAGGTATATAAAGCCTAAAATGAAAGAAATTACAAGATTTCAGAAATTATTGTTTTAATCTCCTTGATGAAGACATCTAAATTCTCTGAAAGGGTTTACATTTCCTTATAGCAATGTAGTGGTTGTAATGAAAACTTGTAAGAGAATTGCAGGCCTAGACTTTATATATTACAAGCTGCATCTTCAGGCTCATTATGCTATTTTATTGCTGTGATATATTGCACATTATTTATAAATTAGGATTTTGAATCTGTGCCATTCAGGTGTTAAAATACAAACTTTAGTTTGATGATGTGATTTATTACCCTGACCAAATTCCCCTTTGGTGTTTTTATATAACAATGTCATAGGTAGAAAATCATGAATTCTATAAAATATTCCAGTGGATTTTGCATATGACATTTTGGGTTAGATGAAGAAGTAAAGTTTTACTTTTTATAAATCCTGGGATAGTTCATAAATCACACCCATGTATTTTCATTATATCATAGTGAAATTTTAAGTTATTATTGGTAGAAGAAACTTTTTACTTGTGATAAGGACACTGCACTGAGACCTAATTACCAGAACCAGTTCCCATCACCAGATATTTGGACTAAAGATTTAATTTCATTGCTCAGCATGTGAATAAAACTAAGTTTTCATGAGTGTCAGACACGCCCAACTAAACCAGTTTTAAATTTGTAGTCACTTGCATTGTTCAGATTCACAAGTTGCAGCATGCTCTAGTCCTTAGTACATTTGTGAGTCATTAAAATTTTTTCGAAAAATAATTCTAGAAATCCACCGTGTCAACACTGATGGTAATTGCAAAAGAAATATCATTTATTTATTTAACAACAGGATCACTGAAAATTGCATTCCATTTTTCATCATCTGTTCCTCTACTTTCAAGTATGTTGACTTATAAGAAATAAGATGCCCTTTATCTCCCACAGTGCAAAACAATTAAGTGGAATAATTGATTTTAACAGTAGATATAGATGTCCCTTAGCCTCTACAACAACAAAAAATCATTACATAGTTAAACAAAGCAGCCACTTTTGAAGCTCAATTTGTCCAAACAGATTTTTGTTCATCAAGTATTTTGCCAATAAAAATGGATTGGAGCACATTATTGAAATGATTATATATTGATTTTTACTGATAAAAATAGCAAGATAATGGGATAATGTTTCCTAGAGGTCTGGGAACACTTCATCTATTCATTCCTTCATTTATATATACAACCAACATATCCTGTGCTCCACTCTGTTATTCTCTGTTGTAGGTTTTGAGAAAATCATAGTAAAAGAACCTGAACACTGTTATAATGCAGTGCAATAAATATTGGTGTGGATTTAAATATGGACTGCATGAAATTATTTTGAAACAGAGAATTCAGTGTTCTGTGTTTCGTCCACATATTTGTAGTTTGTATTAATGTCATAAAGTCCTCTCTTTTCTTCTTTTGGCAGAACTCAGTTGGGTCATTGTATTTGTTATTGTTATTTTAACCTTAAAATGAAAATGTGCTTGCAACAAAATATCTGTAAATACAGAATACAAAGAAAGTTTTCCAAGAGAAGAAATTGGCATTCATGGAATGTATATTCCTCTCCCTGGTCCCCCAAGCCAAGTAATTATGTGGAATGTACAGGAGGTCGAGTGTGATAAAATTTGGCTAAATCCGAGAAGCTGACTTGTTAGAGCAGATATTAATAAGGTCCTTTTTAATGCTCTTAATTACATTGTCTAGTAATTGTCTAGTAGTACTCCTTCAAACAAATTTGGAGTGACTGATAAGATATCCTCTTTCACTTGTCTAGTCATTTTCATTTCCATCCAAGTCGGTTCCCAAGCAGCTTCAGTGTGCTCTTAGAGAAGAGGCTGAAAGGACAGAGGACTGGGAGAACATTTGACACAAGCACATTTGATCTTTAAATTTGAGTTCTACTACAGTGCGCATCTATTGCAATATCTACAGATGTTTTTATAGGATGATGAAATATTGTTTCATATAGTATTTCCCTGACAACAAAAATGTAGTGTGTTTTTACATGAATGTCACTCATTAAATGTCAGCATCAGCTGGAGGAGGGCCTTAGCCTGAGGGATTTTACTTCTAAGGCTTGAATGTTCCTGCCGCATAGTTTCTGAGACTTGAGTGCCTGAGTAAAAGCAACATTAATGGCGTTATTGTTACAGGGTAATCCTTGATTCCCCAAGCATCTCCTCACAGAGCACCTGCTTGTTTTGTAAAGAAACACCGGATACTTCATTTCCTACCATTAGAACTTCTTGTTCTGAAGTGTTTGAAATGTCTGTAGTTATTGCGAGGACGCCTTCGGAGACCCCAGTTTCTGTTGCAGTAATTTTACATTTTGCTTCCTAGTTCTGTATTTGTATTATGGGTTGTGCACTTAATTTGACTTTGATCACATAGTTTAAGGTAAGGCTAAATATTGAAGGATGTTTGAAAGGAAAATGTTTCAGTTTTGGAGGGGTTATTACAAGAGAATGAATTTAGTTGGAATTAGTCTTATGTATAATGCAGACAAGTACATCTTTTCTTGATGCAAACTTGGATTGAGAATTTAATAACATGAATTAATCAAGTTGCTGCTTCTCCAGAAACTATTATGATATCTTCTACCATAGTTACACAGAGAGATTTCACTAGATCAGTGACCTTCAACAGGTGTGCTGCAAGAATAGTTAAAACATGTGGTACCTGACTATTTAGTCAGGGGCAGTAACTTCTTTTCCCTTTGATGTCAAATTTAAAATTGACAACAGCCAACACAATAGCCATTCAGTGTGAATGAATCAACATTATGCCTTTTTTTTTTTTTTTTTTTTGGTGAAATCAGGTAAAAACATCCTGTGTTTTGGTGGGCTGCAGAATTTTAGTGATTAGTTTATGTGTGCCATTGATGAAAAAGGCTGAAACTTGCTGCGAAGTGAGCACTTACAGGAAAATGAATTTGGAAGGAACATCACACCTCAGCATTGCACAGCTCTGAGCCAGCAACTTGCTTTTTTCAACTTACAAGAAATACAGCATTGTGGTATAACTGTATACAAGTAAACTTTCCTCACAGTTTTGCCCTGACAGGACTCTTTGCACCGTTTTGGCTTCTATGGAGCTGGTGACTGCTTTTCCCTAGGCCCAACCCCAACCTGGTATCTGAAGGGGGAAGGCCATTTTCCTATCTGGTTATCTTGTTAGCTTTTCACCCACTGGGTCTAAGAACCTCCCCTGTTACCTGCCACCTTAGTCCAGGGGAAGGACTCCCCACTGCTCTGGCGGAATGTTTTATGGTAACAACATAATTGTTAGTAAGTAAAATTTCCTCACAGTTTTGCCTAATTTAAATTGTTTGGTACTAGATGTGGATATGAGAGAATTAATAGTGAAGGCAAACCTTTTCCTCATTTGTCAACTAAATATCATGTCTTATCCCTTCTTCTAGCAACCACTAGGGAAAGGCTGGGGCCTTTATACCGCATGCGCGCACGCACGGAAACAGTTAACTGACAAAGTCCTGCCCTGTCTGCACAAACATTGTGCTTTTTGTCTACAACTGGTAAATGATAGAAGACAGGATGTAATATTTGGTTCTGCACAATAAGGGCAAATTAGCACAAGTTAAAAATGATCACTTATCCTCACTAGAATATATTTTTTAAAATGCCATGGTCTCAGAAAATAATCTAGGCTGATAGAAGTTGGGAAATTTTTCTCTAAGTCTGAGCTTGTTTTGAATTCCTGGCAGGAAGGATGAAGTAAAATCCTTTATTAATTTCAGAAAATATTTTGATAAAACTAATGATGATCAATTTTAAACTGAGATTCCCTAAAGAAGCTTGATTTCACTGCTGTAAGGAAAATATTGATAGGAAATATTGAGAAAAACATAATGACAACAGGCAGACCAATGCCTTGCATGTAGTAAGCTCTCAGTTATGTTCCCTTTACAAATGGAGAGCCTGACATCCAGAAAAGTTCAGTGACTTGCCAAGGTTCTTGTATGTATGGATATATTCATGTACTGAATCTCTCATATCAAAGTCAGTATTCTAGCAACATTGGTTCCAGAATATGATTAGAGAATTAAGCATATGTTGTAATTAGGGAACTTATGATGAGCCCTGCTACAAAATAATCCACTAATGCAATTACAAAATTACCGGGGTAAGTGCTTTCTACTGAGAATTTCTTGAGAAACAGACACACAGACTAAAACAGAGACAGAGGGAGAGACTGGTCTTGTGGCCAGCACTGCTTATTCAGAACAATTTTTTTTTCTTTTTAACAAGATTTTATTGATTCTTTTCAAGATAGAGAAAGGGAGGTAGAAGCAGACAGAAACAATAAGGTTAACCAGTACAGTTGGATATTTATTTTCCCATTAGCTTCAATAAAATCTTTGCCTTGATTAACTAATTCAATTTTAAAGCCATAACCAAAATTTTGGTCCCCAAGAAAAGGTGGAAGAAAAGGATTAAAAAGCATTTATCAGTCATCTGACATTGGTTCTGAGGTCCTTAATACTTATTGCTAATTAGTTAATTGACCCCATTGTTAACCACCACAATGTGCATCTGTCCACTTGACTAACATACTACCAGTTAACATTTATCAATGTTTACTGTGTTCCAGGCACTATTATATATGTTTTACATGCATAAGCTGGTTAATTCATCAATTTTCTGACATTCATTACTTTTATTGTCAGCCTGTTATTACATATGAGGAAATTGAGATACCAACAGAATAATTCGTCCAATTTTACACAGCTTGTAACTAGTGGTGCTCCAAATTAAACCTAAACTGCTTCCAGTACTTCCATGTTTAAACATTTATGAAAATAAACTAGACATGAATAAAAACTAACCTTCATTTTCGGTTCACTTCCTAACATTGCTGAGCTCTCATGGTAAATGAAAAAATAAACAAATTTATGAAGAAATGTTTATTTACACTGTAAATTGTGAACAATAAAAATCATGACCAAAGGAAATATTATCCTCCTCCCAAGTGACATCTGATCATGAAAACAGTGGAACTGTACATTTTTAAAAAGCAAGACATTCATGTTTTTATTTATTATGAATCAAAAAGTTTCTAAACAGAACAATGTTTTCATTTCAAAAGTTATTTACCTGGATGAAAAAAAAGGTAGAATAATTGAATATTTGCTCTTATTTAGTGAAATAAGGTAAATCAAACCATCAGACACTTGACAAGATTGCACAAGTACTGTACAGAGAAAACAAGCCCTACAGGTATAAAATCTCTGATCATTTACATAGGCATTTGGTTATAGACTAAGAGAAAAATACAAGTATACTTAGAATATTAACAAAGAAAATTTCCCCCTTGCAATTAGAATGATGCACATTAAGACACTCATTTACATATAAAATACTGGTAGTAATTATAAACTATTATCATTTATTCATTCAATTATGTTAAATGACAAAGCACTGTGCATGATACAACTACATTATAAAATATAAGATTGAAAAAATAAAACTGAAGACTGTGGAACCTCTTCCACTGCCTCTATTGAATAGCCTCTTTGTTTGCATGTCTGAGAGTAAAAGGTATGGTAAATGCGTCCTTTCTCTCTACCTCAGTCAGGGGCAGGGGAAATAGATAACTATGCTTTTTCCTCCCCCAATGTTTCTGTTAGCATTCTGAAACACCTTAATGCTGATGCTTTGGTCTGTGCACCCAAATAACTTATTCTTTTTGTTTTCTCTACTTGAAGTGTTTGTAAGCAAATTAAAATGATTAAATGCCTGTTAAATGGAGATAAGATACTTTCTGGCTACACAAGGTCCCTACAGTACCCTTGGGTGGCTTTTATTTGAAAATTGACCTAATAGGTAGTCCTGTCTTCCAACTCCTCCTTGCCTCCCAAGTGGGACCCAAACAACTGAGAGGCTACAAAATTAAAATTTTGGCAATAGATTTAAATCAGGAAGTGAATAACCTGTACTCTGAAAACACACTGATGAAATAAATCAAAGAAGACACAGGAAATGGAAAGATATTCTGTGCTCCTGGACTTGAAGAATTAATACTGTTAAAATGTCCATACTATCCAAAACAATCTACATATATTTAACACAATTCTTATCAAAATTCCAATGACATATTTCACAAAACTAGAACAAAGATTTAGGAACTACAAAAGATCATAACCAAAGACATCTTGAGAAAGACAAAGCTGCAGATGTCATGATTTCAAACTTAACTACAAGGTTATATTAATCAAAATGATATGGTATTGGCTAAAAAACAGACACACAGATCTGTGGAACAGAAGTGAGAGCCCAGAAATAAACACACACATATAAGGACAATCAATTTATAACAAAGAAGCAAAGAACATGCAATATAGAAAAATAAATGGTCTCTTCAATAAACGTTGTTGGAAAACTGGACAGCCACATGCAAACAAATAAAATTAGACTATACATCTTATACCATACACAAAAATTAACTCAAAATGAATTAAAGACTTGAATATAAGACCTGAAACCATATAATTCCTAGAAGAAAACATAGACAGTAAGCTCCTTCACATTGCTTTTAGCCATGTTTTTGTAGATCTAATTCAAATGAGAAGTGAAACAAAAGCAAAAATAAACAAACTGGACTGTTTCACACTAAAAGTCTTCTGTACAGCAAAGAAAAAACCATCATCAAAATGAAAATGTAACCTACTGAATGGGAGAATATATTTGTGAATTATACATTTGGTAAGAGGTTAATATAAAAAATACATAAAGTACTCATATAACACAGCAACCAGAAACAAAAACAAACAAAAATAGTTTAAAATGGGCAGAGGATATGAATAGATATTTTTCCAAAGAAGACATACAGATGGCCAACTGTTACATGCAAAGATGTTCAACATCACTAATTATTATGGAAATGCAAAGCAAAACCACAACGAGATATCCCCTCACACCTGTTAGAATGGCTATTAACCACAAGGCAATAAATAATGTGTTGGGGCGCTGGCTGGTAGCACAGCGGGTAAGGCACTGGTCTGCGAACCCAAAGGTTGCAGGTTTGATTCCTCAGCCAGGGCACATAACCAGGTTCTAAGCCAGGTCTCCAGCCAGGTCCTTAGCTGGAGGCAGGTGAAAGGCAACCATACATTGATGTCTCTCTCCCTCTCTGCCTTTCTCCCTTCCCCTCTTTCTAGAAATAATGAAATAAAATCTTTAAAAAAAGTATGTTGGGCAGGATATGAATCATTGTTGGGATTATAAATCGCAAAACAGTATGAGGATTTCTCAAAGACTTAATAATAGAACTGCTATATGATCTAGCTATTCCACTTTGAGTATTTCTCTAAAAATAACAAGACACCAATTGGAAGAGATGTGTACACCCCTATGTTCAGGGCCACATTATTTACAATAGCCAAGATGTGGAACCTAAGTGTCCATTGATTAACAAATGGACAGAGATGTTTTATATATATTTAGCCACTAAAAAAGCATGAACTTTTGCCAGTTGTGACAACATGGATGGTACTTGAGGCTATAATGCTAAGTGAAATGAGTCAGAAGGAGAAAAAGAAATACAGATGATTTTACTCATATGTGGGATCTAAACAAAACAACAAACACAAAAACAAACTCCTAGATACAGAGAACACATCAGTGGCCACCAGAGGGCAAGGATATCATGCAGTGGGCGAAAGAGGTGAAGGTCACTAATTGTACGGGGATGGATAGTAACTAGACTTTCAGGGGTGATAACTTTGTAGTATATACAGGTGTAGAATGATAATGTTGCACACCTGAAACACAGAACAAACGTAAGAGGGAAGCTGCAAAGCTTGTGAGAGGTGGTATGATTATAAGCTAAGGTACTGGGGTCAGAATGTTGACGCTTCAAATCAGGCCTTCATTTAACTTTTCCAAGCTTCAATTTGTCTATCTGCAAGATGGAGATCTTAATAATATTTACTGGATAGATTTTTCTGCAATTCTCAAAAATGAGATCATGAATGTAATAGCACTTAGGACTGTTCTTGGCATATTGTAAGCACTCAATAAATTTTAACTAAAAATATAACATAAGAATAAGGTACAGATTCTTGTTGACAAAGAGCTCATAAGCTACTAGGGAAACATTTATGACAACAGTGTTCATAAAATAACAAAATAAAAGTGAGAGTTGAAATAAGAATAAAGTGCTGGGGAAGTAGGAGAGGGAGAGATAAGTATTTTAAATTATAAGCAAATGACTTCTTAAAATTGTTAAAATGAATCTGAGAACTCATTTCCTTCATCCATATTTTCAGGAAAACCCTTTCCTCATGAGTAAGTTTTAGTCCAACCTCCACATAAATCAATGCATATTTAGAATTTGAAGATTATAAAATAATGTAAACCTTTGTTTATTTTTAAAGTTGAAATTTAATATAATAACATTGTTTTATCATGGTGTTGCCTTACACTCTTCATAAAAACAGAAGTAGTGACAGAATGATCTGAACGTGCAAAAGGCAGATGGAAAATATCACCATTTGAAAGTATTTTTTCCCTCCATGAACTAGCTCTTCAACAAAATATGAAATTTTAAGCACTTTTCTTCATCTACACATCCAGATAACATCCATTTGAAAATAGTTTGAGCCTAGTGTTGATGTTTCATTTGCAACAGAACTTTAACTGTGCCTCCTCTTTTGAGATCTATATATTTATTTTTTAAGTGATGTGGTTGATTCATTGAGTAGGCAAAACAAAACAAAACAGGAGTACTTTAGTCATTTTATTCACTCTTGACTAGAATTGTTGAATTCATGTCTCAATAAAAAAGGTGTTTTGGAGAAAGATGATATTGACAAATTAACAATGTAAAATGTAATACTTTTTACCCTATTTTGAATTTGTTTGGGGAAATAAGAATTATGCATCAGTTGGAAAACACTGAGCTGAGAGTGGATTTCAATAGTTAAGTCCCTTGGGGAAATGGTGAAAAATATGAGCAAATACATGGATTACTATTGGGTTTCCTTGCATAGGGAGGACATGTGTAAGGAGTGATCCTTTGCTTACTAAATATGCTTTTGGCAGGAGTAGTACTTAGCAGGTGTTTAGGGCCATTAGTCAACTATCTCATTTGATGCTGTGATTACAGCCCTACATCCATAACAGCTGGTCTGCACAAGGTTGTGTTTGAACACTAGAGACTTTGTTCAAAACAGTTGACCTCTGGAAAGCGTTTCTAAAATGTCCAGTCTAATGGAGCAAGTGTACCTAACTAAAAGCCCAAGCTCCACATAGTGGCTATTCTTCGTGTCCTTTTCTATCCTGAGATCACCTGACCGTACCATAGTGAGACAGCAATTTGGCATGATGTTCAGTTAGTTAAGGTTTTAAAAATGTGGGTAGAAAAATAGAAAATCATGTTTCTGAAATCACTCCAACAAATCAGATTACAAATTATTTAAATATAAATTCCTGAAAAAATAACATAAGATTTCCTAGAAAATAATCAATTCCCAGTTTATTTTCACAAAACGTATGCCAAGTAGGAGTCCATGTACCTTCATGATTGGGCTTTAGTAAAGCAGTTTAGCATGAATAATAGGACTGAAATTAGAGCTATTGTACAAGAATTGAATGCCTTCAGACTTTGCCAATGATTTATTCTGCAACTTTAAATAATTTGCCTAGTTACTTTTAGTAGTTTGAAAATGAAATTCCTTACTCACCTCATGCGATGCCTCTCTGATTAAAACAAAGTCTTGCAAAGATCTTTAGGAAAAGTACTCTATGAATGCATAGGATAAATATCATTGTTTTTCTTTCTTTCAACTCCATGAGGCACAGCGAGCTGATTTTCAGTTGCTATTGATTAGTAAATTGCTGGGGGATTGCCTTGTTCCTTCTAGATAGCAATATCACCCCAAGGATTGGCACCTAAAATACTGAAGTATCAAGGGCAATTAAAAATTTAGGATACTAGCTCATGTCAGGAAATTTCTATTTTTTAATTTACTCTTGTTGTATTATAATTGTTTCATTTTCCCCATTGCTCTCCCCTGCCCCCCCCCACTCAAGGCCCACCTCCTTGTCCATGTCTATGGATCTTTCATATTAGCTCATTGTCCAAACCTGACAATGACACTTTCAATACCACGTGGTATGGACACTTTGAGTGGATATTAAGAAGTATAGGCAGATCAGAACTCACATCACATCAAAACTACCCGCTGTTGTTGACATTAATTTTTCTGGGAAATTGCTATAAATTCTCTCTTTCTCCCTTAACCCTCCCTGCAACTCTCTCTACCCATATTAGCCCAAAGAATCTCATTTTCAATGATTGAGTTGTGTAAGAAATATGGGGCAGATGTCAAAGAGCTGATAAGTTAATAGATAATGTTGAGGCTTAACTGAGACAAGATTCCTATCTCTTAGGAACACGCGTTTCAAGAGATTTGGTTACTCACACTCAATAACCTTTAATTTAGCTAAAATCTCAAAAGAACATGCACAGGCTCCATCCTAAATTAGTATGAAAGTTGTGGTGGCAATCAAGCCATGGACAACAGAAAAATTGTAACCTATAACTTCCTTAGTAAATCTGCTCCTATATTCACTCACTATGTTCTCCAAAATACCCACCTGTTCCCCCAGACTTCAAAATTCTTGCCCATAATCTGGATTAATAGTGTTTGCATGCTATGAGGGCATCTAATGATTCAATTAATTCATAAAGTCATTTATATGTTTGTGTATCACATGCTGTAAACATAATTAAGGAATTATTTTGAAACAATTGGCCCATTATTTCCCACTTTAAGTACTTCCAGTATACACAATCACCGGGAAGTCATTAGTTCATATCTACATATTTAAAATCTCTATTTGCACAGTGAAGTGTAATAGCCTGGAAAACTTGATGTGCTTGTTTTGAGAGTATGACTGAAACAAAGTGTCTAAATTTCATGTCATGTGGTATTAATTATAAAAATATTGTTTTAAATTCACTTTAGAAAAAAATCATTTATAATCAGGTGATTTGACTTATATATGTTAATAACAATGGGTACTGACATATCAATGTATGTGATCATCACAAGCAAAGAACATGCTTGAAGTTGCTTCTACCTTAAATTATCAATCAGTAAAGGTACCCGCAATACTGAGTTTGAGAGAACTTTATTTAACCACTGTCTTTGATTTTCGCATCCATAATTTAATGAACATTACGTAACAGAAAAAGTACCAACCAAAAACACCCAAGAAGAAGGACAATTCTGATCATGAGAAACATCACTGAGTCTTCTTGAATTCAGACTCAGACACAGACACAGCAAGGCAGAGAAAATAGTATTATATAAATATTGCTTATTAAGTGAGACAATGTCCACATTGTAACAATCATTTGGTCCTCTTCATTTTCAGTAGCAGTCTGGGCTATTACCTAGTGTTCAGCAAATTGATTTAATGTGTTTAACTTGATTCTAACCTCAGAATCATTGACATAACATGGCCAGGTGTTGTCATAATTCATAGGGTTCTCTACTTGGAGGCAGGGTCTAACAATGATAAAATATTCCCATTGTATCACATGTTTCAATGAAAGACAAACCATGTATGTGCTTTATCTCATTTTATTCTCAGCATGATTCTATAATGCTTATCTTTCTATCTTCCCTTTATGGATAAAAAACTGAGGTTCAGAGAGCTTTGCTTCAAGGTTGGTTTTCCTAACACTGAGTCTAAGACTTGGCCCTTTATCCTGCAGTTCTGCCTCCATATCCTGGTACTGATGCTAGCTTCCTTACATCACTTAGCCTCTTTGAATCTATTTTTTTCTGATGGCACAATGGATCACGGGGTGTGGAAAGTAAGGATTGAATCTTAGTGGTTCAAATCTGTGAACCAAGGAATCTTTGGGGCAGGGGTGGAGGAGGACTCAAAAAAATATTGCAAGGAGTACATAAATTCATGCCACTTGAATGTAGTCTTTACATAAATAACATATTGTACATATGTGTATGGAAATGCCACTGAGATTAATAAAATATACATCACTCAAAACTGATATTGAATCCATTGTAGCTTTTTGCTATGCATTTTGTCAAAATAGCTGCTAAAGGTGCTACCATGTTTTCCCATGTTAAAAAAGGTCTCTATACGGGAAAAGGTTGGCTATCTAAATCTAGGTGATTTACAAAACACATTTGAGCTTGAAAATGCTCTGAAATTGTAATTCAAACCAGGCCTGCCTCTACTTCTGGAACTGAAGTTTCCAGGGGGTACTTGCTACTTTGTGCTGCTGGTTTTCTAGGGCTACCCTTCATTAAGTTACCGGGATCTGAGCAAGTGAGGGTGCTTCCTAAGTGTGGCAGCTCCTATTTCAGGGCTGGGCGTTAACGCTTTAATAAGGAAGACCTATTTGCTGTAGATTGACTAGACGGGTGAATCTGAATTCTCAGGCAGTGGTAAAATGAACAAGTCTCACCTGTTTGTTTTAGCAAGCATTTCCCAGGTACCTTTGAGTTTTGCGTTTTATGTTGACTTTTATTGTTTAATGAGTTGAAGGTCACAACTGCTCTTAAAATCAGGAAGAGTTAACAGACATAATGAATCAAATAAGGTCTTAATTTTGTGTTTGGATACTGCACATTATTCAAACTGGCGTGTATAATAATTAGGAGCAGGTTATGACATGTACTTAATTATGCTCCATGCAAGCACATCACCAGGGCAGTTTCTGTAGGCACAGCTCCAGTGACAACATGAGTTCATGCTAAATCACATTTGCTACAGCACAGTGAGGTGTGAGAAAGAAACTCCTAAACAAAATTTTTTCATTAACATTTTTGCTACCATCATATGCATAATAAAGTAGAGATTTCAGTCATTCTTCAAGTTCATTACTCTTGTCTCAGAGAATAATCACCTGGTATTAAAATGTCAAATGAGCTATACTTCCCCAGTCATGGATTGTACAGAGCATCTTCCAAAGACCAGTCAACAAAATGTAATTTAACATAAAATAAGAAGAATTGAGAGGGAGTGGTTGGAAAACTCAAGAATATGTGTCACAATACAACTTTGAGGAACTTGTTTTTACAGGAAACTTGATTTTAATCATCAAAGCTCAGCTATACTTTAAAGGGAAAAAGTAGTGGCAGAAGATGACAAAGTGCTGTGTAGTTAGAGACTTAGCTTGAATGTTGTGATTACATTCTTGCGGCATTTTGCGTTCAGGGATGGATTTGTTGGATATGAATCCTTTAAGAGGGATATCTAATACAACTTTCTCAGAGCCATTTAGAAAGAATACAAATGCAGAGAAAAAGAAAAGAAGGAAGGAAGGGACAAAGAGAGGAAAGGAGGGAGAAATAAAGGAGGAAAAGCGGGAGGGAAGGAAAGAAAGAAGGGGCAGAGGTAAATATGTAACCTGTTTTCTGTTCAATGCTTAGTGCTTGACACACATCCTCACTTAGTGCTCACAATACTCAACAAGGTAGGTATTGTTCTTTTATTTTGTGAAAGGTAAAGTGATTTGGATAAGGTCTTGCTGATTTTAGGTGGTTCAGTCAGAATTCAAGCCACCTGTAGGGCCCATATGGACTGGATCACAGGCTATCATACATTGTTGATTAAAATCATATAACAATGATTATTCTTTAGTTCCTGTTACGAATTCAGAATTTCTGTTTTTCTTAAATATGTAGACATGACCTCATTGCATCTCATCAAAAGTAGGGCTTTCCTCCATCCTGGGAAGATTTGGTTGAGTGTTCTCTAGAAAGGCAGAAGCAAGCGGAAGAGGCAGTTGATCAAGTCTTTTGCCCAATCAAAAGGGTCAACGTTCTGAAAATATTTTAGAACCACTTATGCAGCTGTATTTTTTGGTCTTTTTAAAATTTAAGTATAGGTAGTATACAATATTATATCAGTTATATTAGCTTCAGATGTACTACATATAGTGATTCAACATTTTTATACCTTACAGTGTGATCACCCTGCTAATTCCAGTAATCCTTGGTCATCATGCAATTTATCACAATATTATTGATTATATTCCCCTTTCCCTTTTCACCATACATCCCCTCATTGCCTTGCCTTCTACCAGGGAGTCTTTTAAAACTAGATGAAGGGGCTGTTTTGAGCTCTGGAAGTGTTTCTTAGAAATGGGTGCAAATGTACTACAGAAGCAATGTAGTTTGACACAATGAGATAAGCCTCAAGAATACAATTTTGGGCAGTAGCATTGTTTTCAAAAGAAACAGTCATAGTTTATTGATTGCCTCCTAGGTTTGCTGCCAGATTCTCTTTCATTATTTTTTTCTCTATTGATCTTTTAACAATAAAAACAAATAAAACATGTACATGGAAATCCAAACTATGACAAATGGATATGAGGGCTTTTTAGGGGTGATGGAAATGTTCTAAAGTTAGATTGTGGTAATGATTGCATGACTCTGTAAATTTAATAAAACTTACTGAGTCATACATTTAAAATAAGCAACTTTATGGTATGTCAATTATATCTCAGTAAAGCTGAATAAAAATGGATTGAATGTTTAGAAATCCAAATTATACAAAAGAGTACAGAGTAACAAATAAGAGATAACATTTGAGATTGAAGAGGCCCTTAAGAATAAATTGAATTTTAATTGAATTTTAATTTTATTTTTAAAATATTTTATTTATTAGTTTTCAGAGAGAGGGGAAGGGAGAGAGGCAGAGAGGGAGAGAGACATCCATGTATTGGTTGCCTTTCACCTGCCTCCAGCTACATACCTGGCTGAATACCTGGCTTGCAACCTGGTTTTGTTGTCCTGGCTGGGAATCGAACCAGCGACCTTTGGGTTTGCAGGGCAGTGCCTTATCCACTGTGCCACCAGCCAGGGCCTTAATTTTAATTTTAAGTAAATTAATTAAATGAAAGCCTTAAGAATGACAGAAAAGATTGCCATATAAACTCTGTTACACAGAGGTCAGTCAGTTCAAAAGTTCTTTTCATCACAGTGATTCTAAGTGTTTCACAAGTGATATCTCAACTTATACTCACCTCAATCTTATAGGGAAAATAGTACCATTTTGATTTTACAGATGAGCTGAGGCAAAAGGATTAAATACTTTCCCAAGACCGTATAACTAGCTCGTTTGGAAGCCAGCGCATGTAATTCAGGTACTTTGATTTCAGACACTTTGCTCTTAACATTTCTGCTACATTAATTAAATTTTACACAATTTTAAGACCCAGCCCATTTTCCCCTGCCTTGGTGAAGCCACCTTTTGGTGCCCCATTTTGCATTAATACTCAATATCATACGGTTTTGTTTTTAGCTTGTTTCATGTATGTGTAGTCATTGAGGAAAAGAGAACAGGAATTGGTCACTCTTTTGTATCCCCTGCAGTGCTTAGCTCCTGACCAAACATGTGCCTAACAAATATATATTTCATTTTAATTGACCCTAGGAAAATTTGCTATGAAGAATATATAATCTATCTATACAATAACAGTAAAGAAGAGACTTGAGGCAGTTTTGTAACTCCTCATGCAATTTTTAATCAGCAATTCAGAGATTAAAACATTCAGGAGGGGCAACATTAACAGGGACATTGATTAAACTCATTAGGTAATTGCTCTTCTGTACTTTGTATTGACCTACCTAGAAGAATTTATTTCTGGTGTCAGTCAAACATGTGTATTGTGTTCACTTCATGTAGGATATATGTTGAAGCCTTTAATATCCCACTGTGCTTGATCCACATGTGATGATTTAATAATTGAAACAGCTACCTATAGAGGTTCTCTTGGTACTCTGTTGCCAGAGAAACTAAAATAAACATTTCTTATACAGAATTCCTCTGCAAAATGAAAAGTTTTTAATGAGATTGCAGTGTAAGAACTTCAGCATAAAAATAGAAAGACATGTAAACATGGTCCTTAATCTTTGGCAGTTATTATTTTTTAAGATTAAAGTTTTTAACTATGGATGGAAATGATAAACATCAAATTATTAGCAATAGCTGCTACTGGGGAGTGGATTGAGATAGGGGTGGGCATGTCTAATAGCCCTGCCACTTTTTAGTGCATATACTTCTATATTAATGTTTAAATTGTCTATAATAAGAATGTGTTCATACATTATTTGTGTAACCTTGAAAAATAAACCAGACATTTAAATCAAAAAAGAACTTTCTTTTTGTGATTATTTTAAATGGTAACAGTTTTTGATGAAAAGAAGCTGGTAGAGGTATTGCTAGGGGAAAAAATGAAGAGAGACCCAGTACACTAATCTCTCTCTTTCTTCTTTTAACACCCTTCCCTATCATTAGTCCCTGCTCAGATTATCCACATTTAGGCAAAAGGGACTCAAGACAGATTTTGCAAGACAAAAGGCTGGCTGGTTAAATAGCTGAGCTTTTCAAGTGAACCAAAGATTTCACAGTGATTACTGTTCTACTGTTTATTTCTGAGCTTGAAGAGAGGTGGTTAAATCAATCAAGATTTGCAGTCAGAAAAGGAAGCAGTTTTTTTTTTTCAGGTAAAAATTTAAGAAAGAAACTTTCTAGTTTTGTTTCCTGACATTAACAAGAAGTAAGGTAGAGAATCTGCACTATCAGAGTCATCATGATGTCAAGTTCCTATTATTTTCATTTTCAAACATATTTCTTCATGTTGATTAGTGTTCTCTGCCTGCACTATTTTTATGGACAGGTATAATCTGCCATTTTCTAGAATGTAGTGAATACTTTCAATGTGGTTTTGTAAGAAGTCGCCACTTCAAGGCCTATGGGGATAGGGCACAAAGCCAACTTGAGGCTGTAAGTTGATTATTTTCAGATGTTCCTTCCAAAGAAGCGATGTGGCCAGGAGTAACAAAACACAGAAAATAAACAAAACTATTCTTATTGTAGCAAAGCTGCATAATTCTGACTTCCTTTTCCCTAAAGAAAATAAATATGCAGCTCTGTTTTATTTGCTTTCTAGAAATGAAAGATACAAAACAGTCCCTTACCCTCTCGTCCCCACTCTGTCTATGACCTGCCCATAATATAAACTTTGTCTGTCAGAATCTTAGATGTGACTTTTAATCACATTTAATAAAAACATCAGAGCTCCTAGCTCAGGAAACTTGCTTTATTTTTATTTTTAACTTTATTTTTATTGTTCATGCTGTTGCAGATGTCTCCATTCCCCCCACTTTACCCATCTCCACCCAGCCCTGACCCCGCTTCCCTCTGGACATCCCCGTGTCTATAGGTCATGCATGTATGTTCTTTGGCTAATCCCATTACCTAACATAAAGGTACAAGAAATGCCAATCACAGAACAGCCATGTAACATGATATCACTAACTACCAATATAGGCAGGACTTTGTACCCACATTGAATCATTCAATATACCGTGAAACCTGTCAATGTAAGGACACCTGGATTAGGAAAGATTCCCAGCTAAGACTGCCTAGTCCTTGCTGGGGGAGAATGAGCAGACACACTCATCTCTTCAGACAAGAAGGGTGAGTAGTATGACATATCTCACATGGCAGATCTTGGCTTACAATATACTAAGATTTTGTAGTTATATCTGACTGGAAAAACATTAAGTTAAAAACAAAACACAACAACAAGAAGAATAATGACTAGAACCTGAGTCCCCAAAGATGTCCTTTTCTTTTCCTTTTTTTTTAATTAAAAAAAAAGGCTTTATTGACATTTTTATTTATTTATTTATTTATTTATTTATTTATTTATTTATTTATTAGATTGAGAAGGGCAGGGAGGGAGGAAGAAAGGGAGAGAAACATTCATGTATGGTTGCCTTTCACCTGCCTCCAGCTACAGACCTGGATGGAGACCTGGCTTGCTACCTGGTTATGTGCCCTGGCTGGGAATCGAACCAGTGGCCTTTGGGTTCACAGGCCGGCCGCTATGTACTGAGCCACCAGCCAGAGCTTTTTCTTTAGAATAGCCATGTCTCATTCCAGTCCCACTCAGATTGATTTATAATGGAAAGCACATACATTATGTCTCTTCTGAGACATTCTCAGTCACCTTTTTTTCTCTCCAAATAATTAATTCAAATAAAGCACATACTCTAAACAAAGATCTACTAGAGTCCCTGATATTTAAGGTCTTTTAAGTGAAACTGAAATAATCAAATGAGTTATTTTCTTTCTCTCTCTCTCTCTTTCTCTTTTCTTTCTCCTTCCTTCCTCCCTTCTTTCCTTCCTTCTTTCTTTTATTCATATAGCAAGTTTTTATTAAGTACTTACTATATGTGAAGTAATGGCTGGGTGATGGGTATGTAAAATGGACCACACCCCTGCTTTCCAGGAGCTCTCAAGACATGGGGCTATCCAGAGTAAACCTATAAACATGATACAATGTGACAGGTACCAAGATAAGTGAAGTATTAGATGTTCTATAAGCATGGAAATTACACTTACCCAAAATTATATAAAAATAAGAAAATAAAGCTGCAAACTTATGGATAAATGTGAGGTGGTCCATATTTTACTATTTGATGAAGTTCTTCTTGAGTTTATTAAATGGATGTTTCTATTTAGCTACAGAATGGAAAATGAATTTGGGGAAGGGTAAACTATAAGAAAGGTGACCTATTAAAAGATTATTGTAATGACCTATTTAGAAATAATGGTACTTGATGTAAGGTAATAACATTTGGTATAAAAAAACTGATAAATTTAAGACTTATTAAGAAGATAGAATCAACCTGATTCAGCAGTTGATTAAATGTAGGACATGAGGGAGAAGGAGGGATCAAAGATGGCATCCAGATTGTGAATTGGGCAATGAGGCAGTGCTGGAATTTGCTGAGACAGGGAACACAGAGGCACAGATTTGAAAGTGAGAATGGAGATGAGTTCAAGTACGAATGTGTTGCACTTGAGTTGGCTGAGAAACACCCAGGTGGAAATGTTCAGTACGAAACTGGATATTTGGTCTGCAATCTAGGAGAACTATCTGGGATAAGTGATAGAGATTTGAGAGTTATCAACGCAAATGCCTTTTCCAGTCACCAGATTATCTATAAACAATGTGTGACCTTAGAAAAGAAGACCCAGGACACCAGTACAGACCCAACTAACAGACTAGCCAATTACAGAGATTGTGCATCTACCCCAAATTACCCCTTTTAAAAGAAAATCAAATGTTGTAATCCAATTCTTATATCATAATTAGTGAACATAAAAACAAAAAGTTTGTCACATTGCTTTCAGTGGGGTGTAGAGATTTCATGATACAATCCTTTGTGAAAGTCAAAATGCAAAACAAGTTTTATATGAGAATGAGTAGAGAGAGTGAAACCTAGCTCTACTCTGGTCTTATATCAGGTTGCTTACAGCTCCACTCACTGCACCCTTCAGGCCATTGCTGAGGAGTGTTTGAAGAACTCATCCATGCTGATTAAACACCATTCCTTAGGGAGTTGCTTAGAACCATCCTACATGAGGATGATGATAATCAGAATGTAACCTTCAATTCAGAATCATACATTAATCAAGTCATACTGAACTAAACTATATTTAGAAAATTTTGTCTTTTTTTTTATTAGCTTCAATGTGTAATGTTAGAGCTAAAAGACAAGATCGTAACTGGAAAGTATTGTCAGCAATATTCAATACATGGTTTACTATTTTTATACCTATTTTAAAATTTATAGTAAACCAGTGAATGCAGCACATTATAATTTACCACTTATGAACATAAATATTACATTGAACCTAAATGATAAGAGTTTTTCTGCTATAAAATATATAAAGAATAGAAAATTTACAAAGTTAACTTGTGTACTAAATTTAAAAACATGATCATTTTCATGATAGTGATTTTAAGGAAATCGAGGAGATCTTAGTTCAAGTTAATAATTAAAATTGATAATAGAAGTATAAACAGATTATTTTAATAACACTTAAAAAGAAGTATATATAGAACCTTAGCTTAATAAAAGATATACATTGTTGTAGATTTAGACACTTCAGTATAAAAATTTTGGAATTCAATTGTTTTGCTCCTAATCATTTCATAGATACATTTTATCTTAAAACAGAGGGAACAACCCTGGCTGGTAGCACAGTGGATAAGGTGCCAGCCTGCAAACCCAAAGGTCGCAGGTTCGATTCCCCAGCCAGGGCACATAACAAGGTTGCAAACCAGGTTTCCAGTCAGGTCTGTGCCTGGAGGCAGGTGAAAGGCAACCAACCATACATTGATGTCTCTCTCCCTCTCTGCCTCTCTCCCTTCCCCTCTTTCTAAAAAATAATGGAATAAAATCTTTAAACAAACAAACAAAAATAAAACAGAGGGGAAACAAATGGACTAAACAAAGTTTTAAAATAAGGTCTCTATAAGAATCTACTATGAGCACTTATAAAAGGAAAAGGAAAGTTTCTGAAGTAGCATGCAATTCCAGCATTGAATGCTTCGAAGAGCTGTACCATGGCTGTCAGCAACGCCCAGTACCTGAGTGGCCAGTGTGGGTTAGGTTTTCCACTCTCTAATAATTTGGTATGACTGTTATGCTGTGAAGATGATCTCTTTGGGGTCCATGTGTAGTACCACCACAGACAAGCAGCACTAAATTTTATTTTATTTTTGTTTTTTAAAAGATTTTATTTATTTATTTTTAGAGAGACGGAAAGGGAGGGAGAAAGAAAGTTAGAAAAACACCCATGTGTGGTTGCCTCTCATGCGCCCTCAACTGGGGACCTGGCCCACAACCCAGGCATGCGCCCTGACTAGGAATCGAGCAGGCAATCCTTTGGTTTGCAGGCTGGTGCTCAATCCACTGATTTGCAGGCTGGCTAGTGAACCACACTACCCAGGACCAAGCACTAAAATTTAATTGTGTTATTCTGTCTTATGAGATCTGCTTTCTCAGTATACTGTCCCAAGTCTCAGATGAAATTCGGTTCGAATTCCAGCTCTGGCTCTTAAAGCTATATGGCCTTGGCCAATTGATTCAACCTTGTTTATCCTCAGTTTCTTTATCTGTAAAATGCAAGTAAAAATAATTACATTATCTAACTCATCTAATTGTTTTGAGGATTAAATGATGCACAGCATGTCAAGGTTGTACATAGCGGAAGAGCCTGGATGATGGTGAGCTCTCAATTCATGTCAACTTTTATATGATGAACTGTGATCCCTGTCATTTCTCTTTTCAGGCAACCAAGATTTCTGAGAGAGTCAGCACAGGTTCAATCAGTCATTTTTCTTACTTTATTCTAAAGTAAAGTAAGAGCCTGCAAGACTTCAGCTTTGAAATCAAGCAACTTAACAAAACAGATGAATTGGTTTGATGCTTTCTGATTCCTGTACTTGGGCTTACACTCAAGTGTGAAGATTATGACACTTTCTCAATGTTCCCAGTTGCCTCTACTCAATCTTTTCCAGATTCTCTCATCATTAAATAACTTTAACAATTGGACCAGGTCTATATTTAAATCTGAAAACCTATGGTGAGTAAAGGGGCATCTAATGAAGACCCGACTCAAAAGCTCTAAGAAAATGTGTTAGGGCTCTTTGTAATTCACTTCTTGGTGTTTTGGGAGACAGATTGGTGTGTGTGTGTGTGTGTGTGTGTGTGTGTGTGTGTGAGTGATCCACATTTTAAATGCCATAGTATGAGCTTTACTGAGTTGGCAGAAACGTCACCTGTAATTGTCATGATCACAAAAGAAACAGTAATTACTTCTCAATGCTTGATACAGACACACCCTTTCTGTCCTTTTTTTTTTTTTTTTTTTAATTTTACTGCATCTCACTTCCTAATAAGGTCTAAGCAGGAAGCTCTGCATGTGGCTGCCCAGTGCTTGGATGCTGAAGAAAGTTGGAATCTATTTGGACAAAATTATGATCCACATAACATCTGTGTTTGAATTCATAGTCTCTGTTTTTCCTCTTTGGAAGACTTCTTCCATTGGGTAGTGCATGACTTTTTGTAGCCGTTTGACTTAAAAAAATTTTTTTAAAAAATTATTTTTAGAGAGAGGGGTAGGGAGAGAGGGAGAGAGGGAGAGAAGCACCCATGTGTGGTTGCCTTTCACCTGCCTCCAGCTACAGACCTGGCTGGAGACCTGGCTGGCAGCCTGGGTATGTGCCCTGGCTGGGAATTGAACCAGCGACCTTTGAGTTCGCAGGCCGGCACCTTATTCACTGTGCCACCAGCCAGGGCCCGTTTGACATTTTTTTTGTTTTGTTTTGTTTTTTCCACTTGACTTTTTTATACTCCTGAATGGTGTCTTTATTTCCCAAAATGTCCCTCAGCTCTAAACCTCTTCATCCTTGCAACAGAACCATTCATTAAAGCCTTTATTCATTCGCCTTCCTCCAGGGCCACAACAGATGAGAAAAATGAATTCATTTACCACTTACTGTTAATGCTTGCTCATGAAACACTGGCCCACAGTCTCCAATCACCTGTGTAGCCTGACAAGAACACAGATTCCAGGGCCGCAAGACAGACACACTAATTCAGAAGATCTTAGGATAGAGTCTAGAAACCTGTTTTTAAAACATTTCCTGGATGTTTCTAATGGCCGGCCTTATTTGAGAACCATTATGAATACAGTCATGAAATAATGACTCATCACAAAAAAAATTCAAGAAAATGGAACAGTGTGAGCCAACCTTGTAGTTCTCAGGTGGTAATATTTGGTGTATGGTGGCTGCTAGAGAGAATGTGTTCTGAGTAACAATGTCACTGGAACAACATTCCCTGAGTCACTCATAATTCCTACTATAGATGGTGCCTGGTTACTTTTCTGCCTCCTTTTGAGCTATTGGAACATGCAGTCTCTTCTTTTCTCAACCCTACTGGCCCCACTCAGGTGATGTTTAAGCCTCAACTGTCGTCTCTCTCCCTACCATTTTTGTGAAAACATAGCTAGTGAGAACATTCGCCCTTGCCCTGTGTAGTCCGCTGCTTCTGCCAGAAGCCTTACCATGTGAAACTGAAGCGCTCTTCCTACTCATAGTGTAGATCTCACAGAAAGTATCGATTAGGCTTTCGTGCTTCGCAAGGTCTCCACTTTGTGCTACAATTACTGTGAGGAAAATAGCATTATCACAATTGTTCTAATGAAAGAAATCCAAGCTGAAAAACAAGTTGGTCAATGATGGAACACAGAAAAGACTTGGGAATCTGTTCATCCTCTCTAGTATGTAGCCCATACTAACTAGTTTCTCAGATTTAGTAAAGTTTCTCAGCTTCAATCAAGACAGTTTTGAGTGCTCTATTTTAATACTTATATAGATGTCCACAATGTAAGTCCTATAGTAGTTGTACTATAAGTCATTGATTTTACTTTCCATTTCCATTATACGTTCAAGAGCTGAAGTACTGGTGGGCAAAAATGTTTGTTTCCGATGGCATTTAAAATTGCCCTAATTCCATGTCTCCCTTAATTGCCAAACTTTTGATTACAGATGAGAGTAAACAATTATATTTCATTTTCCTTACTGCAATACTAACAAACTATCAGCCTACATTAAAATTCCAAATATCTTGGAGAAAGTATCTAATTAAATGTAGTTTTATAATAATCTTTTGGAATTTTATATCAATTTGCAGATTTTCCAAGTTACTGTGGTTTCCATGAATTGCTTATGTTTTTATAATTGTTCCTTTCAGTTCATTTACTTCTTCAAATACTGCAACTTTTAGACCATTTATTAGGAATAAAACAAGCACAAGGAAAGAAGGTCACTTCTGACTTGAAAGCTTGTTTTAAATTATATTAATATTGATTCAGAATATGTTCATTTTAAAGCTCCTTCAAAGCTGCATCATTTCAGTAACTAAAATAGAAAATTGATCTCAATGAGAAATGAGACTCAGAACCAAAAGCATAAGCCTTAATTTGTAAATTGTTTATTGAGTGTAAGAAGCACATAGAGATCCAAGTCTTGCATACTTCGGAGTTCCCATTGTTCCACTAGTAATGTAAATAGAGCTGTGAAACGGTGTAGTCATACTAGTAAAGATGTCAAGTGACAAGTCGTTACATGAGTAACTTTTCAATAGCTTAGGCTTCTTTTGGAGGAAATGGTTTCATTATTCAACAGCAACAAACTTCTAGAGGTTGTTATTTAAGTGATTCCTTTTTAAGAATATAGGGACTTCAGACACATTGCATCCAATAAAGCAATTCTGTGTAGGGCAAGCTAGTATGTTACCACAGCAGTGATCATAGTTATTAATGTAAAACATGTGGCTTGGAAAAAACCCTGCATTTCACAGTACATTAGAGAGCCATCAAGGATTCGAGAGGTCCAATTATTTCTCAGTACCCTGTCTCCACTCCAATCACAGAAATGATAGGATGAAGCTAAGCTTATGCTGTATAAAAATAAATTTCTAAAAAAAAACACCTATTTTGCCTCAGAGTAAGTAAACCTAGATTCTTCTACATGCCATGACCTCCCTGCAAATGCCCTGTATAGCACTACTGCAATACATTGTTCACTCCTCCCTTACACAGCTGCTACAACTTAGATACCATCCCAAGTGGTTAGTCGTCTAATAGCCATTAGGGTTTATTCTGTGCGAAAGACAAGCAAGCAAGCCAAGCCCGGGCTTTCTATACAATTTTATCTTTCAATACCTGTAAGTAAAATCTTTAGTACTGGTCATAAGGTAAAAAGAAAAAGTGTATCCTCAGACTATGTCAGGGATTGTACTTTGTTTAGTAACTCTCTCCCTCTCTCTCTCTCTCTCTCTCATACATACACATACACAAACACAGACACACAGCACAACTCTCCTAGTACTATTGTGTAGCCCAGGGAGAATGAAAGGGGAAGGTTCTTTTCAACCCATATTTAGTACATATTTTCCAACTTCAGGGGACACCCATAAAGTAACCAAAGCATTGATAACAATGAAAGCAAGTAAAGTCAAAGGTTGATAGAGAGTTGTTTCCATGTACATTCAAAGGTGACTTGCGCATGTTGCACGTTCAACTCCATAACTTACACGCTGGGGGAGTGCGCACAGTGAGGCTGCTGCTCCCCCCGCCCCAACATTCCAACTCAGTAAGCCCGAGCCCGCTGGAACAATGGGGCTATGAACATTCCCTGCCTCCACTGCAGCTGCACTTTCCCATGGTGCTCTTCTCTACACATTTGTTCTGCAACCTGAAGTGGGCCTAAGTGCTCTCAAGGCACTTTGCAGAACCCTCCTGACCGCTCTTTCATATCTTTAAGCAAAGAGGCTTGGTAGGGAGAAGAACATTATATTAAACATTAGAAACCCTGGGTTTTAAGCCTGATTTGATTGGGAAAAAATACCCTTCCTGTCTCTATAGACTTCATTTTTTTCCGCCTCTACAGCTTGACAGTTTTGATAATTGCCATGTTTCCTTTACACTAACATTCCGTGAATCACTAGTGCTTATTTGCCTCATTTGCTTACTGGGGTTTTATTTCCAGTTTTCTCTTTTCCCCCTTCATAAAGCTACATTAAACAATGGATATAAAGAATTGAAAGCCCACTTATTTGCTTGATTACGAAGTAAGCGGGGCTCATAGTCTGAACAAATGAATCTGCAAAACAATTGCTTTGCAGAGTAAAATAACACCATTATCTCAGTAAATACAGAACTAATGACCTTCAATTCACACACACTTGATTAAATAACTCAGAAAACCAGCACGCGCGCACACACACACACTCAAAAATGAATTACAACAGCTAATAAATGTAGCGAGAATCTATTTGTTAGAAAGCAAATGAACAAATACTTGACACTTGTGCTGCACAAGACTGTCCCAGGCATCTTACCAATGATGGCGATAGCAACTACCATTTACTGAGCAAGAATTTGGTACTAGGCTATATGTGAGTGTACCAAGTAGGTGGGAATGTCCACATTTTACAGATATGGAAACTAAAGCTCAGGAAGAGTAAATAAAGTTGCTGAAAGTTATAAAACCAATAAGTAGCTCCAGCATGACTGCAGTTCTGGGAAACAGTGACTTCTGGTCCAAATCTCATCCATTTTGAGAATTTTCTTGTAAAAGTTGTACAAGTCTTCCTAATCCATCTCCTTTGTCACAGTATGTCTCTTTGGGTTCCTCTCTGTCAACATGTCCCTGTATCTCTCCTAGTCTCTTTCCAAATTTCTATCCAGTGAGAGAGAAAAGTTGAAGTCACTATGCTGAAAATGTAAATATTATAAATGTGGAAACTAACATTACACTAGCCTGTAAACCCAATGGGAAACATCTGTAGACACGCAGCTGTGTTTAACTTACATTCCATTGGCTGTTTGTTTGGAAGTCATAAAGGCAGAGAGAAAATGGTGATTGTCAGGGGTTGGGTGTGAGGGAAATGATAAGATGTTAGTCAAAGGGTACAAGATCTTATACAGGATGAATAAATTTAGGATGTAAGGTACACTGTGGTGACTATTACATGCTTGAAATTTGCTGAGAGTAGATCTTAATTATTTTCACTGCAGAAAAAAGGCAACTGTGTGACATATATGTTAAAGAGGTTGATGGTGGTGTTACAGGAGGCTAGGAACAGAGGAAGACTTGTTTCACCCACTAACCCAGCAGCCCTGGGCCTGCTCTAATATTGCTGGGTGTTCCAGTATCACAAGAAATGCTGTGACCCAGGGAGGAGGAAAATCCTTGGAATTCTATGTATTGTTTCCACTATCTGGGAAGGAAAAGCCTTTACTTCCCAAAGCCAGAAAGACATCCCAGGGCCCTAAAGATGGGAAAGGGCCCATAGTGCCTAAAGGAAGAAGCCCATGAATGCCTTTAGGTGTCCATGCCCCAGTCCTGGAAAGCTAGCACCAACCTTTCCGTAAGTAACCTCCTCTCTCTCAGCCCAACTATGTAAGTCTTCAGAACGAAAAGAACTTGCGGTCTCTCTCTCTTTCTCTCATGGTGCCCTTGGCCCTCGGGCCCCAGGCAAACTTGCCACCCCAGCCTTTGGCCACCCTCAATTTGCTCTTCTATTCATTAATACATTTTTGTGTGCATGCTAACAGACTTGCTGATCCACAATTCTTTACCGTAGGGGCTAGAAGAACCAAGGTTTCTCTGATAACAGTGGTAATCATATCACAGTGTATATGAGAATGCACACCATATACCTAAACATCACATTGTGTACTTTTAATACATAGGATTTTTATTTGTCAATCACATCTCAATAAATTGGGGGAAAATGGGTAAAAACAGAAATAAAAGGAAAGGCCTTTCTGAGGAGGTGACTAGGTAGAAAACTGAAAGAAAATAGTGAGCAAGCCATGCAAACTTCTGAGGAGACAGCATTCACTGCCTATAGGAAAGCAAGTGTAAAAGATTTGGATCAAAGAATGAGTGATTGTGTTCTTGGCAAGGTAAGAGCAACATTATGGTGGTTGGAGATGAGTGAGGGGAGGGAAGAGTAATAGGAAAATAGGTCAGAGAGCTTCAATAATGTGGAGTCTCGTGAGCCCTGGTAAATGAGTTTGGAGTTTCTTTTCGGTACAATGAGAAATGATTGGAATATTCCAAGAAGGAGGTGGCATGATATGATGTATGTTTTTAAAAAATCAACCTAATTTCTGTGAGGTGGGTAGACTGTAGAGGGTCAGGAGCAGAAGCAGAGAGGCCACTGGAGGGCTACAGCAAGTATGTAGGCAAGTCCAGGCAACCAGTTCACAGTGGCTTGGACTAGGAATGTAATAGTGGAGATGGTGAAGGCTGTTTTGATTTTAGATAAAATTTGAAGGTGAAACTGATATGTCTTGTTGATGGATTGGACTGAGGGTGTGAAGAAAAGGGTCAGAAGTGAGTCCTAGATTTTTAACTCTAGCAGTTGAGTAAATGGTAGTGGCATTTATTGACAGGGTTAAGTACCAAGGAAAAAGCCAGCTGGCATGGGGAGGTGCTCTATTTTAGCCACACTAAGTTTAAGTTGCTTCTAAGCAGAGCTTTCATAGGCAATTGAATATATGAGTGTGGGGGCCAGGACTAGTAGTTTATTATTAAGCAACCCCTCTGTGACAAACTTTAGATAAGATCCATGAGGCACATACTAAAAATTGTAACAGTAAAAGTCATAGCCAATTTGGAAACATAATGGAATTTTTAAAAATTTATTTTTATTTTTATTATTATTTTTAAAGAATTTATTTATTACTTTTAGAGAGAGGGAAAGGGAGAGAGGTAGAGAGGGAGAGGGACATCAATGTATGGTTGTCTTCCACCTGCCTCCAACCATGGACTTGACTGATAACCTGGTTATGTGCCCTGGCTGGGAATTGAACCAGCAACCTTTGGGTTCGCAGGCTGGCGCCTTATCCACTGTGTTACCAGCCAGGGCTATAATGGAATTTGTAATAGAGTACAACCCATATCTGCAGGACAAAGTTAGGAATGTTTATGAATACAAATGTTTGTACAGATAATTATAAATTAATATAAATTGACAGTGCCTAAAATAGCTGAGGGGAATAAAAAATGAGCATCTATGTGAGGGCAAAGTTGGGCTAATGCAATGTCTCCTGAAAGGCCAGGGAAAGTAGGGCTAATGGAAAGGCATGATTTGTTGTCCTCTTGATAAAGATCTAAAAACTAGGATGTATGCCCTATGTATGTAACAGATTTCTGTTACATATTTACCACTTAATATTTTTAAGATAGAGAAAAAGTGGGAGTGGTATATTTAGTACTTTTTAATGTACTCGCCATTCTCATTTCATGGTCTTTCTTAGGGGAAAAAAACAAGAGATTAGAAAACAGGTAGCTCACGCAGTCCCATTGTAATTATCCAGATGCACAAAAAGCTTCCCCGGGAAAGGAGAACAATGAAGCCTGCCACTCATTCAGTCAAGCACTTGAGATCACGAGTCAGAACAGAAGCGGGGCCTGAGCAAGAGGTTGGGAAGTGCACCAATCAGATGGCGCCTGCTCGCCATTAAGCTCCGTTCCACATTCAGCGGCAACTTGGCCGTTTCCTGTGGGAAGCAGATCCGCTTCTTTAGCTTGGCCTCCTTTCTCCCTCACTCATGTCCATGTGCAGATAAAGCTGAACATGCACAAAGATGTCTCTGGCACATGGAATAAAAAAAAAAAAAAAGTACACTAGAAACTGCTGGAATAAAAATACACAACCTTTTGGCGTTTATGGAGTTACAGATCCCTGAGGGTAACAGATGCATTTCAAGAGATTAAGGCTGGGAAGAATGTTGTAGGTTGCTATCCGCCCCTAGGGCTTTTGCTTTTTCCTGGAGGGAAGGGTGGCAAAGGGTGGGTACAGAGGCTTGGGAAATCTTATCATTCACACCAGGCACCCTTGGTCTGTTTCTTTGATAACCATTATGATTTAGCAGCCATAGCTTAGTCTTATTTGGCTGTTTTAAAGAACAAGATTCTGAAATCTTGGGCAACATCTGGCGTGGGAGGGGGGGAGTCAATGCAAATAGAAAACTTTTTAGGCTAACTGCAAACACCCACAATTAATTCTAGGCTTAAAAAAAAACTTTTCTTTTCTTTTTTCTTTTTCTCTTTTTGGCTTGGAAAATGAGTTCGGATAAAACAACATTAAGAATAGGGATCTGTTCCTTAGGGCAAATATCTTGGAAAGGTTGAGTCATCCTACTGGAAGGATTAAAGAAATCCTGCAAAAAAGATTATTTTATATAAGTTTGAAAAGCATTTTCTTCAGCTTTAACTCTTTGAAGTAAAGTAATATTTAAACAAAGTAGAAATGAAAACAGAAAAGCCAGTGTTTCTGCTGCCTGTCTCCTACCAGACCCAAAACGCAGAGACAGGGATTGCATCTCTGTGGGTGCTTAGTAGGTTTGCACCCTAACAGACCATCTTACATTCCATCATAAATGTGTCCCTTTTTTTAATAGAGAGAGAGAAGGGAAGAGAAGAAAGAAGAGAGGGAGAGAAACATTAATGTATGGTTGCCTTTCACCTGTTTCCAGGTGGAGACCTGGCTTGCAACCTAGGCATATGCCCTGACTGGGAATCGAACCTGCAACCTATGGCTTCAAAGGCTCAATCCACTGAGCCACACTAGCTAGGGCCTAAATAGGCCTTTTTTTATAAGGAGAAGAAAGGTGTAGGTAAGGGGTTTGTCATTCAGGGGAAAAGTTAATGAGATAAAAGCTGCAGCATTCTTTCATATGGGTCCTGCCCGGTGGTCTGCCTGGTGGTCTTTGTGTCCTGAGCGGTGGTCATCTCACCCTGGAGCACAATGGCTCATCTTGATGGCTTTCGGTCCCCATGAGGCACAAAGGTGGAACTGCTTATGGTTGTCTAGTGTCAAGGTGGGTCATTCTTCCAGTCCCTGAAGCAAGAGCTTTATGCCTACACTGATTACTGAGCTTGTTAGCTGTTACCTGGAACTAAAATTTCCTGACATTTGAGTTCCCATCAGAAACTCATGGGTACTTCTTGCTATTGTTTTCTAATATTTTGAAATAGTGTTTCCACCTAACTTTCCACCTGTTGGTGTTACGAACTGACAAGGTAACAGCCCTACCCATGGTCCAGAATGTAACATGTTTGCAAAGGTCTGTTTAGGGTGATCTTTGAGAAACCAGGGTCCTCAATTTTATGCAGGTTGTTGGAGCATGAAAAAATGCAAAAGGAAGACTTCAACAGTGAAACTTCCTACACTGACTTCATTTCGTGCCATTCTGCAAGCAGTGTCCTTGGCTCTGTGCCCCTCTCGGTTCCTCATAGAGGCTGCTGCTGCTCATAGGAGGTGCCACACCTTAGTCGTCTTTGTATCTCCAGCATTTCAATGAGGGCTTTGCCTTGAGTCCTACTTTGTGCCAGGATTTTCCTGGGTGCTATGAGATAAAACAGGGGATAAGACACACAAAGTCACTGCTTCCCCAAACCGTAAATTCCAAGTAGAGGGTGGAGCTGGAGAAATGAACAAACAAGCATTATATGAAATATCTCAGTTGGTGATAAGTGTTTGAAGAAAATTAATGCAGGAACTTGGAGTAGAGGAAGACAGAGCCATATAATTTTAAGTAGGGTGGTTAAGGGAAAGGCCTCTCTGAGGAGGAATTTTGGCAGCCACTTGCCTGCAGACATGGTGGTGAGTCTACATTATAGGTGAGGGAGGTCCAAAGGTCCAAAGGCCTTAAGGCCCTAAAGCACGGTTGCCATCCTGTTAGAACAGCAAGGGACACAGTTGTAGCTGAAGCACAAAGGCAGGAAAAGTGCTGGGTGGTAAAGTTGCAAAAGTTGAGGTCAGATCCTGTTAGGATGTACAAATAAGTAAGTGTAATGGGAATCCAGTGGACATTTTGGTTTTGAGAAGAGAGGGGGGATGATGTCATTTAATTCCCAGTCTGGAGGGGGAGATGGGCAGTGGGCATACAGGGAAGCCGCCCCGACATCGAGTAGGAAGCTAGTTGAAAAGCTCACGGTGGCTTGGACTGAGTGGTTGCAGTGGCACTGGTGAGAAATGGCCTGACATGAGATATATTTGGAAGATTATCAGCATCTACAAAGATTTCACTTTTCTGTATTCCCCAACTTCCCTTATTACCTCCACACCAGCTATCAAATCATGAACTTATCTTTGCTTGGGAAGTAGAGAAGGCCACATGCAGCGGTTTATGAAGATGGACAGCAAGGTCCAAACTGATTCGGTATTAACAAGGCCAGAGAGAATTTCCATCTGATCACAGCACTAAGGGTCACTTTGCTGTTCATTGCATCACATTGATGTTTAGTAAATACTGGTGAATAAGTAAATGAGTGATGATTGTCAGTAAACTTTTATTCAGGATGCACTATTCACAGGTGCTATGCTAGGTACAGGGTAAGTCAAATAAAAATCATGGCATGTAAGGGAATGGATGTAATACAGCAACAATAAAATTAAACTGAAAAAAAATCATGGCATGGTCAAAACCTTAAACAGCTTCCCATCTAGTTAAGGTAACAGAATGAATTAAAAAAATAATAAAACAACATAGGATATCCTACATTAAGTGACAAATGGGTGATAAGGACAAGTGCTATGGGACTGTAAGTGAAGGACTATGAAGAAGAAGGTAGTCTGGGCCTGATGGTCACAGAAAGCTTGAACTTGGTCCCAAAATACTGATGGAACTTTGACCAAAAATGTAGAGGCATCACTGTTATTGGCAGCAAACATAAAAGGACCGATGCTGCCAAGGCAGGGATGCATGAGCTGTGCTCAGGAAACTGGGAGTAGAAATATTTAATAAGAGTGGAAACCCCCAAGACATAGCTCTGCCACTTTCTCACTGTGTGATCTTGTACTTGTTCACCACCCCTAAAAGGGAATTATTGTGCTGCCTACCCCAAAGGGTTGTTGGGAAAGCAAACAAATATGCAAATAAGTAAATGAGTGTGTGAGTGTGTACTCGTGTCTCTGACTCATAGTAAACACTAAATAAGCACTTCTGTTCTTGTTGTCATTATTAGGGAGAAAAGGGAGATAAGGGAACAGAGATGAAAGCCAGATTCTAGAAGACTCTCCATGAATGAGAGTGGTTTTTCCTTTGTGCCCTAGTTCAAGCAACGCTCTACCTGGAGCAGGGGAGTGTCCCGTATGAAAGGCTGCTTTAGGAAAACTGATGTGAGAGCGTTGTATGGGATACATTTAGAGGTAGGAAGAGCAATTAAGAAGCAACTGCAGCAGTCCAGAGTGAAGATCTGAGGCTTTAAATAAATGGTTGCCATGGGAACAAAAAAGATAATAAAGCCAGTGCAAAGAATCTGAAGGACTTGAACATTTTTAAGCTTCAGTGGCTAAGATAATGATAGTGACACTGACAATATTGGTGAGGAGTGGTGAATTGGTTTAGGAAAAAAGAAGATAAATCTGGTTTAGGAAAATACAACTAACATGCACTGAATGAGTATTTATTTGGGCTAGATATTGGTGTGTGGATGTGAATGATACAAAGACAACATCCTTACCCCCAAGAATTCTGTGATTCTATTGGGCAAGTGAGACAATATGTAAAACAATACAGGGCATTGTTAACTAAAATACCTGCACTTTTTTTTAAAATTTTTTTTAACTGAGTTTTTTTTTTTTTGTTTGTTTGTTTTATTATTTTTAGAAAGAGGGGAAGAGAGAGAGGCAGAGAGGGAGAGAGACATCAATGTATGGTTGCCTTTCACCTGCCTCCAGCCATAGACCTGACTGGAGACCTGGCTTGCAACCTGGTTATGTTGCCTTGGCTGGGAATTGAACCTGCGACCTTTGGGTTCACAGGCCGGCACCTTATCCACTGTGCTTCCAGCCAGGGCTCAATACCTGCACTTTTAAGTCCAGAAAACTTGGGGGTGGGGTTGCAATTTATTTTTAGATTTATAAGTTATTTCTTACAGAATTCACTTTTAAAAATGTTGTTAATGTTTCTGTGAAATTATAAAATATGTTCATTATAAAACATTTGGGAAATCTGGAAAATACAAAGAAAATTTAAATCACTTTATAGCTCCAACATCCAGAGAAACAAACCACAGTTAACATGTTGGTGTGTTCACCTTCCATTTTCTCTCCAGAAAGTGTGTATATCATCAGTATATCGCTGTCCATTTGACAACACAATCATCAGTGTGAGGTGCTATCGTTTTTTTCATTTTTATTAGGTCAATATGTGAAAACAATATCTTATTTTTGGTGTAATTTTCACCCCTGATTTCCAGTGAGGATTATTTTTTTCCCATATATTCTCAAAGGGCAGAAAAGGAGGCAAGACTAAGGCAGTTCGTTTTGTGTTGTGCTAGAAGGTTCTGTTTTGTTGACTTATTTAAATACTTCTAAACTGATACAATGCTGCTTATTTTAGAAATGATGACATTACAGATACTGCTGAGTGGACATGAACATATACCCAGTTTTCAAATTGTATTCAAATAGACTTGCAAAGAGCCACCCAAAGAAGGGGTGTAAACTGTCCATAATATTTTATATGTACTTTAATGTTTTATGCTTAAATGAAATATCTTGGTTGATTTCCTTTAAAAAAGAACATGCACCAACATTTACACTATTTCCAAGTCTCTCTTCTTAAGAATAAGAAATTTGTCCAACTGTTTCTTATGCTTCTTTCCACTGATTATTTTTGTCACAGCCCTCTGTGCTGTATCCTGTTGCTTCTGAAGCATTTTGCATTGTGTTTAAGCTGCTCTTACTGATCACCCAGTGTCTTGTTCTTTTCTCGTGTGTTTGGGCCTGGAGGGGGTTATTTTGTTTTGTTGGCTGGACAAGTGATTTGCTAATTCAAGTGCTTTGCTGTTCTAGTACAAGAGGCTTTTGCGACATAATTATGAAAGCCCCGTGCTTTTCTTGACTAGCAGCAGTTGGTGACATGTGCCATGGAAAATTATATAAGGGTGGGCAAGAGTAGGTTTACCATTGTGAGTACATGAAACATGTTATTTTTGCATCATTATTTTTATCAATTATATTATTTATTTGTATTCTTTGTTTTCTTCATATTATTATTTTAATTTTTTTGTATCCTTACGATTTATCTTTTAGGTAATGATGGCTGGTAATTCAGCCAGCTACCAATGAAAGTGTATGCATAAATAATCCTGCCAAAAACTGTAAACACATTTTCGCCCACCCCTGTATGGTTTCTCTTTCAAGGTCAAGCTAAATCAGTTAGTGAATTTGGCAGCCAATTTTGCTGAGAGCACCAGAGAGAGTACCTCATCTGGAACACCGCGGGTGAATGTTGTTTATGTGATTTCGAAGCCAGCTCTCCTTTTACAGGGAGTGAATTTCTTTGTTCTAACATTGTTTCAGAAAAAGGATTTCACCCAGTAGGCTAGGCATAGCTATTCTGGTACATATATTACACAAAATTCTCCTCACGGCATTTCTAAAAATGTTTACATTGAAAAGAAAATGCCATTTCAACATGAGGCATCAGAAAGCAACAGCAAAACCTGAATTGGAAACTCTGGGTGGACCCTTGGGCGCTGCCGAGTGGGAAAAAACAGTTATGCTGATGAAATAGCAAAGGTTTCAACCTAATGTGATTTCATATGGCATGGTTTTCTAGTGCAGACCATGGAATAAGATGTCAGGTGTTTACTTGTGCAGTAAGTGACGTTAAGGATGGAGGCCAGGCAGCTCCGGCGTGTGGAGCTCCCCTGTCTCAGTGGTGTTCCGGAGCCTGCTTCAGTTATACCTGGAAGGTGGTGTGCTCCATGCTTCTGGGTCTCTTGATAAATGTCTTGGCATCCCTGATGCCAAGTGGGGAATTTGTCTAAGCACCTATGGGTGGTACATGGCTGTTTTACTTCATGCCCCTGCTGGCAAGAATGGAATTTCCCCAGGGGCCTGCCTATGTATGGGTGGTCCTGCTCTGCAGATATGGATGCTCTTGCCATGTGTACAAATAGCTTAAGTGTGTCCCCTTCCCAGATATGTCTAGTTCGCCTTAAGTAGTTTCTGTCTTGAACCAAAGTGTCACGGCTGATTGGCAGCCATCTTGCCTGATATGAGTGACCCCACTTTGTTTTATATACTTTATGCTACCTTGACTGGACCAATGTCATTTTATCGGTCCTGCTCTCCACACCAGTGTATTTAACATTTGTACTTAACCCAAATGCTAAGCACTTCACATGGATTTTTATCATTTAATGTTTGTAAGAGTCTTATGAGAAAGGCCTTATTGTTATTATTAGCCTGATTTTATAGATCTAGATGCTACACTCTTACTAGTTCCAGCTAACATTTTATTGAATTTTGTTTTATTTTGTGGTATTAATTAAATCAAGGGATGCTTGTGATCAATAGAATTATAGATCTTTTTCTCATGAGCTGCTGTCAATTTTCTTTCAATTCTCTGATTTTTACACTAAATGTAGAACTTTACATTTAACCTATTAAATTTATTCTTATCAGCTTCATAGTTTTTTTCTTGATCTTCTTATTATAGATGGTAGTGCTTTTTAAAAAGCATATTTATAAAATTATATTTTGATCTAAATAACTATTCAATATCTTTTATAATATTTAGTTTATCATTCAGAATGTTAACTACCTTTCCAAGCTTTGTTTCTTTTTCATATACTATAAACTTGCCTCTGCATCTTTATCCAAGTAATAATAAAAATACTAAAAACAGGTCATAAAGAGTTTTGTAGGATATTTAATATCTCTTTCCAGAATAACCAAAATCAACACTGTTCAGGTTCACTTTTTCAATCTATTTAACTATTATGCAACTTTCATTTTATCATCTTATTGACTAGGATGTTAGGAGAAACTTTGTCAAATTACTTATTGAGAATAAGATATATCTGAGATATTCCCTTCTCTACCTATCTGGACACCTCATCAAGAGAGAATATGATACTCATTGGCATGACTTATTGATAGAACTTTGCAATCTCCTAGATCTCTTCTAAGCATAAATCACTCACAATATTATATTCTTTTACTTTTAAAATGATGAAAATTAAATCTATTTGTTGATAAGTCCCAGAATCTAACTCTTCAATCTTTTGGCATCTTCACAGATTTTAATGACTTGCTCAAGGTTACTGACACTAATTCAGCAACCCAATCAGTACATTCTATTTCATTGATCTGAATTTATGTTAAACCTACAAAAGGAGGCTCAGTGATATCTTGCTACTGCTTCCTTTCTCTTTGGCTTCATTTCTTTCATTACTTCAAAGATAGAGTCTGATTTTTGATATTGACACCCTGGTTTCCTTTCTGTCCTGTCTTATTTCTCACTGAACAAGACAAATAAATATGTCATTGGTAGTTATTTGAACAAAAATGGATTCTAGACTCGAGTGTTCTCAAGATAAGAGCAATTTCTTGGTATTTAGTTGCAAATTTTCTCAATTTTATTTGCAATCAAGATAAAATAAAGGTAATATCATCTAATCATATAAACACATTAAATCAATTTGATCCTGTAAACCATTGCAAATCAAAATCTACTATGCCTACAGGAAAGGAAAACATTGGTGTGGGAGAATGTTGCCGAAGTAAAAAATGAAACACAAACCTATAGGAAGTAAATCCAATAAAATTACAAAGAATGTCTCAAAAGCAAGCAAGAAAACAACTGTGAAACTCAATAGATAAAGAGCTTACAGTGGATGATGAATAACTACTAGAATTAGCAACTCTCCAAAGAATTAAGAGTAAAAAATAATTGAAGTATTACACATTTCAGAAATCAAAATGATTCCTTTGTGAACAGTGGAGGTAAAAAAATTATAGGAATCAAAAGAAATCCAGAAGTTAATTCTTGGACATGCAACTTCCACAGTAATAACACAAGCATTTTAAATTTTTTAAATCTCCCCCCACCAAATTCTAAAGTGATGAATAATGTCCTGTATCTGAAAATAATTTTATTTATTCTATAAATATTTCATGTGCAAAAGAGTCACAACCAAACACAAATCTTTGGTTTAATTAATGAGTGTGTCATGAGGCTTAATGATGTGAGCATGAAGAAGTCAAGTATAGAGACCACAGTGAAAACCCAGACAATGGTGTGTTAATCTTTCTATCACACACATGAACACATACATGTACTACTAATTTTTTCCTGTAACTTCCAGGGACTCCATTACCTTTTGGTCTTAGACACAGGACCACCCCATCTAATTATCTGAGGTTTAACTTCCTGACCAACTTCTTCAAATAATCTTACCATAAGTTATTCATACTCATGGAGAGAAGCTTTGATTATCTTCCATTTTGTACAATCTGCATCATTATTTTTGCCATGAACATGAATATCTGACACTGACTGCACGATTTAACTACTAACTTAGCTTTGTTTCTTTCCATCTAAGGCTGGACTTTCACAAGACCTTTTTGCTGAGCCATGAGATTCCGATAAGGTATAAAAAGAGAGACTTGGCATGGCCTTATATAAAATAAATGACTGTGGTCATGCCTATCTGAGATATATATCTAATGTGGTATTGTTTTCAGGAACCTAGTAAAAACCAGCTGAGAACATCTTTGGGTGTGGCACACCAGCAGCTAATTACTAAAATTTTTGTCTAGAAATCTCTCTTAATGTGGTAGAACATATAAGCTGGAACCTAATTTCAAATGAAATGTTTGACAGGATAGATAGTTCTTATATTTAAGAACTCACCCTGAAGAATAATGACCTAGCTAGCTTCTTATTAAAAGACTTATTTACTTCATATGGAAGTTATGTGTTAATCTTTTGACTAGTAGAAAAGTGTGAAATTAAAAAAAATTGGTGAGCTATTCCAGGAGCTATCCTGAATATTGAAGAAATATTAGGTTTTCATTAGAAATTTAGGGGAATGAGATAATGCTTGGACCTATAGAAGAAATGGAATGATCTATGATCAATAATATCTGATTCAAATATAATTTTTTGATGTTCAGTTTTCAATATTCTTGTGGGCAATCATTCCACTCAATCCATGTCATTGTGACAAATAAAAAATAACCCCAAAATAGCTTCCAGGCAGCTTCATTTTTCAAACCAAGCAGAAATATTAATTAAAAATAATACATCTTTCACCCATCTGTGAGGCTCAATTTTATTTTTTAGAATAGATTATTTTCAAGCTCATTCTGACTAGCCACATTTGATTACATTTGTACCTATGTCAGTGCTAACTTGAATCAAATAGTCCCTTGACCTCTTTCAAAATAATTGCCTTTGCAGTGAGTTTTAGAAGCTAATGAAACAAAGTTAGCGATAAGGCACTAGGAAAAGGGAGAGGATAGATAAATACTATCTTTAGAATTGAGTTCTTTTAATGGTACCTCAAAACAGCAACAGCCATGATGAGAAAAATTAATAGCGAGTCATTTATTTCCTTCCCCATTAAGGAAAGCACACGAAGCACTTAATTCAACAGCCTGGTGGCCATTGAGGTAAAGGTAATGATAATAATGACTATTACTTATCCAGGAAGCTATCCCTGCAGTAACCTTCAAACTCAGCTTTCATCATGAGCCCTTTGTCCCAGGGAACACATAGAATTAGCATAGGTTACTGGACATGTTTTTCTCTGAACATATGTGCATTGTAACATCTCATTAGTTTCCCTTATCCTTTAAGATTCTTTAAAAAATTTAAGGGAAGAGGCATGTTATATAAAACACATTCACAAACTGCTAGCTATTATCAGTGGTATTTGCAACTGACAGAGTAGTGTTCAAGTCCATCAATCTGTGTGTTCTCAAAGAATAGGATCTATGTTTTTCTTTGGGGAAAGTACAACGAGGCAAACATACTCACATGTAGATGGTGGATGCACAATTTTTTATACATCCAAATAGCAAATCAAGCCTTTTTTTCTCCACCAAATGCAATTCATTTTATGAAAAAATACAATATAACATCGAAGATACTATACAATAGTTTAAGATTGAACCTTTAAAATCCTTGGAAATATAACCTCTCATAGTTACATCATAAGTAGAAAAATTGAAGTCCTGAGACAGTGAGTAAGTTTCCTCTGTTCACTGAAAACAAAATGTGGTGTTTCTTTAATTTATTTTTATTTTTCCTGTACAGTTAACATACAATCTTATATTAGTTTCAGGTGTACGCCCCAGTGATTAGACATTTATATAACTTACTAAGTGATCATCCTGATAAATCTCACACCCATATAACACCATGCATATTTATTAGAATATTATTGACTATATTCCTTATGCTGTGTTTTATATCCCCATGACTGTTTTTATCAGTGCCAATTTGTACTTCTTAATTCCTTCACCTTTTCCACCCACTTTCCCATCTCTATCCCATCTGGCAACTTTCAAAATGTTCTCCGTATTATGAGTCTTTCTGTTCTGCTTGTTCGCTTACTTCGTTTTTTAGGTTCATTTGTTGATAGATATGTATTTACTGCCATTTTGTTGTTCATATTTTTTTATCCTTTTTTCCCTCATTGTTCTTAAAGAAGATCTTTTAACATTTCATGTAATACTGGTTTGGTGTTGGTGAACTTCAGCTTTTTCTTGTCTGGGAAGCACTTTATCTGCCCTTCCATTCTAAATGACAGCTTTGTTTGATAGAGTCAGTTTGGTTGTAGGTCCTTGCTTTTCATCACTGAATATTTCTTGCCAATTCCTTCTGGCCTGCAATGATGCTGTTGAGAAATCATTATGGGAGCTTCCTTGTAAATAACTTGCTGCTTTTTCAGATTCTATCTTTATCTTTAACCTTTGGCATTTTAATTATATGTCTTGGCGTGGTCCTCTTTGGGTTCACCTTGTTCTGGGCTGTTTACACTTCCTGGACTTATATTTTTATTTCCTTTATCAGGTTAGGGAAGTTTTCTGTCACTAGGTTTTCAAATAGATTTTCAATTTCTTGCTCTCTTTCTTCTCCTTCTGGCACCCCCATGATATGAATGTTGATACACTTAAAGTTGTCCTAGAGGCTCCTTACACTATCCTTGCTTTTTGGAGTCTTTTTCTCTTTTTGCTTTTCTGATTTGAGTGTTTTTAGCTTCCTTATAGTCCAAATCATTGATTTAATTCTTGCCTTCATCTACTGTAATATTGATCTCCTATAAATTATTGTTCATTTCAGTTAGCATATCCTTTATTTCTAACTGGTTCTTTCTTATGGTTTTCATGTCTTTTTTTACACCACTGAATTTTCTTACTAAGTTCATTAAACATATTTATAACCAGTATTTGTGCTTCTAGCAGATTGCTTGTCTCCACTTTATTTAGTTCTTTTTCTGGAGTTTTGATCTGTTCTTTCATTTGGGCCATGTTTCTCTGACCCCTCATTTTGGCAGACTCCCTGTGTTTGTCGCTATTTATTAGGTAGAGCTGTTATGACTCCCTGGCTTCGTAGAGTGACCTAATCTATTAGGTGTCCTGTAGGGTCCAGTGGCACAGCCTCCCCTGTCATCCAAGCTGGTTAATCCATGGGTTGCCTTCCCCACCACTCCCAGTGTGGCTGTGGATTTTCTTTTGATGCTGTTGGCACATCAGTTGATGGGTGGTCTTTGCCCACCATCACCGTGGAGAATCACCTGTGCAGGGGCCCACCTGTGAAGCAGGCCTTAGTTCAGCAGGCTCTGGTGAACACTGAGTCTGCCCCTTGAATGTATCCATTGTGCGGAGCTTTAACGTGGTCTCAAGCTGTCTACTGGGTGAACTAGTTCTGGGGCCTCCCAAGAGGTGCAGGCCAAGTCACTGCCTGTGCCCTGCCCAGGGCCACCCAGCTTGAGCCTACAAAGTGATCTGCAAATGACTGCTACTTGTGCTGGGCTTGGAGGTGCCCAGGTGAGACCAAGCTGCAAACCAAAGTTAGCTGCTGCTAGTGCCATGCCTAGGGCCATTTAGCAAAAGGTACAGATATTGCTGAGGCCAGATGTTGCTTATTTAAGAGGTTTTTAAGAAAGTCTGAAGCATGAGTCAAGATGGTATTTGCATGGAAAAGCCACTGGAAACAGCTTGGATGAGGTGGCACGTTGGGTGGGATGGGGTCTCAGGGAATCACCAGGGCACTATGAACAGCGTGAACCACATTAATGGAGTCTCAGATACGGTGCCTGCCCGCCGGCTCTGTGGGGAGAGGGGTCATAAAAGGAACAATGGCTCTGCCAGCAGTTTTATCTAGGAGAAAGCTGCCACCCCAACTCTCACTCGCCCTGATGCCAGACACTTCAATTCCTTCTGCATTTCCCTGGTACCTTTCAAGATGCTGCCCCCACCCTAGAGTTCAGAAAGAGTGAGTCTAAGTAAGTTTGCATGCAGGCCCTTTAAGAGGAACTGCCTGAACCTTCTCTAACTCCACTGAAATTCTTGCCGATTTTTACAGTTAGAAGTTATGGGGACTTCTCTTCCTGCCACTGGAACTCTGGGCTGGGGTGTCTCGTGTCGGGCTGGGACCCCTTGTTCCTCATGGGGAACGTGGACAACTGGCATAGCCCTACTGATTTATCTGACACAAGTGAGTGTGGACCAGTCTGTTCCACATCTCTATGCCTCCTACCAGTCTTCATGTGGTTTCTTCTTTAATCCCATAGAGGTTGGACTTCCATTCAGCCTGAGTTCTGGTAGTTCTGAGCGATGGCTGTTCAGTAATTTAGTTGTCATTTTGATAAGGTTGTGGGAATCAAAATAACTTTTCCTTTAAGATTTCATTTATTATCTTTAGAGAGAGGGGTAGGGAGAGAGGCAGAGAGGGAGAGAGACATTAATGCATGGTTGCCTTTCACCTGCCTCCAGCTACAGATCTGGCTGGAGACCTGGCTTGCAATCTGGTTAGGTGCCTTGGCTGGGAATAGAACCAGCAACCCTTGGGTTCACAGGCTGGTGCTCAATTCACACCTAAGCCACACCAGCCAGGGCTCAAAAATATTTTTAACAAAATATCACATGCCCTTTTACTCAGCTCAGCTAATTTATTCTAAAGATAAGACATAATTATAAAAAGCACAATGACTTTTTAAAAGAAATACGTATCAGAGGGGAGCAAAAAGGGGATGGATGTAATACAACAACAATAACATTAAAAAAAAGGTCTATTTACAATATTAAACATTTAACAATAGGAGAGCTGCTGATTAAAGTATGAAATAATTGCATTACTTGGCTATTAAAATCTTCAAATGAATGTGCATTGACATTGAAATATTTATAAAATATTGCTACTTGAAAAAATAAGTAGTAAGACAGCATGTTCAGATGATATTATTTGCATAAACAAGACTGGGATGACAATTTGCATTTTGGTAGTGGAATTATGTATGATTTATTTTTTTTTCTTTGTATTCCCAGTTTTCTCCAATAAGTATGTGTTATTTTAGAAATTAGGAGGGAAAAGATAGCAATTTGTATCTTTTACCAATGAAATCAGGGCCATGAAAGATGTCTAGAAGCTTTTTAATTTCAGCTTTATGATTTTCCAGGTTTCCTTCCTATCTGGAGGGTTGCTACCTTGTTTCTGATTCCCTCATTCAAGTCAAGTTCCTGAGAAATGGCTCACTGGCTACCCCCCTACCAAATGGACTATCTACCTATTACTGGACTTTGTGATCTTGGTCCTAACCCTTGCCAATTTTCCTGCCCTGGTTAACTGAGCTAGTCATAAAATCTCCTCTTCTGCTCTTTCTTAAACGTCCAGACCTTAAGGCCTGCTCTGCCTAGAAAGCCCTGTTTTCTTTCCTCTCAGCTCCCTCCTTCAGGATTCTGGAGAGGTACAGGCACTTAGCAGACAGAATAAATTCCAGGCCACCAGGATGGAGTATTTTCCAGGCCACTAAATCAGCCTCTCCCTGTATCATCATGGAATGAATCAAGACAGTAAAAGAGAAAGAGAGCTTTTTATGATCCTACCACTGCTCTTACCATCAGCACATGGAGGAGAGGTGGGCACACACCACATTATGCAATCACCCGAATTTCCTGGCGCAAAAGTTTTATAACTATTGGAAATATGATGGACTTATCAGAATTACATGAGATCAGGTACTTAATGTAAACGACACTTCTTGTGTGCTGTGAGAGGGTGAAAATCACGTTTTCAGTGTGATGGAAGATCAAAGCTGAGCACTATTCCACCTGTGTAATTGGTAAATGTAACCATCAGTGACACGATGCCTGTGTTACACATGAAGTCCTTATTTATATATCATGTGTTGTACTAATGTGGAAAGAAGTTGGATGTGAAAATCATGGACTGTCTGTTATCTCCTGACCCTCCAAATGTTATTTTTCCACCTCATGTTACTCTTTGCATTACTGTGCTGGTTCTTGAAAGCAGCCTACTTTAAGTCTTTGATGTACATGCCAGGGCCCCTGAGGGGACTGAATCAAGGACAGGGCATGTGGGGCCAATAAATAATTTGTTCAACGTGTTATATCTCAGGTAAAAAAAAAAAAAAAAAAAAGAGTCCTAAACTTATGCCTTTTATGTTCCCAGATTTAAAAGAACATGTTCACCTATATCATTAACTCAAGAAATGTAATAAATAATTATCCTATTTTCACTCACTCTATATTTTCCTACAGTAGAAATATTTTTTATGAAAGTCTTTATTCCTTAATAATAGTTTTATTTTCTCTTTTCAGCAACTTTTCCTGGATATTTCTATTTCTGTTTTTTTTTTTTTTTGACATAGAGTGACTAACATTAGATACAACATTTTAGTTATATTCATTATAGTTTTGTATTAGACAATGTTAATGCTTTGTGCTTTTTAAAACACATTTTTATCCTTTTAAGACAATCCACTGTCATTTTAAATTGAGATATAATTGATATGTAATATTATATTAATTTGATATACAACTAATGATTTGATATTTTTATATATTGTAAAATGATCACCATATTAAGTCTAGTTACCATTCATCACCATATATAATTAAAAATTAATTTTTCTGTGATGAGAACTTTAAAGATGCCTTACCAACTTTCCAATACACAATGCAGTATTATTAACTATAGTCACCATGCTGTACATTACATCCCAAGGACCTCATTTATTTTATAACTGGAAGTTTGGACTTTTTGATCCAAAGTTTACTCATTTCACCCATCCTACCCCACCTCTGGCAACCACTAATTTTCTCTGTATCTATGAGTTCATTGATTTTTCTTAGATTTCACATATAAGTGAGATCATATAATAATTTATCTTTATCTGGTTTATTTCACAGAGCATAATACCTTTGAGGTCAATTTATGTCATAAGAAATAGTAACATTTTCTTCTTTTTTATGGCTGAATAATATTTAATTGTGTGTGTATGTATATCACATTTTCTTTATCCGTTCATTCATCTATGGACATTTAGTTTGCTTCTAAAGAACACATTTGTTAATGTGTTCTATATGTCTAAATAAGTTTCTAATCCTGTACCAGGGTTGTAGCTAACATTTTGGACTATGGGTAATTTTCTTGCAAATCCATTTATTCTTACTTTGCCATGATAAATCTCATTCACACTTTTTTGTCTCAGTTGAAAACTAAGAGAAATTTTAGTCAAAACCAGACTTTTGAGAGGCAAGTTTTGACTGAAGTGTTGTTTATGGCTGGGATTTACCTAATAGGTACCGGAAATGCAAAGCCCATGAGTCAAAGACAAATTTAAATTTACCTGGAAACATTCAAAAGGGAAAAGTTTCAAGGAAGATAGGGAGGGAAGAAGCAAAGAAAAGGTGAATAGATCCTATTGATCAATATGCCAGAAGCTAGATTATCTGGCTTGCCTAAATAAATTGCAATTTAGCAGTATAACCATTATTACTTTAGGTGGCATCCGCACAGGTAGTAAAATAGGGTGACTTTGTAAACAAAATAGTCTTTGGATCATTCACTGAAATTGTAGGCCTAAAAGTATCTCCTTTCTGGCACTTTTCTTCTAGGGAGACTCTGTGATATTTTATATGCATTCATGAATCCCAAGTGCCCACTCTCACAGATGGCTCCCACCACTCTGTCTGGAATTCCTATCCTGTTTTTTTGTTTTGTTTTTGTCACTGAAGCTTCTATAATGCACCCTAAAATCTCCTTGCTTGACTACCAATACCTTTCCATTGTTCCTTCTACCTCATTTAAATGAAAACTGAAGATTTTGTTGAACAATTATGGCACCAAAAAGGACACCCTCATCCCCTACCCATTACCTGCTCTAATACAAAGCCTCAAAGTAAAGCACCTCATGCTTAGTGAAAACACTTATGCTAAGTGAAAGAAGCCATACACAAAAATGCTTATAAGATTCCACTGATATGAAATGTCCAGAATAGGCAAATCTATAAATCTATAAAATAGATTAATGATTGCCAGAGGTTGGGATGGAAGCAAAGGAGAGTGACTATTAACATGTGCTGGTTTCTTTTTGGGTGAGAAGAGGCTTTTAGATAGTGGTGATGGTTGCACACTCCTACAGTATAGTTAAAAATGTACATTTCAAATAGATAAAATATATGGTATGTGAATTATGCCTCAATAAAAATGCAAATAGATGGGAGATTTTTTTGGTTGATGTAAATGTTCTAAAATTAGATTGTGTTGATAATTGCACAGCTCCGTGAAGGTATTGAAAGCTACTTAATTGTGCACTTCAAATGAGTAAGTTTTATGCTATGTAAATTATGAATAAAGATATGAATATCTGCTCTCCTCCTAGACTGATTAAATAAGAACCTTTGAGTGGGGTGGTAAGTTCTGGTAATCATTTGTTTCCAAAAGTTTCCCAGGTGATTGTAACATGGAGCTAGAATTGAAAAACATTGCCTTCAATCACAACTCTGAATAAAATAATTAATTGACTGGTCTTGAAATGGTGAATTTTATGCCTTATAACATTCTTGGGACTCTCACTACTGCTATACCCTCATCTATCTCACCCCTCTTGTTAATTAATTACACATGATTTGCTTGCAAATTCATCAGGGATTTTTAAAGCATCTATTGTGTGCCAAGTGCTGCTTTGGTCACCAAAAGCACATAGGCTTGCATTTTAGTGAGCTAGATATTTGTTGACAACAAACAGACACATAATGTGTTAAGGGATAATGTTAGGTCCACAAGTCCCAGACAGGAATGAATAACTTGTCCAGACATTTTGTGAAATCTTTAGAGTCAAATGATGAAACAGATATGCAAATGATCGATTAAAGTGCAGCATCATAAGAATTAATCATTCACAAAAGGCAATGTGAGTACCAAGTCCACTGGGATCCTTAAGGAAATCTTTCCAAAGATTTCTTTTGAAGTTAATCTTAAAAGAGGAGTTTGTCAGGAAAAGCAGTGGGGAATGAGGGAGAGCCACTAGCACTCACTAAGGGTTCACTATGAACAGTTATAGTTCTGAACTTTTTACATAAGTTGTTAGTGAACTTTAGAAACTTTTACAATAATACACAATTAGAATATTGTAAGGCCAAACTTTGAATCTGTGTAGTCTGCATAGAGATTCTCAAATCATAATCACTATACTGTTGTAGGCTGTGATTCTGGTAGGTATCTAGACAACCAAAGTGGAAAGGCAGCTAAAGTATGAATAACTGGTATCTCCTTAATGTGTGACCATATCTCAAATTTACATTTGATTGATCTGCTAAGTTATTAATTTACTAGTGGCTGAAACATTATTTTGTATGATTTGGGTAATTCTTGTGACTCCAAATATATCAAACCAAACAAGTTGAAAAAATTTTAAATGTAGAATTGAGTTACTAGAAAAGAATCTCTATGTTAGTTCTTAGTAGAAAAAAAAAACAAACTTTGAATACTTTACTTAAGAAGCCTGAGAAGAAGAGCTATCTTGTAAATTATGGTTAAAAAGGGAATAGTCTGCAATGTCTTTGATGGGAAAGATCCATAATACAATGCTATATAATGTCATTTTCTTTATTTGTTTATCAGAATCATCCATAAATTAATTGAAGGGATAGTCCTTAGATAAAAAGCTCACTAAAGCAACTTGTTTGTAGTATAGGAATTGGAATTTTAAATGCCAGTGCTAAGTTTGAAATAGAAATTTATGCTTAGCCTCTGGCTATGTGATTTAAGCTGTTAGTGGGCTAATTTTATTCTGGAAGCCAACTCTCTTCTTGTCTGGTGACACTCATTTAAAGTTGGTAAGAGTTGGACCTTTACCCAGCGACCCTGTAAAGGCAAGGATCCAGTCAGTGTTTGTCTCTCCAGGTCAGTGTGAAGCAACAGGTCATGAATCTAGCTGTGCTACTTCAGAATCCCTAGTGGAGGTTCCATTCCTCCTCCAGCTAGTTCTCAAAGGTCTCAATAACCTTGTAGACTGTCACACTATTGGAACATTTCCACTGTTCTTTGCCACACAATGTTAATATAGTGGATTATACTCATTGATTTTTGAATGTTGAATTCGTCTTACATTCCTGGAATAAAGATTACTCATTCACAATATATTATTCTTTTAATATATTTTATTTGAATTGTTAATATTTTGCATTTCTGTTCATGAGGTTTATTGTTCTGTAGTTTTCTTGTATTATCTTTTTCTATTTTTAGTATCAGGATAATGGTGACCTGGTGATAAAATACATTAAGAAGTCTTCCTCACCTATTTTCTGGAAGAGACTACTATATAGAAAATATATTGATTTTTTCATAAATGTTTGGTGGAATTCAGGATTTTTTGGAAGATTTTTTTTTTTATTATGGATTCTAGTTCTTTTATAAATACAGAGTTAATCTTTTTATCTATTTCATCTTGGGTGACTTGTGGTGGTTTGGGGTTTTCAAGGAATTGATAAATTTTATTTAAGTTGGAGAATGTATGTGCATAGAATTATTCATAGGGGCACTTCATTACCTTATTAATGTCTGTGGAGTTAGTAGTGATGTCCCCTCTTTCATTCATGATTTTGGTTATTTGTACTTTCTTTTTTCTTTATCTTAGTAGAAGATTATCAATCGTTTTCAAATAATTATCTTCTAGTTTTATTGGTTTTATCTATTATTTTTCAGTCTCTAATCTCATTGATTTCAGTTATATTTATGATTTCCTTTCTTCTGTTTTGGGTAATTTTGTATATCATTTAAATAATTAGTTTATGTTAAAATTATTCCTTATAATTTCTCTTCATTAGAACACCTAGAACATGCTTTACATTCAAGATTCAGTCTACCTTTTCCTTTTTGTTAAGTTGTTCGAACCTTCTCTGTGACAACATCATCTGGAATTTCCGCACTTTTGTTGCCTCATATAATGCTTTCTACTATAAGCTGGCTTCTATGTGGAAAACTATGGCAAACTCTTTCTTCCTTTATCCATAATCAAATATAGAGCATAATGTTAAGAACTGCCATTTATTTTGTAGCTACTGGGCACCAGACATTATGCTAAATACTTTCCATGCATTTTACCTAAAATACACAACAAGTCCTTTGTTACTGGCTATTATTCATTTCATTAACAATAGCCCTAGCTGATGTGGCTCAGTGGATTGGCACCAGCCTGTGAACCCAAGGGTTGCAGGTTTGCTTCCCAGCCAGAGCACATAACCAGGTTGCAAGCCAGGTCCCCAGCTGGAGGCAGGTGAAAAGCCACCATACATAGATGTTTCTCTCCCTTTCTTCCTTCTCCCTGCCCTTCTTTCTAATACATAATGGATAAAAATCTTAAAAAAAAAAAAAAAAAAAAGAAGAATAGCAGAAGGTCAGAGAAGTAACATGATTTACCAGCCCATAGAACGAATATATGATAGAGCCAAAATTAAAATCTAGGTCTGTCTGATTGCAATGCTACACTCATCAACATCACACTATATAACCTTCTAGTATATTCCAATATTATTTTTATTAAAATAAACCTACTTCACTTATAACATTAAAGTAAACTAGGTACTTATTACTAATATACCACAATATAGTTCTTTCTCACCCTAACTTCTCCATACATATAGAAAAACTTGACTTTTATCCAAGATTGTAGCTCACCTCTACTTACTCATAGACTTTCAATGACATACTCCAGAGATGTTTACTATTTTTTATCTAATACATTGGAAGTCTCATCCCTCTGGTACTACTATCTTCTTCTTTTGTCCAAACCTGCCCCCAACCAACTGGTATTATTTGGGAATTTTCAAACTTTGGCATGCAACAGAATCACCAAGAGGACTTGTTAAACAGGTTGTTGGGCTCCATCTCCCAGAGTTTCTGACCCAGTAGATCTAGGTTGAGGCTCAAGAATTTGCATTTTTATAAACTTCTCAGGTGAAGCTGATATTTCTATTTCAGGGATCTCACTTTGAGTATCACTGATATAGTGATGTAGCTGATCAAATGGTCTTTAGTATGTTTTTATGATATTTGTAGAATAATAAACTATATATAAATTTGTACTTTATGAGTTTAGTTTAAGTCATATGGAGAAAAAAGTATAAAGATGAAAATAAAATCTGAAAAATACAAGTCACTGAAGTTATTCCACACCAAGTAGATTCCATCACCAACAAAACTTTAAAAACTGTACACATCATTGACCCATTCATAAGGTCACAATGTACATAAGTTTATGAAAACCTAAAAATACTTTTGTTAATGAAGCTACTTCTGAAATTATATTCAACCAAGAATTTCTTAAACTCATTTTGTCACAAAGCTCTTTTCTTGCTATGTAGAGTACACTGTAGACTAGTGTTATTCAGGACATGCTTTGAGAAATGCTGCTCAAAATAACCCTTTTTATAGGAAAGGTCAAACATCCCTGGGGATCTGCTAGGATCAGAGACTCGGTGCCTGTTCAACTGCATTCAAATGACACCAAAGAATTATTTACTCTGCTCAGAATCTAGGTCTGGTGTCTTCTAGTATGGCTCCTGGAACACTGGATTTATTTTTGAGCAAAATTATACCACAGGTGAAATTTAAGGCTAGAGGCAGAAACTAAGGCAGAAGGTACCGAAGGGCTTTTCAGGGATCACTTAGCTCAATTCTAAATATATGTATCATCAGACACCAAATAATCTGATATACACTTTGAACTTGAATTGACCTCAGACTAAATTGTTTTAACTTTACCATTTGTTTTTTAAATCAACACAATGTTTTTTTTCATATTTGATCTTCTGAAACATTAACCAGTCTAAATTTCCCAACAGCAGTTAAACAAGCTCAACTTTAAGTTCTGTCAGAAGACTGGAATGGAGTTCTGCTGGATCATGTAACTTGGACCTGTTCAGTAAAACATGGGTGCTCTCATACAATGATCTCACTACTATAGGCTTCACGCCCTCTGACCAACGCTTGCTGATTCTTGCTGCATCTACATGCTTCTCCTTTATCATAGAGAAGGCAGAAGTAGAAAGATTTAAGTAACCTCTTTAACTATCCTTTGCCATTATACCATTAGCCTCAAGCAGTGGACCAGGTCTTGTTCTGAGCATCATCCCCATAAAACAGGATGTAGAGTACAAGGTTAGTTATGCACATCAACATTCCATTGCTAGTTCTGATGAAATTCATTTGGTGTTAAAATTATAATTACTTATATTGTGCCACATTGTAAGATAGTTCTCCACATCAATTTTGATGAATTAATTACTAATTTGTTTACCTTAATGGTAAACAATGGTTTTAGGTAGCTAAGATTTTCAAAAACCAGGATTATAGCCTCCTGGGTCATTCATATTTGCTTTTCAAAGCCTACTATTTCCCAAAAAAACACACCACACTACCTGTAAATAATATATTTAAAATATTATACCTGGGTAGTGTATTATGATTAGGAAGCATTTTCATATTTGATCCTAATAACAATTGTGTGAGGTAGCTAAGATCAGGACTTTCTTAGATGGCCATAAAAACAGCTTAGTTAAAATGTAAATCACTGTATTTTTATTACTAGTATGTATACAGCAGACATTCCTAATATTCACTTCCTCCCTTACTCCAACCATCAATATGGGAAGTTTCATATTCTACTTTATTTATGTCTTCAGTTATTTTAAATTTTTATTAATTTTTTCAATGACAATTTACATTCAAGATTATTTTGTATTAATTTCAGGTGTGCAGCATAGTGGTTAAAGGCTATAGTAATCAAAACAACATGATACTTGCATAAAAACAGACATGCGGATCAACAGAACGAAAGAGAGAGCCCAGAAAGAAACCCATGACTATATGGTCAATTAATATTTGATAAAGGAGACAAGAACATACAATGGAGTAAAGCCAGTCTATTAAATAAAGGGTTATGGGAAAATTGGATACACACACAAAAAATGAAACTAAACCACCTTCTTACACCATATACAATGATAAACTCAAAATGGATGAAAGAATTAAGCATAAGATTCAAAACCAGAAAACTCTTAAGGAAGTTTCTTTTTGGTTTTCTAAAAACCAAGGAGTTTTTGGTATTATGGTCACCTAAGTTGTCACAAGGAGTACATCTACCTAAATTATAATTTTGTTTGTTTATTTTGCATAAAGCTTTTTTCTTAAGGAAGTTTCTTTTTGGTTTTTTAAAAACCAAGGAGTTTTTGGTATTATAAAAACCAGAAAACTCTTAAAAGAAAACATTGGCAGTAAAATCTCAAACATTTCTCTTAGTAATATTTTTCTGATGTACCTCCTTAGGCAAGGGAAAGAAAAGAAAAAATCAACAAATGGAACAAAAAAGTCATTTAAAAATTGTTTGGTCCTGACCAGTCTGTCTCTGTTGGTTGGGCATTATTCTGCAAAGCAAAAGGTCACAGGTTCAATTTCCAGTCAGAGCACAAGCCTGGGTTATAGGTTTGGCCCCTGGTTGGGATGCAAGCGAGAGGCAACCACTCAATGTTTCTATGTCACATCAATATTTCTTTCCCTCTTTTTCTCTGTCCTTTTCTTTCTCTCTTTAAAAATAAATAAATTAAAAAAATTTAAAAGTTTTTGCACAGCAGAGGCAACCATCATCAAAACAAAAAGGCAGCCCACTGAATGGGAGAACATATTCGTGAATGATACACCTGATAAGGGGTTAATATCCAAAATGTATAAAGAAACTAATACAACTCAACTCCAAATGGACAAACAATTCAACTAAAAGATGGGCAAGGGATCTAACAAAACATTTCTTCAAAGAAGACACACAGATGGCCAATAGGCAATCTGAAAAGATGCTTAGCATTACTAATCATCAGAGAGATGCAAATCAAAGCCACAATGAGGTACACCTCACACCTGTCAGAATGGCCATCATCAATGAATCAACAAACAAGTTCTGGTGAGGATGTGGGGAAAAGGGAACCCTGATGCACTGCCAGTGGGAAGGCAGGCTGGTACAGCCACTGTGGAAAGCAGTATAGTTACTTGAGTTTTTAAAGAATGAATTACCTTTATAATGAAAAATAATAACGATTTAAAAAATCTATTAGAATTGAATTGGCTTCTCAAGGGATATCAGTTCTAAGGGGAAATAAAATTCATTGTCATAAATGAGGCTTTTCCAGTACTGAACACAAAATATCTATATTACTGAGTGAAACAAAATAAGTGCCAGAAGTATAATTAAGGAACCTCTGAACAAGTCTGGAGCTAAGAATAAGGAATCAATTTGTACTATCCCATTTAGCAATGTTAGAAGGGTAACAATAATTATGAAGTTGTCAGAATGCACACTATCAATCCATTGGGTTTTTAAGGAGAAAGCAGGGCAGGTACCATTATAAAACAGTCAAAATATATCCATAGGTATTTATTAATAAACAGGTATTAGCATAATCTATAGAAAAGAGAAATAAAACAATTGGAGATGCAAATCATTGAAGACACATATGAATTCTCAGAGAAGAGCAAAAAAAATTGCTAGGAATGATTGATAAAACTCTCTTGGGTGAATAAGCCTGTTCATATACTTCAAAGTTGTGGTCTGTCTAATAGTGTCTAATCTCATTTCTTATCTACTCCATGAGCTTCAAGCTTTCTCTTTCTCATACCCAGCAATGGGGAATAATGATGGAGCAGGTTCAAGGATTAGATGAGGATGTTAGTTTCACACATTAATTTTTGCCGAAATGCGTCTCGATGGTTACCTTCAAAATACCATATGACAAGGAAATATATAGGGAAGGTAAGGTCACTAGTTAATACATTAACATTAAGGAATTTGAATTATTCACTTCAGACTTCTTATTTACTAGGTCAGCTCCAAGTTGCAGATATTGATAGCACTGTGTGTATGTATTTGTGTGTTTGTGTATGTTTTAAATTCGTATTTCAAAAATTAGAGATAACTGGATGACCCCACTTAACACCCATACCCAGGTCACTCATAAACTTTATTTAAAATGCTACTGCTAATGATATTAACAACTTATTGATATAATGTTTTACCAGGCTGTTTGGCAGGTCATGTGTTTCTAATTGGGTTTTCATTGGTTCTTGAGCAGCATTAAAATAAACAAATATTAGATTTCAAAGCTCTGCACACAGCACACAAATTTAAATATACAATAAATTATGAAAAAAGATTTTAAGGTCAATTTTCAGCCTTTTGGACAAAAATTCCTTTTAAAGTCACTTGCAAGCTAGCAGTTCAAAAATATTTTTTGACTTTTCCACATAGAAGAATTATTATATGGCCAGATGCAGAACATGATTTTAAAATTTATCTGCAGTGTAATATAGATAAGAGCTTAGACTCTAAAATGAGTTGTCCTGTGTTCAAATCTCAGGCCCACCATTTACTCTTTGTTGAACTTTGGGGAGTTTTTAAACTCCCTGTGCCTGTACCACAGTTCCTCGCCTATAAACCCTCATGAAGTTGTAAGGATGACAGATAATCCTTGTAAAGCTTCTTGCACAGTGCCTCATCATATTAAGTGACAAGTAGTAAATCACTACCTTTTGTTCACTGGGCAGATAAAAGCTGGCTGCCAACTTGATGACAGTCACCTGCTCTCCAGAATGTTGCAGGTAATGTAGACTCAATGGTTGCATGTAAACACTAGAAAGACACCCCTTTACTGAAGGCACCCTCAGTGGGTATTCTAGCATTGTGGTGCTGAAGTACTTGCAAGGCAAGATCTGGTGGGTAGGTTGGCATCATGATTGTAATTTCAAGTAGTAATAAATACAAGTGCTGAACACACTTAAATCTTCTGTTAGGAGAGGCACCCCTCCTCCGGACTTGCAGAACCCTTAACAAGTAGATATTAAAACGGTAATCAAACCCAGTGTTTCTTAGAGCACAAATAAAATGCAGGTATGGTCTTTTGTAAAACAAAAATGCAAAAGAATAAATCTAAATGCTAAAGTGCAGAGTATATGGAATTGTTAGGGTTTTGTTTGTTTGTTTGTTTTTACCAATCTCCATGTATAAACAGCTATTCAATTATTTGGACAAATCCACTTCAATATAAGTTAGAAAACCATTCTAGGCTTGAAGCAAGACAAACAGGTCCCTAAATTAGGGAAAGTTGCCAGAAGGAGGCCCCATAATAACCCCCTTAACTGCAATTATCAGCTGGGTTTTGCAAAGAACGCAAATTTATCTGTGAATTCTTGTGTCCCTGAGCTCATGCCCTATTTTGGTTTGGGATTCCGGAATGATTATCATCAGGCCTTTTTAAGCTTCAAAGAATCAGGTTAAAGCCAAGTTTGTACCTTTGTCAAGTTTGAACCTTTTCGTTCTGTGATAACTTGCGGCACGAGCAAGTGTTTGCCTATTTGGGTTTAAAGCAAATCTCCAAGCCCGCGAGTCTGCTCTTTGCAGGCTCCTTACCTACTGGGCAACCTTGCAGCTACCTGGGCGACGAGGCAGGGCCTCTCCCTGCAGGTAAACCTGTCTGGTGAATCCACCCCTCAGAGGCGTGTCAGGACCATTTCCTGGAGCAATCTCACAGGGTGGCTCCACTTTCCATTCCTGTTCAAATACTTTGCTGCCTCCCGTCCAGCTGCCAGACCTGCTCCTGCTGCTGCTCAGGTAAACCTCATTCCTTCCTGGCACCACTGTAGACAGGGGCGGCTGATAAGCCCTGTACGTGTGCTTGCCTGTCTGTCTTCTCATCCTTCCCTGTCGTGATCATGACCGTTCAATGTCTGTGTCCCTCTGTTCCTTAGGGAGAGCATCTGGAGAGAACCTGACCACCTGACCACCGAGAAGATGATGAGTTCAAGCCATTGGAAAGACGTGAGCAGCAGCAGCAGCTGTGGGACTCAGAAGCTTCCAGAGCATTACCACTGCTACCATCAGTCAGGTCAAGCCCAGCAGCCTCCAGAAAAAAATCTAGTTTATGAGCGAGTGAGGACCTACAGCGGGCCCATGAATAGGGTGGTTCAGACCTTGGACCCCCTCGGCTCGCGGGAAGTGCTCTCCCCTCTCAAAACTTCCTCCTCCTACCAAAACTTGGTTTGGAGCGACCATTCCCAGGTACTACAAAGAGCTATGCCAGGCTGGTAGAGAGAGGAAACCTGTAACCTCATTTCTTTCGTTGTTTTTCTGCACCTGTTAGAAAGGGTGTTATCTCTCAGTGGACTGCAGCCACATCTGCAATGTACAGTAACCTAAATTTCATCTCTTGGCTACCCTTTCATTTGCTAGTGCCTGGGGTTGTTACCGGTTCTCATGGTTGTCATCCAGCCTAACTAGAGTGTAGAATGGCTCATTTTCTGTTGAATTCAATTGGAATATCTGATCTGAGGTCGACTTTTGCCCCCACCACAAAGCAATCCCAACTTGAATAATATTTATAGAATAAGTTCTCACTGATTCACTTCATATCAGAAGTGAATATATATATATATTTTTTTGTATCAAACATGATGGTTTAGGGAGAATGGCATGTATGGAGTGATGGGCAAATATTTGTATTGAGCAAATAGTATGTTGTTCTAGGATAAATGACAGGCATAAGTCCTTGTTTGAATTGCCATATGTGTTTCATCTTCTGAGAATGACACATTGCCTCTTGTATAACTAAGGTGAATAATTCATGAATACTGGTAAAAGAGTATTGAAAGAGCAGATATAGGATTACAGAAGTCAAGATGTAAGCAGTTGCTTATATGAGAGCTAAAAATGGTGGGACTCTGAGACACCCTTTAAAATGAAGTAAATTTGTTTTGAAAGGGGTTATTTCAGCATCAGTATCTGTGCTAATAATCATGCCAGTGCCTGTAAAAGAACATTGCAAGATTATATAAAATTAACAGCTCTATGTTTTCATTCTTTAACTCTCTTTACATTAAATGTTCATGTCTTTAAACTTTCTGGAAACTTCTGTCCAAACTGAAGTTATGTTTTCAAGATACAATTTAGATTGTAAAGAGTTAAGAAAACAGAAAAAATACACACATTAGAATATTATCCCTATGTTGCATTATCATACCAATGTGCAATAATAGGGATTAACTGCAATTTAAAGTAGAATATAAAACAACATTTCTCAAGTATATAATAAAACTATTTTTAAAGAATTAAAAAATATACACAACCCAACAACTACAAGGGCCACAAGCTTTTCTTTCATCCCTAGTTTAATTTGTGCAGAAAATATGAAGAAAAATTCATGATTGGCTATTAGTAATTTCTTAATTAAGAAAAAATTCCACCTCTATTGAAGTTAAAGGGAAGAAAAATATAAAGGTTAAAAACACTAGTTTGTATAAGTGGCAATAATGCAAATGTACATCCTAATATTCAATATATGATGTTAATGAATAATGAGAAGTTCAAAAACAAGTTACCGTTATCGTAAGAATGCTAAAACCACCTTACCTGTCATAGTTATTTAAACAATTAACTTCTTTTCCAGGCAACTTGCTAGAAAAAGAAAGATGAGTAGATAAAAATTTTGAAAGTATGGCTACAGACACTAGGATAAGAGATTGGAATGGAAGGTGTTGTAAAATCTGAAGTTCTTTGTAACTGAAAAGAAAGAAAAGTAAGGGCTTGGTGGAAATCAATGAGGTGCGATTTTAGACATGTGGTAAAGAAAGCTTGTTTCTCTCAGTGAAACAAGGAGACAATTTGACTACAACTTTCAAATTGAGTTAGATATCAAAAGGCATTCAAGAAATTTTTACAAAGCTGCCCCAACGAATGTGACCAGGAAGCTTTTCTGTTTTATTTTCCTTCCTCCCTATTTATTGGCAGGATAGCATTGTGTAAAGTGGACCTAGATTTGATCTGGAAGTAACTTCATGCTAAAAAAATGATTAGGATATGTCTGGGTGAGATGTGGCAACAGCTTTGATATGCACCATGGTGAGCACAAGCAGTCAGTACATGTTATTCAGAATTCTTTGTTTGTTTAGCTCATGTGCTATGTTTCAGAGACATTCTGAGTTGGTACATAGCAATTATTCTGATGCCAGAAGTTGTGACCATGGCACCTAGGAAAATGGTTGGTCATCTGAATTGGACTAAACTTTTACTTTAATTGTTTTTGGCATTTTGGTGTTTGGATGCCATTCAGAGAATTTATACAATTTTTAAAAATATATAATTGCCAGTAGTAAAATATGTCCCACTTGAGAAACCAAAATGAATGCTACTCTGCTTTGCTTCCTGGATTTTAATTTTAGCTTATGTATTTAATTTTAGATTTAACCAAATGCTTTTTGCAGCACATTAGTATTTTCTATCTCTGACTTTTAGTGTATATTTTTCCTCTATTGCCTTCTTGTGCACTAAGATGGTGTTCATAGATGTAAACATCTTTTCAATATCTACAGATCAAATGTTGCTTGCTTTCTTGTTTATAATTGATCACATGCATTTGATTATTCTTTTGGTTATTATTTTTGCCTGATTGGAAGAGTATTCCCAAGAGAAAATTCAATAGAAAAACCAGTTGCTGGCAAAATTGTTTAAATTGATGGTAGAATTAAACTTACTAGGCTTAGTCATGTGAACAGGTAAAATTAAACACAGGTATCATCAAGCTGGTGGATTTAAAACTTGAATGTGGTATTGTGAGTGAATGTAGTTCTAGAAACTACATAAAACAAAAGAAATTTTTAAACTTCATGGCTCAACTTTTTAAAAAGCTTAAATATTAACCTGCCATCACAACTCAAAATTACATACTGTCTTTAAAAAACAGCAATGATGTGATTACTCACTGGACATATATTTCTCTATTCCATTAATGTAGCTTTTCATGAAGTTCAAGGTGTTTTCCATGTGTTCAGAGGAGCTCTATGGTATGAGAAATAGATCAAATTAATTTTTTAACATCAGTCATTTGTTGAATAGATATTTATTAAGTGTCTATTATGTAGGAAGCACTGTGATTATCTGGATAAATACCAATCACTTATCTAGGGAGTGGCTACATTGAGGACTGATATACAGTACCTAGTCTGTATGTCTCCAATATGTCTATCTTTTATTTTAAAATATTTTGTGCTTTGGTCATTGATTATTTTATTGAATCCAGTAAGTTTTGGTGAAAGAAGGACCCTCTAAATGTATGCATTATATGTGCGATCATTCTTTTGAATTTGAAACTTGCAACTAAGTTCAATTCAAGAGAGCAGCCCAGGGGAAAAAGTGTGTTTATAAATAGCCTCTGATCTCAGTAATTCAGCACGGACTTACCTTTGTTGCATGATGTGTTTTTTTTTTTTTTTTTCCTTTTTCTTTTGCTACAAAGACTGTGGATAGCTCCCTTACGGAGCTTGAATTTCTATACACTATCAGAAAATTTTCCTGTTCTGTGGGGAGGGAATGTGGTGCTTTGATAAATTGTTGTTCAAGGGTGTGGTCACTAAAGTGAATGATTGTTCAGGGAAGTAGGTTGCCTGAAAAAGGAATGAGGTCATAGGATAAGGAGGCACACATTTTCAACTTTGGCCATCCCCTTTGTGCCTGCAATTAAATGGAGCTATAGAAATTGGGAGTGCAACTAATTGCTGGGGAAAATTGTTCAAGCCAATTGCCTTTGTCTCTTGTTCAAGGGAGGTCTGGTAAACTCCTGAGCCTGTTTTCAGTCAACGGCATTCCCACACAAGCTGTCATTATGTGTGTGTGTGGCAAGGTGATGGGGGGCGGGGCAAGAGGAAGGGGGTGAACTTGTCCTTTAACTATCCTGATCCAAATTTCTTCTCTTTTCTTTTTTATTGTTGACACTACTATAGAGGACCCATTCCTCCACACATTGTTTGGCCAAATTTCTTTTTTTGACGATTTATAGTAAAACAAGGTGTGCTGTGCTCTTCTTCTTCTTCTTCTTTTTAAACTATTTATTTATTTATTTGCCATGCTCTTCTTTTTTAAAAAATATTTATTTATTTATTTATTTAGCCATGCTCTTCTTAAACCCCAATTTAAGCATGACTCATGGACATGAACTAAGAGGGGCATTGCTGGAGGGAATGGGGTACTGGGTGGAGGGGGGCAAAGGGGGAAAATTGGGATGACTGTAATAGCAAAATAAAATATATATTTTTAAATAAATAAATAAATAACATTAAAATGAAAACCTTTCTAAGCAAGTCTATTTGAGGTAACTTCTTCATATCAGCAGCTATTTCAATAATGATCCTTTTTTGACTTACAGTGGAGCATATATACTTCTCATTTTTAAAGACAAAAAGCTGCACTGCAAAGGACTGTATACTTTATTTGCTCTCCTGGTTTCCTATAGGAAAAGAAGGGAAATGACCCTGGAATGAGTTTCTTAAATGAGAATTGCTCTTGGAGGAAAGAGATAAGGGGAAGGAGTTCTCTTACTAGTACATTCTTGTAATTTCTATTCTTTCTTTACATGAGAGCAGAATCACAGATTTTAATTAAGGAAGTGTTTGTTTCATCTAACAAGAGATCATTATAATTTACTACATGGTTACTCCTGTACAAAGTTCAAAACAACGTCTCAACAATAACCTAAGGCAGGTGTTTAACCACATAACTGGCTTTGAAAGGCTCTAACAAAAACATCTCTCATACTATACAGAACATTTATTCAAATGGAAGTTTGCCCTGGCAAATTTGGTCAGCATAAATGTCAGGTGGTGCTTAAAGACAGTGCCTCTTTGGAAATTGTTTGGCTTGGGCTGTCCCAATGATGACTTTCAGTGGTTCTCCCAGTCAGTAGGCACCCATCATGGTGTTTCTTCTTTGGACCTTATGTGACTTATTTGTTTTTATGTAAAGTTTTATTTTTTATTTTTCAACATTTTACTTATTTGTTTTTAGCAAGAGGGGAAGGGAGGGAGAAAGATGGGGAGAGAAACATCAGTGTTCACTGGAGAGATACATTGATCAGTTGGTTGCCTCTTGAGCAGCTCCCAACCAAGGACGTCACCTGCAACCCAGGCATGTGTCCTGACTGGGAATCAAATTGGTGACATTTTGGTTCACAGGCTGGTGCTCAATCCACTGAGCCACACCAGCCAGGGCTCAAATAAAGTTTTAAAATTCAAATGAGACAATACAAAAAAGTTCTGTGTTTGTTTCAACAAGCTTCTAAATACTTAGAGAACAAAGTCCTGTATTGTGTATGTAATCTTCCCTGTTTATTCCCCAATTCTCATTCCCAGCCATCTCACCACCTGTCTTGTCTCTGTTGTATCTATTGTACCAAGGTCTTGAACTCTTTGATCAGAGCTACCAGTAAGTAGGAAAGAAAGGCCAATAGGTATTTACTGAAGAGGTTCATATTTTGCAAAGTCTGAAGACCGGTCACGGAGAACACTGTATGTAGACTCCATGCAAGGAGTCTGCATGGAATGAGTCTCTGGAGAGCTGCAAGTAGTTGTTGCGCATTGATGGCTTTGGCAGCGCCAAGTTGGGAAACTGGATAGGGCAATGGCTTAGATTTTAAACGTCCTGGCTTCCATTCCTAGTTCAAGGGCTTGCCACCTATATGCAGCAGTTGCCTCATCTATAATAGGGGGCAATACACATAACTCATAGGATTGTTGTGAGAGGCAGGTGCCATAATGTGTGATGGAAAACACACAGCACAGTGCCCTGAAACACAGTCAGGGTGAATGATGCATTACCTGCAAGAAATTATTTGACCTTTTGGGACCTCCATTCATGTGTCAAGTGAGGACAAAAATGCCTTCCCTCAGGGCTGTAGTGAGGACTGAGCAAGAAAACAGGTGATATTGTCCAGCACAATGACTGACACAGATTTAACAATAAATAATTCTTCCCATCGGTATTACTAGTTCATAAAAATCTAGGTGGCAAAAACCCCTCATGGCACAGACAAAATAAGTGAATAACCAAAATGAATAGACAAAAAGTCAGAGTTCCTTTCACATTGGAAAGAGTAAGTAAACACCATATGCCTGAAAAGCTTCTTAGGGCTCTACTGTCTAGGAAAGGCTAATGAGGAAAAGCATTAAAGCAATTTTCCAAAACTCACAGTATATGATCAAAAAGATTGGAACAGCAGGAATATATTTATAATATTTACTGACACAAATATCCTTTAGAAGAAGCAATTTGGAAGTTCTCATGCTCTTAGAGTCTTTGAACTTGAATCTCAGTTTTTGAAATGGACCTTTTTTTGTCTGGGGTTTTTTTCTTTTTTCTTTTGAAAATGTAGTGGATTGAGTGTGAAAGTCTGCTTATAGCCTGCCTCTTACCTACTGTTTCCTGTAGAATTGCACTTCTAATGAGGTATATACATTTACATTAATTAATATCCAATAAATTTAAGCACGTATTTGGTTCTTCAGTGGTACTAGCAGCTACTGCATTGGACAGTACAGGTAAACAAAACTGCAGAAAGACCTATTGGATATGGCAGATCGATACATTCAACCTGCTCATTTAAAGATATAAATGCCAGCCCTGGCTGGTGGCACAGTGGATAAGGCGCCAGCCTGCAAACCCAAAAGTCGCTGGTTCGATTCCCAGTCAGGGCACACAGCCAGGTGGCAAGCCAAGTTTCCAGCCAGGTCCGTAGCTGGAGGCAGGTGAAAGGCAACCATACACTGATGTTTCTCTCTCTCTGCCTCTCTCCCTTCCCCTGTCTCTGGAAACAATAAATAAAAATTTTAAAACATTTTTTAATTAAAAAAATAAAATTTAAATAAATATAGAAATGTCTCTAAGAGATCACATCGAAAGACATTCATGCTGGCACAAATGTGTGATCAAAGTGCTGCCAATCTACATGATCAGCTTTAATGGACAGATAGGAATCAGATATTGGAGACTGTGTAACAGAAATAAGAGCCTAATGTATGGCCCAGGAATACACCATGGGAGTTTACAACCACAGACCTGGGGCTAGACTGTTAAATTGAAATCCTAGTTCCCCGTCTGTGCTTGTGACCACTGTGGTGTACTGTGCATTTAAAATATTATGTTATTTATCAAGAAGGCAGATATTTTTGTTACTCTTCAGAATTGTGTTTTATATTTTTCTCATAAGTTGTATTGATTCTTTTGTATTAAAATACAAGGCTCCATCACTGGGTAAAAAGTTGATTAATTTTTACTTAAAGCGCATAAATGCTCAGGCAGACCTCTGCTAAAAATATTATGAAGACATAAAATCGGCCTGTACCTTATTGGGGAAGTTAAGATCTCAGCAATGAAAGGCATTTGAATTGTAATTGAGAATCTTTTAAAACTCTTTGATAATCAAGTTTCAAAGTCAGGTTCATACTCCTTGCCTTGATGTCAAAGGTCCCCCTTAGGTCAGTCCTGTCCTATTCTTACAGGTTTATCTCTCATTTCCTCCCACCTTGTGTTCCAGACACACCGTACTTTTCTCCGTTTCATAAATAAACTGAGCATTTCGTCTCCCTCCCACCCCACCCCAGTCCCTGCTGCTGTGGCAACATTTCGGCTGGAGTTTTACCTGTCCAGCAAACTCCATCTGGAAAGTCTATTTCAAGGCCGAATTTCCTTACCTTCTGCTCAATGCAATACTCTACCCCGAATTCATTTTGGATATGGTCTCCTTTTAACTCGAGTATCACTTTTCATTGTTAACTATACCTACATAAGTGTTGTCCTCCCCTCCTCTGACTGTCCCCCACCCTAAACTGTTGAGCATTGGGGTTTTTTAAAATCAAAATTCTAACACAAATCAAAGGAAATGTTTTAGGGGATGGTATGAAAATTCTCTCTCTCTGCTCCTCACCACCCTTTGCGATTATGGTTTGCAAAAGTGTCTGGATGTGGCTTCTAGCACTGGCTTTCATGAAGATATGCACATGATTAGGATTATTTGTGGGTTTCGCTTTTCTGTGCCCTCTTTTAGAACTGAAAATGCATACTAGGGCATGAATTACTCCCTTGAAAAAACTAAACAGAATATTAAATATAAAGAAAGATTTTATATGTCAATTAGTTTTCTATTCTGGCTCTTATGGCCCTGTAAGCATCTGGATTTGACCTGTTTATATTTGCAATGCACTTTTTTCCCTATGGAAAAATATTTATGATTATTCTTATGTCAAATGTTGTTAAAGGGTTAGTGATTCTTATCTGTCATTATGTCATTTCCCCAGGGAGTTGCTATGATACTTCCTTTACTCAAATTAGCTTAAAGGTGCTAATTGATTGGTTTATAAAGACAGTCCCTCTACCTCCCCTGCGATTGAAATTCTGTCTAGGTGAAGTGTTTTCTTTATTGAATCTTAGTTATTCTCTAATTGGTTTAGTTGTGTGTCCCAAGATTCCCTCATAAAAATGACTTCTACTGTTTAGTACCCACCCATACACCAAAATACATGTAGAAATTTCCAAGGAAATATTTTTGTCCTTAAACATAGTATTTTACCCATTTCTGTTCTAACACAAACTTCACTTTGGATGCATAGGTTCCAAAAAATTATTTAAAAATCTTCACAACTCTTTACAGATACAAGTGCTATTATTTATTATTCCATATAATCATTGGAACACTACTCTGAAGTATACTATAAGAAAAACACTTTTGTAAATATAATTGTTACTACATATATTAAAAACAATAATCATCAAAAACGAAAAATCTCCACAAATCTGGTTGTAACTAAGGAAAGTTCTCTAGAAAAGTTACTTAAACCCCCTACAAACATCTGATATCACTCTTTTGCACAAAATGTGAACTGTTGTTCTCTAAATATAGCCCCAATTTTCCACAATTACACATTTGCTCAGGTTACACCTGAACTGACCCTATCCCCTAGCCTCACCACCTAGATATGCTGAAACCATACCAGTTTTTCAAGACTTTTTTCAACTGTAACCTTGTGATGAAATCTCAGATGTTCCCAGGCTGAAGTTATCTCTTAGCTCTTGAAAATTCTATAGTAAGTTCCTTATAGTTCTTTTATATCTCTTTCAATACCATTATGTAGCAAATATTGAACTAATAACTTTGTTGCACATGTAACTAGTCCAATAAAAATAATGCCTCATATCAATAGATGGGATGTTTGATTTTTCAAAATTCTTTCACACATATTATTTACTCACTAGAACTTCAAATATTAAGCAGAGAAAATTATTATTATGCCCATTGTACAAAGTGTTCAGTGTACAAATAGAAATATGTGCTATGTATGATTTGTCTTGGACAAATAATCAATGCTCAGATAGCGCAAAATAACTTTTCCAAGCTAGAGCAGCCAGTTAATGAAAATTAATTGACTGGGTTTAGGGAGCAACTCTTGATATTTGTACTGTATCAGCTATCTCACTGATTAACCTTAGATACTAAGGCATTTTCAGTTGAAACAAGCTTGTATTTTTTGGTTTCAGCCAACCATTTGATGATTATCCTCACTGCATTTTTTCCATTACAATATTCCATTATTGAAGTGGAAAGGATCAAAAATATGTGAGAGGACAAAAGTAGTTTGTATTCTGATTTTCAAGGCCTTCCCCTGAAATTATTCTGGCATTTAGAGTCATGTTCTAAGTTTTGAAGGTTTTGCTTCTACCTAAAGGAGAGTAACAGCTTTCTAGCTTCTGCGTTCCCTTATTTTTCCAATGCAGACTGATTTGTAATCCACTCTAATCTTAGAATTAGCAATGCCAGGTGTAGTTTATTAAAGGAGGAGGGGAAGGGGGAGGAGGAGGGAGAGGAGGGCTACCAGAACTTTCCCAAAGTTAGAAATCTGTACTTTAGCCTGTGTGGGAAAAGAAGAGATGGGTTTTATACTGAGCCTGAGCCCACCTAATTATAAACAAAATTATTCTCACCATACCTCAACCTAAAGAAACCTGCCAACCAGACAATACCCATGTTTATCTATTTAGCAAATCTGAGCCCCAGGAATAAATGGCTTGTATGTTGAATATCTGATCAGAAAAAGTAGGGTCTTCTTGCAACATTGAAGGGCTTAAGTGATATAAGTATTAAATAAAAAGTCATTTTATTTTCATTCAGAAGCTTCAGAGTACACTCTAAATGTATTATATAGTTTAGAAAAAACCAGTTGCATTAGTGGAAGTTGAAATGATTGGATCAGAGCCATCCTCTCAGCCTCACTTGTGGGGCTGAAAACAAGCACCCAAATGTTGCCATTGACAGCAAATGATACAAACGACAACTATCTAGCCTCCTATTATAAGGACAAGGGAAATTTAACAGTGGAATTATGGCCCAGGACTTGAGTCCTGGAGTCATTTTACTGGAGTTTCAGCCCCAACACCTCAGTTACTTAACCCATCTTTGACTAACTTGATTCATATATAAAATAGGGGTAGAGTAGTATCTTCCTCACGCGGTTGTTTTGAATGTTAAGCTAATCATTGTAACGTATGTGGCATAAAAAGCTTTTAATAGGTGTTACTTATCCCCATCATCCAAAGACAACAAGACCAACAAGTTTAAAGGATTTGAGATTGTTTTGTCTCTCTGAAAAAACACATTGAGAATTATCTCTCATTTTCACAGAATGTTAGAAATACGGAGTTTAAGATCCTTTAATCCACACTAACCCACACTCACATCCTGTTTCTCAAAGGAGGAAACTGAGCTCTGGAAGATGACTTGAGTTGTTTGATGGCACCACCCCTTCCCTAACTTTCAGTAATTTTGTTATAAGGAACATATGTAATCTATAATATAAGAAATACTGCAGAATAATAAAAGCAAGAAGTAGTATTATTATTATCTATGCATATAAATATTTATTTAAAGATACACCTGATCATGATGCTTACTTTTGGGTGAGGAATTCGGATGGAAGGAGGGTGGTTAAGGGAAGGTCTTTGACTTCATGGAGGAAGATCTGTATAAAATTTTATGTTAGAATGTGCTCATGTACTATTGCAAAACTAACCTCACCCCTTTCTCCCCTTTATCTCTCGGAACATGCTTCCATTGTATCTGAGGGCCAGAACCACATGATCTTGGTTGTATTTGTAACCATTTTCCTTAACTGAAGAACACCTACCAGCTTGGTCGACCCTCTTTAATTATCAACATGGGCCAAGCAGGTTTCCTTAGCTACCAACAGTAAATCTGTGGACATAGCCAAACACTTCTCTGTAACATTAAGCTTGCATTACTGCTCTTGATTTAACAGGGAGAGGGGGAATAAAAATGTTACAAATTGAAGCAAAGGAAAAGCAAAAGGAAAAGCAGTGGGCAGAGTATTTGGCAGTTTGAGTAAATGCATAGTTGTGTTTTAAAAACAGCACAGTATGTTACATCGGCATTATAGCTGTACTTCCATATGAATTTGCCAGTGCATCCTTTGTAAGCTTGCATTCTGACTTTTAATAACCTCCTTGTTCTGAAGGAAAAAGAAATACTTGTATTGTTGTGGGAATATATCCTGGAGTTGGATCAGTTGGTCGTAAATTATAGTAATGTATGAAGAGATTAAGTAATGCTCTCAATTCTTTGCACACCAGTGAAGTTATGTATTTTTGCTTATTTGAGGAAAAATAAAGAATACCAAGATAATCAGTACAGTGACTTTTATCTACTCATTATTAAAGCCATACTGTCACTTTTATGGACTGTTTTTAAACATCAGAGTCTACTCTTTGAAATGAAACCAAAAGCAGACCAGATAAAGCATGGCTACGAGTCAGCCTGAAAGAATCTCAGGGCAGTAATCTTAGTTGAGATTTCAAAGGGAGTTTTCTACATTGGTTTGAGAATTTTTACACTTAATGTTTTTGAATGATTAATTCTGCATCTTGTTTTAATTGCAGCTATATTATACATTGGGGTGTACTGTATATTAGCAGAGTTCTCCAAAAATTTTTTAAAAGGGATGCAACCTAAAATGAAGAATGCATTATCATGAAAACGGTGTTAAAATGATTCTATCAGTAGGTTACTGGCAAAGCTGGGAAAGGAATGCAGTAATGTGCTCTTTGGACAGATGGACATCATCTAGGAAAACATACACTGTTCCTATTTCTGCTAATTTGGGTTATTATAAAAATAAATAAAATAATACCTCAAGAGTATAAAACAATCAAATGACATTGCTTGGTAACAATTTCTGAGTCTCCCCATCCACACACTTTTTTTGTTTTTTGTTTTTCTCTCAACAGGAGCTGCATTCTCCAACTCTGAAAATAGCTACTTGTGCTCCAAGCTCTCTACACATAACTGCAAATGCTGAACAGGTGAAAGACTTTATAGATTGGGTTTGATTATTTTCTTTTTATGCAAGCTTTCATATATTTAAACAATATGTGGGCCCTCATCAGGCTTTACACATTGAAAAAAGTCAGGAACAAAGAACTAGAAAGGGGGTTTCACACATGAGCATCAGCTCAGCCCACCAGGGAATAAGAAACAAGTGCTGAAATAATGGCTGTGAACTGAGATTTTTCAGCCTCATTGTCTACTTGGGCTGATTGCTCTGAGTTTGAGTACAGTTTATATTTTAGCCAAGAATCTCCTTGTGATTATGTGTATTTTAAGGGTCCTCAATTTGAACACAAATGAAGTACCCAGATCCTGGACTGACTGAGGATGACTTGTGTGAGAGCTAGTACTGTAAGTTTGCACACAAGGTTTTAGATTCCTTAGCATTAATGTCCTAATAATCTTACTTTTAAGATTATTCTTGAGCCTAAGCATTATATCCTCAAATGGTCCTATAAGTAAATACCATATTAAGAAATATATACTTTATGAGCTAGTCACCATATTTTTAAAAGTGAATTCTGAGAATATAAAATATAAAAATCTGAAGTTTATTAGGATATAGGAGGGGAGTAGAAAGTGTATGGGATTTCTGGAGGCTAAGAGAGCGAAAGACGTGGTTTTAAGGAAACAGACCTGCCCAGATGAGGAGCCCAGGTATCAACCTGGACAGCATAGGGACAAACGGACAAAACTGGTTTCTAGAACTTGAGTACAGTAAACAAGAGGTGATATTATGTAGAACAAATAGGATTCTCAAAGAAAAACTTGCCTAATTCTCCCTAATTTGATCTAACCTAGAGCTAGCTCAGTTAGTCATGCATTTATTCAGGAAACATTTGTTTAGTGCTGAGTATGTACCAACTATTGCACAAAGATCAGTTAGCTCCAATCGCTATTCTCAAAGAGCTCACAGATGAGCATGGATCACATACATGACAAAACATAAGATAAAAGCCACAGTGAGTTAAAAATGGAGCCCTATGGGACCACCAAGATAGAATTACCTAAAAAAAAAAAAAAAGCCCACTTAAATCACAACGTTGTTCAGTATACTTAAATTCAGTCAGAAAACTTCCTTAAGTCATATTTTTCATAATGAAAAGGCTTTAAAAGTGGGTTTAGTTTATGTATTATTTCTAACAATAAAAACATGTGTCCATTGTAGAATTTTGGCACTATAAAGTAATATAAAGAAAAAAAAATAAAGGTCACTCTTGATCTCCTCCCTTGTCCAGAGATACTACTACTCTTAGCATTTTGTTGTTTTCTTTCATTCAAATATAAAACTGTGATCATACCATATATACAGTTTCGTATCTTCACTTTTCATTTAACCTTATATAACATTATGAGCTTTTTTTCACATAACTTTATATTGCTCAAAATGGTTATTTTGATGGCTGCATTTTTTTGCCTAGGGGTGATTATTTAATCTTTCTCTTCTCCATAGGAAAGGGCTCCTCTTACTGCACCCTATTAGTTTAAAATTTTCTCCATTAAAATCTGGTACTCCTTTGTTATATTTATTGGACTCCTAGTTTGGGTGAACACTTTCCCTTGCTTAATAACCATTGAATAGAATAATTTAAAGCTTCATGCTGTTCGCTCATTTTTCTATTAGTGTGAGGATATTTTTCTTACTGAAGTATAGTAACTCTTATTGTATTAACACCAACTCTTCTTCCATCAAAAGTTTGCAAATTACTTTGTTTTAGTGTTTTGTTTCCCTTTTACTATTACTCAGGGCTCTCTCTGCCTACTAAACTGAATATTTAAATATTTAAAGATACACACACACACATATTTTTTTCTATTTGCATCTCATTCCATTTTTAAAAAATACAGAATGTTCTTCACAAAAGGAAGATTTAATGAAAAGTATTAAGTTATATTTTCCTAATCATGTCTGAGCATTTACAATGAAAGAAATATTTTGAAACTGTCATCAAATATAATTTAGAATGTGTGATTGATTTAACATGAAACAAATATAATAGAAATACTTAGCAAATAAATATATGGTTTCATATATGTTTTTGGGAACAAAATGAACTAAAACACAAATTTAGATGTCGTAATTTATGCAAATGACTAAAAAGTTTACTCTAAAAGTTGCTCCCTATTATTATTGATGGTTCCAATGTTGGTAAATAAGTATAATCATATGCATTGTTAAAATATTTTCTTCACAGGAACTCCATTCTCCAGCAGTGAAAGTCACTTCATATCCACAGACCACTATTAGGAGATATATAGTACAAAATCCTGAACAGGTAACCTGTCATGTAAACTCTGGTTCCAATCTATAATTCCTTATAAGTCCGTAGCTTAACCAGGAAGTGTGAGTCAGTAACCGTGTCCCTAAAGTCAGATTGTTGGACTTTCTTTTCAGTATAATGTCAATTTCTAATCATCTTTAATTGTAAACAATCATACATTCTAACTCAGAGCTGCAGCAGTTCCAAGAGGCATGGAAATCCTTGGGTTATAAAGCTTTTCTATTTCTGTAGCCCCACCCTTGTGCCACAAAAGAATTTTTGTGCACTTTGAACCAAAGGAAAAAGGGACAAAGTTCTATCATAGGCTTCCCATGAAAACTATCAGTTGTTGCATCAGGGGTTGGAGCCTTTAGCCGATTTAGACAGGCCAGGGAGATACCATTTTGGAAGAAGAAAATGTAAAGCCAAAAGTCCGAAAGTGTCCCCACGCCTGTGTTGCATATGATGTATCAACTTTTGTGCCCATTAACAGATGAGCTGTTTTGAAAATGACGTAATTATATTTTCTTCCAAACCATATAATCTTATATTTTATAAACTACAATATTATTATCTGTCTAATTTTGAGGATAACAGTAAGAAAACTTTTCTCCCCACAGTAATGAGCCTTCTTTAAACACCACACACACACACACACACACACACACACACACACACACAGCAGCAGCAGCAGCAGCAACACGAGGCTCTTCTCTTCCTGGGGTAAAAAGGACAAAAGTTCCACACACAGAAACAGATAATATAGCACAGCAGTTCTTGGCTTTGCTCTTCATTGCAGATCTCCACCATTGCAGAGTAAGTCCAACTGTTCCAGCCAGCTGTGGAAAGCAAAGGGTTACATTAGAGTGACACATTATTCTAGGAGGATGGGGAGGGTGTCCTGTTCTTCCGCTTGTATCTGTCCTCCTCTTCTTTGTTTTAAAATCATTTCCTAGCGTGAGTGTGTGTGGACCTGCAAGCACGCAGTATCCATGTTGGAAGCAATCATTTCAGACAGTAGCTTGAGTTTTCACATATCTATGTAAATATCAAAAGAGACTCCGATTACAGAAAAGCAGCTGTCCACTCCTCCTTTTGCAGAATCAAATGTTTAAGCAAAAAATTTGCAAAATGTGTGGGAGAAGAGGTCATGGGGAGGGCCTGGCAGATGAGAGTGTGCCTCTTTCACACACGAAGCATATTCACATGCATATTTCATTTAATAACCCTAGCTTTCAAATAATTAATTTTAGATGGTGCTTTTTTTTTTTTTCATAAGGCGAGAATTGTTTGCCTAGCGTACATCCACAGGGAGATTTAAAATATCAAATCATTTGAATTCCAGCCCACTTTGCCAGTGATTCTTATGTGACTTCAGATGAATTATTATTCTTCAGTTAATGCAGAAAGGGAAGAATTAATATTTATTGGATATACACTCTGTGCTAGACGATTTACATATTTTATCCTATTTAATCCTAAAAGGGTGAGAAAACAGAAGCACAGATAAATTAGAAGTATGTATGCAAGTGGGTAACATATTTGTAACACTGCACCTGCTTATTATTATGGCTGTGTTCAACTACAAAGAAGTAAATAGTTTCTTTGGGAGAACACCCAATAGGGGCTTAAAGAAAATCATTTTAATGGTTTTAGTTCCGTGCATTATTGAGGAATATAACAAACTTCAATCCAATGTTTTATACACAAAAATAATCTAATTGGTTTTACGGAGCAGCTGGAAAATCCTGTCTAGATATATTCTCTATTTTATTTATATTAAGTATATGCCTTTTTCTTTGTTCTTTTAAACTTCCCCAGGAGATTAAGGCTTAATTACAATATTTATGATAAGCTAAGCCTCTTACCTGGCAACTTTATCCTCTTTCACCTCCCAGTTTGCCTAATCTTTACTTCTCTTCCCTGTAATTAAACTGATCTCATTCAACTTCTCTCATTACGAGTCCTTCAACCTTTCTTCTCTTTTTATATTGGGTTGTTCGTGACCTTCTTTACTCTTCCTTTATTGTCATTTTATCACAGGATTTATGAAGTACGGTATATAACTTGACCCAGAAATGAGGGAAAAAGTTTGTTCTTTCCAAGTAGGTAGAGTCATAAGCTCCTCGGTTGGGGGGCCATGAGAGGAATACAGATGAAGTCTTACTTCAATCAGAGAAGGTTTTATAGTGGTACTTCAGGTATTTTTACAATTACTGTTGTTTGGCTATCATTTTACTAATGAGGAAACTAAAGCTTCAAGTAAGTATGATGTGCTCAGCTCTTCTGACTCCAAATCTTTCACTCCTTGTCTTTTCTGACATTTATTTGGGGAGTAGTTTTGATAAGATTTGATAACTTATACTGGATATAGGGTTAAAAGAACAGTCTCTAAGGAGTAGAAGTTGAAGCAAGATTTTTGAGGTGGGGAGGAAAGTGAAGTAACCCCATTGGATAGATTATCTTGATTTCCTCAATAAGTAGAATAGCAATGAGGGAACATGAACATAGAGGACTAAGGAAATTTAAAATAATTTGTAACCATATTAATAGAGAATTTGGTGAGTACAAGTATGACTATAAGCCAATCTCTCCCCTCTCTCTCTCTCTCTCTCTCTCTCTCTCTCTCTGTCTCTCTCTCTCTCTCTCTCTCTCCCTGCCTCTCTCTCTCTCTCCCTGTCTCTCTCTCTCTCCAGCAAGGTTTCATGGCCTGGGAACAGTGAAGTAGATGTTGGGGATTATGGACTTGGTAAAATGTGAGAACTGTTGCCAGAGGTCCTAACAATAACAATTATAATGATAAGATCAGCCATCTTTGAAAACACCTGTTAATTTTTAGGGTGGATCCAGCAGCAATTCAAATGTACAGGTAAAAAAAATAAGCTGCCAAAATAGTCAAGCTGTTCAGTAGCTCATTTGAGAAATCTAACAATTCAAATGAAATGTTTTTTGCTAACCCGTTTTACTCAGAATGATTTGTTCATAGTACTATTTACTTTCACCTTCTTACAGATTTTGGGAAAATAATAGTCTTCTAAATGTGAAAGATTTTTTTCAATAAGTCATTTACAATAATAAGTCCAACACGCATTTCAGAATCAACACTGTCAACATCTAATCCATTTTTTCTTCTTAAAAGTAATAATTCAGCATTTATAGTAAACTTTAGTTCACAGCGAAGAAAATTACATTGCTTTTGCTAAACTTGTTTTTCCTCTCTTAGGAGAGCTGTATCCTTGAGATTAAGGTTTAGCTCATCTCTTTCCACCCAATCAACTATTCATTTGCTATTTGGTGTTCAAGATAGATATAAAGTATACTTTTGTATATTTTAACCTCTTAAACATGTTACATGATTGCACATAAGTACCAAAAGGGCTTTCCCCTATCCCCCTCCCCCCCAAAAATACAAAATAGCTTCTAGGGGAATTTATCAAAATATATTCATCTTTACATTTAATAATTCATCAGCTAGTCAAATTTAATCACTTACATGCCTTTTTTTAAACCAAAGTATCATAGGGACATTTAGTTAAAAGCACCTTTTATTCAAAGATGAATATAAGAAGTATGTAGCTTTGAATTTAAGAGTGTCTTGTGTTCTCAACAACCAGTATTTGAATTCTGTTGTTCTAAGATATTTTGCAAGAGTAGACCCCATAATTACTAGAACCTTTTCTGGATTTTGAAATGATCCTAAACACATTACCTGATAACACACTTGGCCAATCCCTTTCTAAACTGTTGCAATTTTTGGGTTGTACCAGAACAACTCCAACTCCTTCTGTACAAGTTAAAGACTCAAATGAGAACCAAAAGAAGGGAAAAGAACATAGTACACAATTTATTTATTTAAGACTCCATATCTGATTGTTATTAGCTCTTCCCTGCTTTCTTTCAGATCTTGGACATGTCACCAGCCTTTGTTTCATTGGCTGACATCTTCTAAGATAATATTACGTCAATTTAGCTGATGATATAGAGACATGGCGGCCCTTAAAGCATCGACTCTTTTCTCAGTATTCAAATATACATTGTACTGAGAGCCTTCGCTTTGAGTTCCAGGAAAAGAATATTAAAGATATTTCCACCCACATTATTGCTCAGTGGTGCTGCATTATGTTTATTTTGTATTTCTTCGATAATGCTTTTGCATAGACAGAAACCTGCCAATGAACCTGATTTAAATGAGGTCAACCTCATGCCTGTGCACCTCAGAGGAAACTCATTATATCTTGCCCTAGGAATGAAAACAAATTTTCTTTTGTACCCCCTTCTTATTTCCCCAAATCACTGTGTTAGGCCTACCTATATGTAGTAGGAGAGATCCAGTTTTTTCTGTTTGAGAAATAGCTTATCTTCACTACCATTTCCTTAGATCTCACAGACTTTAATGGGATATCATTCCACTCTTCTAAAGTCTGCCACTGCCTTAGAGTTTATTAGAGGCTGGATATTTGCTGAAGTTAATATTCCCCTGAAAAGGTATTGTCCAAAGCACAACAGTTTCTATTGTGTTTACAGGAACCACTGTCTCCGTTCCTAAGAGGAGGTCATTTCTTCCCGGGAAACAATGTTATTTATGAAAAAACAATAAGAAAAGTGGAGAAGCTAAATATGGATCAGGTATGTAAAGTTTGTTGTAAGGCTTATTTTGTAAGCATACACTTTTGAATTATGAATATTTTAGTAGAGCTAAAATGACACTCAAATGTCAAGTGCTAGGCAAGACTAGTATGAATCATAATAATCACCTATTATGTACAGCCCTTTATAACATCATTAACACTTTCATATCCATTTCCACGTGTTACACTGAATGGTAACTGAAGTAAAGATAGATCAACTCACATAGAAAATCAATAGTGGATTTTGAACGTTTATAGATAGCCCATGCTTTGCAGGTTTCTTTTCTACCAGTCTCACAAAAATAGTAATTTGAAATATTATAATTTTATCTTAATTACTTTAATATGAAATAAAATATGAAGTAATGATATATGAAAAAACATGTAAAATGCTGTATAGAGTAAATAATCTAGGTAACTAAAGCTTCAAGTCACATTTTGAAAATTCCATGACATCTAGCAGCCCTGTCCTTCAAGGCAGAGCTGTTACCGTAACTAGTAGAAGCTTCCACATGGTCTGCTTAGTGGATTTAAGCATGTCCAGCCCAAATAAAGTCCGGGAGTTTTCTCTTGGTCACTCTCCAAAATTGTTTGTCTCTATGTCGTTAAAAGCTGTCCTATATATTTGAAAATATTCATGTTGGTGCATTTAAAAAATGTTATAGAAAGGAAGCATACTATATTCATTTTTATGCATCTAGCTTTTATTCGTTTAACAGTTGGAAAATTATTTCCTATAAAATTTTGAAGATTGAAGTGTTTTTCTTTATTAATACAGGTCAGCTTTCCACAGGCAAATGAAATCAAGCACTGAATTTATACTTTTACAGTTAGTTATATGTGCTTGAATTCAAGCACTATGATTCAAAAGAGTTTAATTTTTTCTTTGAAAAGTTTCTGAAAGTCCCAAAACTGAAACAACCAGATATCTTTTCTTATTCTGTGTTCTGTACTTATGAGGAAAAAAACAAACAAACAAACAGAACAAAATGCCATGACAAATGAATAAGCAGATAACAAAGATTTCATTTTTAAAAAGCTCCAGAATATTTTGAGCACAATGCAAATTCATCTTAATGTTCTGAAAGAACTCTGATCTAGAAATCATGAGTTCCAGTCCCAATTTTGCCACCAATTGTGTCAGGTTAAGTTAATTATCCATTAACTCCCCATAGCAGTTTCCCAAGATCACACAGTAAGCCATAAGGTTAGATTTAGAATTTATATTTTCTGGATCTGAAGAGTCAGTCACTGTTTTTGAAAACTTTTTCTTCATACACGCTTGATTTTCATAAGTGTAAGAACTTTGCCAACCCCCCAGTGATTCCTGACATTGAAAATCATACATTATATTATTTTCTAACTTGACATCCATCTACAGCTTCAGCACTTCAGTATTATCATATTATTATGCAATTAGATGATGAAGAAAGATAATTTAATATTAATATTCATTATAGCTTTAGTAATAAGTGGAATATTAGTGCAATTTATTGTAAGTAGCATATTAATTTAATCAGAACATGCAAAACCCTGGCCAATTTAGTTAAATATTTGGATGGTCACATCCACCTGATCAAACAGAAATAGAATTTAATAAAATTTCCCCCAATGGAATAATTTGAAATTGATCAAAATTAAAAACAAAACAAAACAGAAGCACATTCATAGATACAGAGAACAGACTGACAGCTGTCAGAGGGGAGGGAGGCTGAGAAACTGGGTGAAAAAAGTGACAGGATTAAGAAAAATAAAACTCATGGCCACAGCCAACTGTGTGGTGATGGCCAGAGGGAAAGGGGGTGGGGGAGGTAAAAGAAGGTGAAGAAGGATAAACAGTGATGGAAGCAGACGATGTCGGGTGGTGACCACACAGTACAGCATACAGAGAAGGTGTTATAGAATTGTACCTCTGAAACATATCATTGTATTAACCAATGTCACCCCAATAAACTCAAGAAAAATTTAAAAAGAAAAGAAAGGAAAAAGGAAACATTAATATATCACTTAGCAATGCTACAAATCCTAAGGCTTGAGCTATCTTGTGAAAGAATACATTGCAATCTTAAAAATAGTTCCAGTTGGGTTTTTCGGGGTAAGTCATGTTTGTTCTCTGTGTGTTTTAGGAGTGCTACCCTCATGTGCAGTGCCATCATCACATTGTCCAACAGCCTCAGATCATCCATGCTCCGCACTGCCAACAATCCCATGTCAGCCAGCAAATGCACACCATCACAGGCAGCGATTCAATATCCATGAACATTGGAAGTGAACTGGGCCAATGTGAATCAAGCCATCTACATGAACAGGTAAGATCAATCAACTGATAACTTATAAAATTGGAAGAACACTCTTAAGCCCTTCTTACTCCATTGCACAAGTATCTGTGTTAAATTTTCATCAGAATAGTGCAGTTATGCCACTGGTATTTGTATTTTGGTATGGTGTTTTTAAAACTAAATTTCCAATTCCTTTCAGAAGACAAAATAATTCAGGTCAAAACATTAAATCAATGAAAGAAATCATGAATTGATTAATGAATACCTAATTTCTGGCTGATCCTCAGTTTTAAATTGGGTCTAACAATTGTAAAACATTAAATATATTTTTAAAACCATTCAATACTGTCATGACATATGGTCCTTTTATTTATTTATTTATTTATTTTTCAATAGGTACATAACAAATAGGCAGTTTATTTTATTTTTAATTTTTAATCTTTGATTCATTATTTTCAGAGAGAAGGGCAGGGAGAGAGGCAGAGAGGGAGAGAGACATCCATGTATGGTTGCCTTTCACCAGCCTCCAGCTACAGACCTGGCTGGAGACCTGGCTTGCAACCTGGTTATGTGCTCTGGCTGGGAATTGAACCAGCAACCTTTGGGTTTGCACGCCAGCGCTGATCCACTGAGTCACACCAGCCAGGGCAACATATGGTACTTTTAAATACACAATGAATTGCAAATGATATTATTGACAATGACTGTAATGGCCACATTTCACAGGCCAGTAACAATTTCCTATATGACTTCTCTGGAAATCTGGTATATTAAGTTAGAATATGCATACATTTTATTGTATTTTACATCCACAAAATAGAAACTAAAACTTAGTTGCTAAGGAGTAATTTCTTGGCATACAATTGTCAGTGACTAATTTATGTTCTGAAGACTTTGGAACTTTGTAAACATCTGTTATACAAGTGTTAAAGGAAAAAATTTTCTTGTATCTTGGCAAAACTAACAATAATAACTGAAGCGATGGGGAATCAACATCATTTATATGTTTTCAGATGATTTTTCTAGTAAGAATAACTTGCTGAAATTGACCCTTTCATAGGCAACTCTTATTAAAAGACAAAAGGAAAAGAATCAGAAAAAATAAAGGAGCCCACATAAGAATCTGATTGTTATATTAAATATACATGTGATTAGTTGTAAGGACTTTGAATTTGAAATATGCACTTTAGCCATAGTGGTCAAAAAGAACCAGAAATATTTGAAAAATTCACATTTTCCTAATTTAAAAAGGCCTAAAATGATCTTTTCTCTGAATATCATCTATGGAAATACTGACCTTTAAAAATACTGTGAGACATAGTCCAGATGGTGTTGAATTTCTTACATTAAATGAATTAATAATAATCATTATAAAGCATCTTATTAGGTTAATTCATTTGGAATTGTCCTTTTTATGGGTCAAAGTTGGTCAAATAGCAACCATTTCATATGGTTCAATCTGATAATTTGCTTTAGTTTCCTCATTGTAAAATAAGGATCCATCATCCATTTCTTACAGATTATTCTAAGAATAAATTAGATCTTGTATGTTAAGTACTTACCATAGTTAAGTGCTGATGGTAAGTACTTAAATGGTAATTATTAGTTTTTAGTAGTAATTACTATTTATAAACATTAAATCTTCATGCTAGGTACTACAGAAAATACCTAAGTGGCTAAAAAACATTGCGACATTTCTTAGAGGTGTTTACTATCTAACAGGGGAAAGTGGCAAATGCATAAAACATAATAGACAGCAAAGTATTGTCTGTCTTAAAAGAGAAACAAGCAATGTGCTTTGGCAACAGAAGAAAGAAGAAATCAATTTTAGCCGGGAGGTCAAGGGAAGGTTTGATGAGGAGACAGGAATTGAAATGGACTTTAAAGAGGTCCATCCTAGCAGCTTTGTACAAGATAGATTGGAAGGTTAATTTTCTTCTCAGGTGAAGAAGGCATCACTATTTCCCTTATCGTTCAGATGAGGAAACTGAAGTTGGGAGAGGTTGTTACTTGCAAAGCCTTGCACAGCTAGCAGCTGGTGGAGCCAAGAGTCTGCATAGGTCGCTTGACTTTAGAGCTTATTGAGTTCCCTCTTGAAGTTGAGTCAGTAACGTAGAAAGCCCTTGATCAATAGTGTGAATATAAATAGAGCACTAGCGTAAGAGTCTGCTAGTGGTGGGTTATTGGTGATCTGACAGAAGGTGGACTAGCTTCGTCTGTGTGTTCTTAATAAACTCTGAACTTCTCAGACACATCCGCATCCATAAAATTTTTGCAGTAATGGCTATGTCACAGGATTGATGTAAAGACTAAGTGAAAAATGTACATTGAAAGGGTTTCATACATGATAAAGTCTGCATGAGAAATGCCATCAGGAAGGATTTACAGAGAGAAGATCACTAGAAGCTATTTCAGTAGTCTTAAGTATAAAACAAACTAGAATAATGACAGTAGGAAAGGAGTGAGGGACAATTATCGGAGATGGGAATAATAGCACAGGATTAAGACTCTTGTCCAGTGGCAATGGGGATGCTGTACTCTTTCATTAGGTCAGTTCAACTAATAATATATTTGACTATATTGTACATTTTGAAAATGGGTAGAGTTGAGTAACTAATATATAACTTTCTACTTTAGTATTCACACTTACGCTTGAGATCTGTTAAATGCTGGAGCTCTTTGCACAGATAATTTCTAATTTTTCAATATTTGATGAGGGCAAAGTTAAAGGGTAGATGGAGTAACCTGGGTAGAGTTGAGTAACTAATATATGACTTTCCTCGGTGTTTATACATCTCTTCCATCTGTGGAAGAGTCTCTTAAAGAGTAATAGGGCAGAAGTAAGTCCGGCTGTTTTAAAACCAAAGGTTGGCTCATTTTTAGTTTATGGTTAGGATTAAATTGTCATTGGAGATAGCATAATAGGTTGGGAAAAACTCAGCTTAATTCATTTTACAAATTGTCACACAGGTGGTGTTTATAAGAAAGGCAAATAATTATGTATATCGATGTGCAGCTCTTTCCCACATGGCTTGAGGCTTCCAAGAAATTTTTGGAGCTACAAAAATCTTTCATTTGAAAAATTCAATTTTTGTCAACATCCAGGCAGCACAGAGCTTAATGTCAGGTGTTTCTGGCAAGTATTCGGGAAGCTTGCCACAGAGTTTAGTTAACAGAAGTCCTTCACTAATGATGGAATCTTTGGACTGTTCAGCCCAATAAACTCAGCAGTTCTGCTTGTCCCCTTACTTCCTAACACATGGCTCAGGTCCCTTTCCATATTTATTGCTTTCTTCGCCCCCATTATTGAAAATGGGTGTTTTTTTACAGACCTCTGTCCTGTTTTGGGGCCCATGTTTCCCACTACCTCCTGCTCTAGTGCCCTTTGGAACTCTTGTTTTGTGGCAAACAAGAATTGTTCATTAGCTCTTTAGAAATGGTTTTTAATTTTTAATGAAAATAATGCAGGTATATAGCTTAAAAGGTCAAATCATACTAAAAGGCACAAACGAAACAGCAATTCCCTGTTCCAACCCTCTTCATGCACACCTGATCCCCAGAGGCAATGATTTTCAATTCAGCTTTTTCGTCTGCTGTTTACATCCATATAGCTAAATAGTATGTACACGCTTATGCTGCTATTTCTTGATTTATTGATGTTGTGTATTGTCTTCTGGTAATTCTGGTACATAGAATTTAGTTCTATAAACCTCCGTTTTAGGCTAAATCAGTATTTAGTGTTTATTTTACTATTGCTATGAAAATATTATTTATTGCTAAACTATTTTGTTTCTTTTTTTTTTTTTTCATTATTTTTAGAAAGAGGGGAAGGGAGAGAGGCAGAGAGGGAATATTTTGTTTCTTTTAATATAACTTTGCTGGTGCTAATATTTAAAAAAATATTTTATTTGTCCAGTTTTCTCTGTATCTATTGCTAATTCTTTTCAGAATGCATTTTATACAGTCAGGTGTTCTGGTTTTTGTTGCTCATGTCCTCTCTTTAAATCTTGCAATCCATGCACACAATACCTCTTGGCTTATATTACCACTGTCTACTGACCTTCCAGTCACTCTCCAACCTTCCACAGCTTCTCCATTTCTTGTGGATCCCTGACCTGGAATGATCTATGAGAATTTTATCACTTATATCAGTGATGTTTCCCAAACTCTACCCTCATGGGTCTTCATTGTCCTCATTTTTTTTTCATTTCTACTACATCTTCAGCTTTCATTGTCTTTGGGGCCAATAGACAATTATCCTTATGCCTTAAGCTAAATAAAATCATTATTTATATGATAGTTGAATATTTTACCAAAAGAAAATGTGATATAGATCCCTCCAGCAACTTTATAATATAAATACCAAATTACCTCCATTTTACAGTTGCGAAGACCAAACTTCAGAGAGTTTACACCATACGGTCTATTTAATCTACAACTAGGAAGTGGGGGCTCCTCTTTCGGCTCCAATTTCCACTCTCTCTTTGCTGCTAAGCTTTACTATCTAGGTTTACTCGGGTCAAAAATTAAATTAGGCCCTCAGTTCAAGTACAGAACTGTTGTTAGGGGTAAGTCTTCATTTTAGAATTATGATTGTTGTACAGTAAATATAACTTTTATTTTCTTACTAAAATACCTATGAAGATTAAAAAAGAAGTGAGAATTTTCAGAACCTAAATGTCTGGTATTTTTTTCTTGTTAAGATTTCTTGTGGTACAAAAATAGGGCACCATTTTTTTAACCCTATTAACCATATGACATTGTACCTAAAGCATTTAATTTCACAAGGATTAATGTCCACTAGATTAACTGTGATTTCAATCAGTCTAAGAGCTATTAAATGTCTCAAGTCAAAGTAAAATAAATGAAGCAGTAATCTTACTGTCTAGAAATGTTACCATGTCATTATGACCTTTGTGGGATAATAATCTATACATTGGTACCTTTTATAAGTACTGATGATTTTGTTTTTGTGTAGCAACAAGGTACCACCCACTAAGGTGTAAGCATAGCAAACTTAGTTACATAATGTGCTCATGACCTTTTAGAGGGTTAGACATTTATGTATAATCCATTTTATATAGCATGGCATTTTAAGCACTTAATTTGCTAAGCAACCCTCCTAAATAGGTAAAATAAAAAACGCACACGCTTAAGCCAGTTACCTAGTGAGAATAAATTTAATTACGCAATGCCTGACTGTACCTTGCTCACAAACTATCCCTAGTCCTGAGCTACATTTTCTCACAAATGTGCACCGTTAAGTTTGAGGGAATGGAGCAGGCAAGAAAATATAGGAAGCTCAGCCCAAATATGTAACTATCATGTGCCAACTCTCTGCAGGGCTATGTAATCACCAGCATCGAGCTTTATAAATATGATAGGTCAAAAGTATCATCTTTAGATATCAAAGTTAATGTAATGTAGACCCTAGCAAGGAAATTCCACTTCTGGAATCTCACAGACCACAAATAAGGAACAAATACCCCAAACTGGAATCAGGACAAGAACTTCCATGGCAGTGGTGAGGTCTGCCTGTCACTGAAGATCTGATTGCCAAGATCTAGAAATCTACATAGAACTCAAAAGTCAGTCTCCATCTCTACAAGACGTTCAGTTAAGTTGTTGTAATTAGACTTGTCTAAGCTTACTGAAAGGGGTATAATGGATTGCCATGATTTTCTTGAGGAAGTGTTGCCTATGCTATTCTTGGCTTTCTTAATCATTCTTGGTTAGCTGCTATAAGAGAGAACCCATTAAGAAATAAAACAAAACAAAAAACAAAAACTCTATCCAAAATCAGTTGGCATTTGAGGTCACTTCTAACTAGGCAGGTGACTTCTTTTAATTCAACAAGTACTTAATGAGCACTATAGCATGTTCACTCAGTATTGTGCTAGATACTATGGGATATACCAAAAAGTATGAGTATGTCCAGAAATAATCCAGCCATGCAATATGAAAAATAGACATTTATTGAAGAAGATACAAGAAACATTGTACACGGAACAATGATGCCTCAGGTCCCTTCTAAGGAAGCACCTTGGGACCTCACACGGTGCCCCCAGCATCTCTTCCACTGTTCAAAACACTCTACAGAACCTTTGTTGGAATCGCCATCAGCTGCCCTTTTGTACTTTCCTGAATCTCATCGATGATCTGAAATCTCTCTCTTTCAAAGGTGATTTTAGTTGCTTTTAGTTTTGGGAAAAGCCAGACATCACGGAGCGCCAAATCTGGGCTGTAGGGGGCCGAGTCATCTGGGTGATTTGATGTTTCACTAAAAAGTGCACAACACGTGATGCATGTGCTCATGATGCATTGTCATGATGAAGCTACCAATCTGCAGTTGCCCAGCACTGTGGCCGTTTTCATTGTATTGCATTTCTCAACCAACAAAGAACATTGAGGTAGTCTCCTTATTAACTGTTTGGCCTGGAGGGGTGTACTAATGAGGAACAACTTCCCAATCACCCCCCTGGCTGGTAGCGCAGTGGATAAGGCGCTGGCCTGCGAACCCAAAGGTCACAGGTTCGATTCCCCAGCCAGGGCACATAACCAGGTTGCAAACCAGGTCTCCAGTCAGGTCCCTAGCTGGAGGCAGGTGAAAGGCAACCATACATTGATGTCTCTGTTTCTCTCTGCCTCTCTCCCTTCCCCTCTTTCTGAAAATAATGAAATAAAATCTTAAAAAAAAAACTTCCCAATCAGAAAACACAGTTAACATGGTCTTGATCTTGCTGCGACTTTGCTGGTGTGGTGATCCAGATGACTTCTGGATTACCATTTCTGGATTACAGACGCAGACCCATGATTCATCCATCTCCAGTTATGACCTTCTTGAGGAAATCTGGTTCATTGTTAGCAGTTCTCCCAGTGCCATTTGCAACTGCAGCACAATGTTTCTTTTGCTCTGGTAGCAGAAGCCATGGAACAAATTTTGCCACAACGCATTTCATGACAATATCCCATGTCACAATCTTTGACACAGTAGATTTTGGAATCCCTAAATCAGCTTCTAGTTCTCTCATTGTTAATCACCAGTCTTTGGTGATTGCAGCCTGTCCATGCTCAACATTTTCCAATGTTCTGCTTGTTGTAGGCCTTTCAAAACATGGCTCACTTTCAACAGATTCTCAACCATCTTTGAAGCATTTGTGCCACATTTTTATTTATGATGCACTCATTCCATAGTCTCTGAAAACCTTTGGAATCTCCAAACAGTTTTCATGGAAGAATGTTAAAACTTAACACAAAATTTGATGCAGATTTGTTGCTCTACTTGCTCAGTTATTTTGAATGTGACGGCCACAAAGTACACATGCTCACTCAATGGCATCTACCACCCCACTGACAAGTACAGTGAAGTCATCATTATTAAGCACATGCATTCTATGCCACTGTCCTTGGTTGCTAGGTGACATCAATGTTGCACACTATTCAAGTGTGAAAATGTGAGTAAACACTAGAGGCCAGAATAACACCCAGGAAAGTGAAATTTACTATTGCTGGAGTAGAGAGCATGTTAGAAAATAGAATGTGTTACTACGTTCATGAAAGCATTTAAAGATTTTATATTGAATATACACAACTTATTAATAGTATGGCATTTAATATACTTACTCTACCAGTTTATCTGTCTATTTAGGCTTTCATTTAGAAGTCTATTCTGTTTAGGAAGCAATCATTACTTCTCTAAGAAAGCAACTTGAAAGGGTATATGGACAACATAACATTGTAAGGTATTCAGACTTTTTAAAATGTGAAAAATGTATACATGAATATAAAACATGATGATACTATGCTGTATTTTGAGTGTGGCCTTTTCTATTTATCTATTTTGTGAACAGATCATAGTATCACTGACATAGTGATCAATGCTCATCTTTGCTTATTTTATAGTTCTTTTGCTTGCCCCAGCATGCATGGTTTTGTAGGGTCTGCATCCAAAGGACAGGTTGAAAAGGAAGTATTACTGCTCAACCTTGAAGTCGGCATCTTTGCCATCACTTGCAGTTTGTTGATTATTGATGATAACCATTCTGACAGGTGTGAGATAGTATCTCATTGTGGTTTTAGTTTGCATCTCTCTGATGATTAGTTCTTTCATATGTCTATGGGCCCTTTGTGTGTCTTCTTTGGAGAAGTGTCTATTTAGGTCCTTTGCCCATTTTTTTTTTAAAGATTTTATTTCACCATTTTCAGAAAGAGGGGAAGGGAGAGAGGCAGAGAGGAAGAGAGACATCCATGTATGGTTGCCTTTCACCTGCCTCCAGCTACAGACCTGGCTGGAGACCTGGTTTGCAACCTGGTTATGTGCCCTGGCTGGGGAATCGAACCTGCGACCTTTGGGTTCGCAGGTCGGCACCTTAACCACTGTGCTACCAGCCAGGGCCCTTTGCCCATTTTTAATTGGATCAATTGGGTTCTGTGTTTTTTGGTGTTGAGTTGTAGGAAGACTTTATACATTTTAGATACTAAATATGTTCTCCCATTTAGTGGGTTGTTTTTTCATTTTGTTGATGGATTCCTTTGCTTTGCAAAAACTTTTTAGTTTGATGTGGTCCCAATTGTTTATTTTTTCATTTGTTTCCTTGCCTGAGGAGGTATATCTGAAGAAAATATTTCTAAGAGAAATATTCAAGATTTTACTGCCTATGTTTTCTTCTAGGGGTTTGATGGTTTTGAGTCATATGTTTGTTTAATACTTTAATTCATTTCAAGCTTATTCTTGTGTATGATGTAAAAAGGTGGTCTAGTTTCATCTTTTTTGCATGTATCTGTTCAATTTTCCCAACACAATCTATTCAATAAACTATCTTTACAAATACCATATGATTTCATTTATATGTGGAATCTAATAAAGAAAATAAACTAACAAGCAAAATGGAAAGTGACTCATAGCTACAGAGAACAGACTGACAGTGTCAGAGGGAGGGAAGCGGGACCTTTGTGAAAATGGTGAAGGAATTAAGCGAAAAAGAAAAGTCATAGACACAGACAACAGCATGGTGATTACCAAAAGGAAAGGGGGTTGGGGTTAGGTAAAAGAGGGTAAAGTAAGAATAAATGGTAATAGAAGGAGACTTAACTTGGGGTGGTGAACACACAATATAATATATAGATGATGTATCATAATATTGTACACCTGAAATATATATAATTTTATTAACCAATGTGTTTCAAATAAATTCAATAAAAATAAAAATTGAAGTCCATTTATCATACATATACTTAGGAATATGTGTGCTTCTAGAGCACTTTGTCCCACATGCAATATCAAAGATATTATGAAACACCACCTAATTTATTAACCTTCTGGTAGTGTTGTTTTGAGGATGGGAGGCAAGGTGGATAAAAATATTGAAAAAATTGGTACCAAAGGATATGAAGTTAACAGAATGGGTCTTATTTAGGACACGATTCATAGTAATTTGTATTTAAGATTTCAAAAGTCTCTGGGGTCTAAGAATTTTCTATATTTGGCCCTGAGCTACTTTTTCCAATATGAGATTGATTGGTTATTCAGTCCAAATAATAAATGGAGGGAATCCAGCAGGAAATACATACAAACAGATGGAAATGAAGGTTTGTATATTCCAATTTTAAGATATACTAATAAATCAAGCTGACTTTCACTGAAATTAATTCTTCTATAGTCAGTATAATTCAAATGATTCACATTTTCTTTTTCAAAATGAGACAGATGGGTAAGCCATGTGGTAATAATGGGAAATTCAGAGATTTTGATTTACTTGTTTCACTTTTTAAAGTATCTACAGTCTAGAATTCTTATATAAATTATTCCTTTAAATTCCCCCTATATTGAAAAATGTATACCCCAGATGCAAAAAACTACAGTAGCTTGATTCATGTCATGACTTCATAGTGACTTACTTGTATTAATCAGTTATTTCACTTTTTTCATTTTCTATCAAAAACATCTGTGTATTTAGAAACACTTAATAATGCCTATAATTGATGTTGATGTTCTCTTCAGGCAATAATTCAGGATGATGGCCCTGAAAAATTGGACCCCAAATATTTTGGAGAGTTACTTGCTGATCTAAGCCGCAAAAATACAGATCTGTATCACTGTCTATTAGAACATTTGCAGAGAATTGGAGGAAGGTACAGTAAATATACCATTTGCCTTGATAGTGTAGCTATCAAACATTTTAAAATAATCTAGTATATTTAACAGACTATTTTTAGAGACATTTTTGGTTCACATTTTTGCCATTTTGGGTATTTCCTATGCCACCCAAAAAGTACTAATAGTACTTTTAAAGGAGGGACAGCACAAGTATATAAGCAGATATATAAGCAACTGTCTCATTTTAAGAGTTAATGTACTTCATGGACAAAAAGCTCAAAAATTGCATAATATGCTATGACTTGTTTTAAGATGTTACACTGACAACACAACTGCAAACTCACTGCCAGCATACGACTGTTTGTCTTTCACTGATGTGTACTCAACATATGAAGGCCAGAGTTCAATATACATTCAATGTTATTTATTATAAACTTAAATGTTATTTCAATATTATATTGCATGTAGTGTATTAAATGTGTTATATAATTATCTATAAAATAATATAAATCAAATGTTACATGCCCCAAAATTCTACTGCATAGTCACATTATACAGGACAAGGCAAAGCACAGAGTCAGTGAAGCACAGAGTTTATTCTTGTATTAGTTATTTAGTAATTAATGTATTATTCTTCACATAAACACCTGCAAATGTTCAATCATATGCACGTATGTATGTATGTATGTATTAATGTACAAGGTATTTCCTATGCCACCCAAAATAATAGTAATTGTTGTGAAGCCCTAGGAAAACAAAATGAAGTGTCTTTCCCCCTCTGCTCCCTGCTCTGCTCTGCTCTAGTTTTCCACTTTCTCCATCTCTCCCTCCTTTTCATTCTAGCCTCAAACAAACTGGTGCTACTAACCAGTTTATAATGGATGGTACTAACCAATTCTGCATATTTTATTAGTTTGTTATTTGGGCATTGTTACATATATATGTAATTTTATGTGTGTGTGTGTGTGTGTGTGTACCATTTAGTTATGTACATTTTTTCATTTGGATTAATTGAATTGGTGCTATTACAATATATTAAAAATTGACATAAAATAATAGAACATTAGCATTTATATATGATCAGTGTATACATTTTCCTAAGGTCTCTTTTTTTTCATTCTTGCAGCAAACAGGAGTTTGAGTCCACAGATGAGGTAAGTGTAAAGATAGTTAAAAATTAAATATAGTTGATAGCAAAACAAATTCTGATATTTGCACTAATAATATTATTTTAATTTGGTACCTTTATTAGACTGGGAACACAGGTTCATTTGGTATCTTTATTAAACTGAGAACAAGAAGTAATGATCATTTTGCTTTTTAAATGATACAACCATTTATACTTTTGTAATAGCTGTAAAAGTAATAATCTTAAATCACACAAAAGAGTTTTATTAGCTGCCACTTTATGATTTCATTTGTCTATGCTTTTCAGAACAGTTAAAATTTCATTGACCACATATTCTGTGCTTTATAAAATGGAAATCTACATTAAATAAATAGCAAATTGAGTTATAATGGATGTGAAAACTTGCATGTCCCATGACACATAGCCAGCAACTTGAAGTATTCTTTCAAGTATTAATTCTATTATATATGCACATCTTGTTAATAATTATTTTAAACAGAATAAGTCATTAAATAGAGTAAGAACAGATTTCAGTGTAATAAAATATTTGTGTTAATTTTTATCTTTGTTTTGAATATATTGATATATTACACTTATTACAGTTATTCAGTAAGCTGTAAATTGCCTTTAAAAATATTGACTTTAATTCAACTTCTCAAGTAAAATAAGTTGAAACTTGTAAATTGCTGTGGCAACATCATCTTTCAAAAATCACCACAACTCTATATAAATTTTCAATAAACCCTAAATAGTATTTCCACAAATTTTCATTTCTTTTTTTAAGAAAGATTTTATTTATTTATTTATTTAGATAGAAGGGAAGGAAGGGAAAAAGAGAGGGAGAGAAACAACCACGTGTGGTTGCCTCTCATGCGCCCCCACCTGGAGACCTGGCCCATAACCCAGGCATGTGCCCAGATTGGGAATGGAACCAGCAACCCTTTGGTTCACAGGCCAGTGTTCAATCCACTGAGCCCCACCTGCGAGAGCAGTTTCCCCAAATTTTCATTGTTTAAAATCAGCCTGTAAAATGCCATATCTACCACAAAACAAAACGTGCAGGTTTTGAAAGCTACACTGAAAGTGTTTAATGGCATTCAAGAGGCCATTCATTCTCTTGTTTTTTAAATTGCTCTTTTAAAAAAATAAAAATGGAACATATGATTGGTTGCCCTAAGCTTTTCCCTAAAATACATGAAACTCAGAGTTCCTTCCATGCTGAACATAGTATATTAAAGCAAGAACTGATTGTGGGGGAGTGCATGGGTGGGGAAGGGGACGGGGGGAGTAAAAAGGGGATGGATGGAATACAACAACAATAAAATTAAATTTAAAAAAGAGCTGATAAGGCTAGAAATGAAATTTGTAACTACTATTACCCAAAAAGTAAAATGATGTGTTGATGTCCTTAAAAATAAGCCCGATGCACAAAAGTCCCTGTATGCTGACCGTAAGATGAAAACACTAATGTGCAACTGTTCAATGGATAAGCATCTCTTTCTTTACAGTCAGAAGACATTGAATCCTTGATTCCTAAAGGATTGTCAGAGTTTACAAAACAGCAAATTCGATATATTCTGCAGGTGAGTTGGGGACAAGAGTGAATGGGAGAGAAACAATTAACAAACTGTTAGGTTAGGATGCTTCCCTTAATTAAGAACAGAAATTTTCTAATAAAAATATTTTTCATGATAATTGATCATCTTTTGATTTTATTAAACCATTATAGTTTGGTCAGACCATCAAACACTAATAGTACATGATTAGCATTCAGGGAAAACTGAGATGGTGCTACGGGGAAAATGTATGCACAACTTGAACCTTGGGAGACAGCCTTGATATTGTTATGCCTGAAGGGGGAATGTTCATTCAAAGTGTGTTCATGTCCTCTTTGTACAAAAAATTTCTTTTAAGGATTTTTGCATCTGAGATCATGAGAGACATTGGTCTGCAGTTTTCTTTCCTTGCGTTACCTTTGGTTTTGTTATCAAGGTAATCTATCAGTGAAAATATCTGGACCTGGATATTTGTTTGGCTGGAATTTTAAAATTCTGAATTCAATGCCTTAATAGTTATAACCCTATTCAAATGATCTGTTTCATTTTGGAGGAGTTGTGGTAGCTTGTGATTGTCAAGGAAATACATGTAGTCCATTTCATCTAAGTTGTCAAATTTGTTCAAAGTATCCCCTATTATCCTTTTGATGTCTGCAGGGACTATATTACTTATCCCTTATTTAATTGCCAATACCAGTACTTTGTGTCTTCTCCCTTATTTTATTTGTCAGTCTTGCTGAAAGTTTATCATGCTTATTGATTTTCCCCCCAAAGAACTAGATTTTAGTTTTATTGATCTCCTCTACTGTTTTCTTGTTTACACTTCCACTGATTTTTGCTCTTATCTGCATTATTTATTTACTTTGCTTACTTTTGGTTTAATTTGCCCTTCTTTGTCCAGTATCTTGATATAGGAAGTTAGATTGATTTGAGACCTTTCCTATTTTCTAATGTAAGCACTTGGTGTTATAAATATCCTCTCATCCTAGTTTTAGCTGTGTCCCACAAATTATATTATGTATTTTCATTTTCTTTCAGTTCTATGTATTTCCAGCCTCTTAAAAAAACTATTAGATTTATTGGAGTGACATTGGTTATAAAATTACATTGGTTTCAGATGTACAATTCTATAACACATCATCTGTATATTGTGTTGTGTGTTCACCACCCCAAGTCAAGTCTCCTTTCATCACCATTTATCTCCCTCCACCCTCCTCCACCTCCCCCATCCCCTTCCCTCTGGTAATTTTATTTCCCTTTAGATTTCTGCTTTGACTAGGGGGTTATTTTTAAGTGTATTCTTCAGTTTCCAAGTGTTTCGAGATTTTCCTGTTGTTTTCCTGTTATCAATTTCTAGTTCGATTGTATTGTGATCAAAGCACATATTCCATATGAAAGCAATTCTTTTGAAATAGTAACGTTTTGTTGTATAGTAAAAATATGGTCTACCTTCCTTATGTTATATGGGCACATGAAAGGAAAGCATATCTATACTTGGCTGGAGTCTTTTATAAATAGTGATTAGATCCTTTGCTGGATAGCATTGTTGAGTTCTTCCATATTCTTCCTCCATTTCTGCCAAGTAGTTCTATCATTTGCAAACAGAGGGGCATAGACATCTTCAGTTATAACTGGGGATTTGTCTATTTTTCATTTTAGTCTATCGGTTTTTGTTTCATACATTTTGCAGCTCTCTTGTTTGCGACCTGTCTTTTTTGGTGGACTGACCCTTTCAATATTATATAATGACCCTCTCTTTCCCTGATAATTAATTGCCTTTGCTCTTGTCATTTTTGTCTAATATAAATATAAAATGCCTGTTTCCTTTTGATTAAGTTTGCACAGTATAACTTCTTCCCTACCTGTTACTTCATATATATATATATATATATATATATATTTGACATTATTACAGATGTCCCCAGTTTCCTCCCTTTTGCCTACCCAACCCATCCCTCCAGCCCTGGCCTTCACCACACTATTGTCTATGTGCATGGGTCATGCATATATGTTATTTGGCTACTCTTCATCTTCTTTTATCCAGTACCCTTCCTCTCCTCTTTGACAGCTGTCCATCTGTTCCATGTGTCCATGCCTCTGGTTCTATTTTGTTCCCCAGTTTACTTTGTTCATTCGATTCTACATATAAATGAGACCATATGGTATTTGTCTTTCTCTGACTGGCTTATTTTGTTAGCATAATAATCTCTGGGTATAATATAATAATATAACACAACAACATAACATAACATAATATAAATATAAATGCTATTTCTTCCTTCTTTATGATCCCAATTCCTCCTTGTATCATTTTTTTTTCAGTTGTTCTTTTCATTTTCCTTGATCTAAAAATGTTGTGATTTCCCCTTATTCCTAAAGGATATTTTCATTAGATACAGAATTTGCAATTGACAATTCTTTGCTTTCAGCCATTACAAAATGTATGTTATTTTCTTTTTGTGTTTATGGTTTCTGATGAGAAATCTACTGTAATTTGAAATGATACTTCCAATAGTTAAAATTTCTCTTACTGCTTTCAAGATTTTAGATTTGTCTTTAGTTATGAGAAATACGACCAACTTGCCTGGGCATGGATTTCTTTGGATTGATCATATTTTGACTTTGTTTTACTTCTTAAATATGTATGTATGTTTATGGTTTTTGCTAAATTGGAGATATTTTTAGTCATTATTTTTTCAAATACTTTTTCAACTCCACCCTTACTTTTTTCTAGGACTTTGATAACATGAATGTTAAATGTTTTATATTTCCACAGGTCTCCAAGGCTCTGTTTAATTTTTTTCCAATCTATTTTCATTCTGTTTCTTAGTCCATCCATTGAGATTTTTGTTTTTTAGTTACTGAGCTCTTCAATTCTAAAATTTTCATTTGTTTGTTCTTAGTAACTTCTATTTCTTTTCTGAGATTTTCCATTTTGTTGCTGAGACTTTCCATTTTATATTTAAGTCAGCAATTTCTTGTTGAAGCATTTTTATGATGTGTGCTTTAAAATTCTTTTAAAACTATTTTAAGGCCCTGGCTGGTGGCACAGTGGATAAGGTGCTAGCCTGTGAACCCAAAGGTCACAGGTTCGAGTCCCAGCCAGGGCACATAACCAGGTTGCAAGCCAGGTCTCCAGCCAGGTCTGCAGCTGGAGGCAGGTGAAAGGCAACCATGCATTGATGTTTCTCTCCCTGTCTGCCTCTCTCCCTTCCCCTCTCTCTAAAAATAATAAATAAAATCTTTTAAAAAACTATTCTAACATTTCTGTTATCTTGATGTTGTGACATCTACTATTTTTTTTTTTTTCTTATCAAGTTGAGATTATCCTGGTTCTTGGAATAATGAGTGACTTTGACAATTGAAACTTGGACATTTTGAGTATTGTTATGACTCTGGATATTACTCCAATCTTCCGTATTGGCAGGCCTCCCCTGATATTGAAACAACAGGGGGTGGAGGTTCAACCTCCCCACTTGGCCTGTACTGACACTTAGCAAGGAAAGAGCCCCTTGTTCCTCACGAGAAGAGGCAAGACTGTGGCTCTCTACTAGGATCCTGCTTTTTTAGAGTCTGGTTAACACAGGAAGCAGTGCCTCATCATTGTTTCCCCCTTGGCTGTCACTGACACTGCAGTTTGAGTCATCTCATTCTTACTGGGCAGTGGTAAGAACCCTGACTGTCCACTAAGCATCCCTTGGCATCACCCTGGCAGGACAGTGGAGCAGTATCTCACTGCAGAGCATGGTGAGAGCGAAGCGCACTTCCATAGTTTCAACAGACACCGCAATGCTTGAGGGTCTCGTTTTGACCAGTGGCCATGAAAGCCCCATCTTTCCACCGCACCTTTCCTAACACCAACCTGGTCAGCGGTGTGGCTGCACCTCTGTAAGGTCTGTTGAGGGAGCCTAGGCTTCCTCCTTTCCTGGCATTTGATGGTTTTGGGGGGAGTAGACATGCAAGGTTTTTAAAAAATTAATTTATTGTTGTTACATTATAGTTGTCCCACCCCCCCCACCCCGTTGCTTTCCCCTGACATGTCCACCCTGCCCCTCTCCCAGTCAATCCCCACATGTTGTTCATGACCATGGGTCCTTCATACCAGTTTATTGAATAAACTCTTATCCTTCTTCCCCCCTTCCCTCTGGTCACTGTCAGTCTGTTTCCTGTGTCCATGTCTCTGGTTCTATTTTGTTCGTTTGTATTGTTCACGAATGTCCTGTATTAGATGAGATCAAATGGTATTTGTCTTTTGCCACCTGGCTTATTTCACCAAGCATAATACTTGCCAGGTCCATCCATGCTGTCACAAAAGGTAGGAGTTCTTTCTTTCCACTGAGTAGTATTCCATTGTGTAAATGTACCACCGTTTTTTGATTCACTCATCCACTGATGGGCACTTAGGCTGCAGTTTTCTTTCTGAGGCATTTTAGCTGGAGTAAAGTGATTATTATCTAAAAATTCTCCACCTGGCTAGGCTGCCCTTTTCATGGTTCTTTGGCTACAAAGAACAGGCTGTTCTAGGGACTTCTGTTACTTGTACCCACTGGTGTGTCTGGGTTATTGATTCCCCCAACACCAGTCTGTGATATGTGTAGCAAACAGAAATCCCGGAGGCTCACTTCTGTATTGTTCTTCAGGCCCCAGTGTTCCTAAGCAGACTTCTTTCTTCTCACCTTTCAGATTTTTTTTATACATAATCTCCAGGGTTTTTAGTTAAACCTACCAAGAGAAATAGGAAAAAGTATTTCTACTTCATCTTTCCAGAAATGACAATTGCCTTCAAGAAAAACATTTTTGTTCAAAGAAAGTAGTTTAACCAAGTAAAAGGGCTTATATCTCACTTTGTAAACTTTAGGAAAATGCATTTCATTATTTGAAGGATGACTGGGCCATGTTGTCTAATCTTTAAACAAAGAATCAAAGTAAATTTGAGAACTTTCTGATAAATTTCTATGTTGTGAAAATGATGTTGCTTCATCATGAAAAAAAAGACGATTGTAATTACATAGCTATGATCTCTCAGAACTGCTTGAATTATTAGTGCATGTTATTAACAATATTGCCATATCAAAAATAAACCTGTTAATAAGTTTGCTTGTAGGAATAGAAAAGCTCGCTTGCTTTCGCTTACATTACCTACTTTTAAGTGCTAGTAAAAATGAACCATTAATCATTTTCTTCCTCCAGATGAGGGGTATGTCTGAAAAATCACTCCGGCTAGTACTGTCCACATTCAGCAACATACGAGAGGAACTTCGCCATCTTCAAAATGACTTGACAGTAATATTTGTTTTCATTTTTCTTTCCAGTCTTTCTAGTTCCTACCTTTCTAACATAGAAATCAGGGTATTTGGTTTATCTTTTTATTTTTTAAATTAATTTAATGTTTTTGTATTATATTACAGTTCTCATTTTTTCCATTACTCCCAGCCAATCCCCCCTGTTGTCCATGCCCATGGGTCATTCACGCTAGCTCCTTGACTAAACCCTTCCCCTTCTTTCCCCCTCTTCCCCCACCCCACCCCTTTCATCTAGCCTTTTAAAATTTAGTGCCACACAAGTTTATACTTACCCAGCCATTGTTAGTTTTTTTGAAACAGTTAATGATTGAGGCTGAGAGCAGAAAAAAGCTGTCCCATGTAAAAAGAAAGAAAGTTGGGAGTGTACTTATTAATTAGTTTACAAGCAAGGTAATTTACTGCTTAAAGCTAGGGAGGAACTTATAAAATTAGAACACATAATCTGACTCATTGAATGGGAATTTTTCCCTTTTCTGTAATAATAAAACAGACTCTGAATTTCTTTGAATACTTGAAAACGTCTTTCTCTGAGAATTTAGCCTTTTCTATTTGAATTGCTGTTCTTAAGGCCATCAGCTGTATACATTCAGAATGTTTTCCATGCAATGAATAGCTCCTTGAGGATTTTGGAGTTGGATTTCTCTTTCTGGGTTCTGATGAACACATTTAAGACTTTGCTTTGAAAATTCACCACCTGCTGGGATTAACAAGGAGTCTTTGTAGGTTGGGGTAAAACATTCAAATCATTCAAAAGGTTCTGCTTCATTGGACTTTAAATTAGTCCATCAAGTTGTCTCTTTTAATATACAGGTTTTAAAAGTCTCAATACCTTTTTGTAGCCCACATTTTGCTTAAATTTAAGAATTCTGTTTATTAAGCAACTACAAATGAAAAGTGCCTATTTAAACCTTCCAATGTAAACGAGTCTTTGTATTATGTGACTTTGGAAAATGTTCCTGTAATTCTGAGTCATTACAAATCATTTTGTTTTAGTCCCTGGAAAATGACAAGTTAAGACTTGAAAAAGACTTGGTTTTCAAAGAAACTCAAATAAAAGAATATGAAGAACTCTTGGCATCAGTGAGAGCAAATAATCGTCAGCAGCAGGTAACTTGATATTTTCATTGATGATAAACTAGATTGATGGCTTTTCCTATGTATGCATCATTACTGTCACATTGGCGTTATGAGACACAATCCAAACGCGATTAAAATATGATGGAACAATTTGTTCACTTGAAAATGGAGTGGCTTTGGATGTTTCCAATGACTGGAGAGCCTCTGAGAAAGAGATAACCCTAGGTATTTTAGATATCAAGTTTACACAGTCCACAGTTACCTATGTTGTTGGGTGACAATGATTGAAGAAATATTGAAAATCTCAGTTCATTCATTGATTTAATCCACTAGCATGTCATAAAATTTTCTTTAACGATCTGAATACTTGTTTGCTCAATACATAAGTGAAAGAATCAATTCTAGAAGTGTTCTCCACATGTCTGAGCAGAGCTGGATCCTAGGAAATGGTAACGAGTTTCTAAGGCTGATCCCTTCCATATCTTCAGTCCCCTGGCAGTCTCAGTGGTCACATAAATGATCAGGCATACGATTGGTTTGGTGCCTACTAGAAGGCAGGGTGCAGCATTGTCAAAGAGTAGCAAGAATCAGATTGCTAAACAGGTACATTGAAAATTCATCTAGTCTTGATTCCTTCTCACAGAAGACAGGCAAGTCAGACTCAGAGAAAGAATCTGTTGTGATATTTTACCTGGCTGATTTAAGTACCAATTTAAAGGTCAGTATTTAAGAAAACTAGGCATGGGAAACTCTTTGCTTTATTCCATAGAATTACTCAACTAAAAGAGCACTATGCTCCCCAAAGTAGAAGCCATTTGTCTTACTCACTTATATGTCTTATTTACAGCAAGGACTTCAAGAGTCAAACTCAAAGTGCCAGGCACTGGAAGAAAACAGTCTCTCTCTTCGACATACACTCTCAGACATGGAATATAGATTAAAAGAACTGGAATGCTGTAAACATAATTTAGAGCAAGAAAATAAAAATCTTAGAATGCAGGTATTAAAGTTTTGTTTCAAATATTTGCTCTGGACTTAGTTATCCTACTGTGATCTCAGTATTGGCAATATATATGTTTGTAGTTATAGTGTATAACTATATATGTGTAATCCTACTCATTTTTAGAAAATACATGGACTTCTTTCTGATGTTCTCACATGAAGTTATGTCTTATCTCACTGTCATTTGGGCTGTATAATGCATTGTATAAAATTGCTCTCATTATTTTAATTTCTCATTTAATCATGTAATAAATCTTGTAATGCAATGCCTATTTCCTTCATAACAATCCAATTACAGAGTTATGCTGTCTTTGGTAGGTTTCTGAGACTTGCACAGGCCCGGTGCTACAGGGTAAAATCGATGAGATCAGCAGCTATTACACAGAGATGTTGAAAAACTTAAAAATGGAGAAAGACAGAGAGATCTGCAAGCTAAGGGTATGTTGATCCTATGCTGCATACTCAATTTCGGGCAAAATTCCTAATAGGCTAGTAATGGTTTCGAGTTTAAAGCTACAAGGAAAAATCAAGCGAAGGTGGAGTTTTAGGAATCTGCCATAAAACAATTTGTTTCAATACATATCACTGTGTACGGGATACACTGTGTACTGTTTTCTAATTCAGCTGAATCTTTTCCAGGAAATAAAAAAAAAAAAGATACTAACTTCAGGGTTTGGGTTTTCAATTTTTATCTATTTATTTGATAGTCAGGGGGCCCTTTATGATCTTGCCTGAGCAACATTTGAGATTATCCAGCAAAGCCACAGTTGGATTCAGATAAATCCTTATTTGCCTTTGAGGAAAGATACATAGTGAGACCCTTATCAGGCACAAGGATTAAAGCACTGTTGAATTGTGTACATGTAAGTGGCATCAACGTTAGTGGGCTATTTGTGAGAATAAGTATACACTGCCGTATCTTATTTTAGGTAAACTTGACTAGCTCTTAATTTAGTGATTCTTAGATGTAGCTAAATAAATGAAATATTTTCATGACAAACTGCCCACAGGTTTTTCTCACCAAACATCAGTGTACAATCCTGACCAAATGTCAAAGTGCAACAAAATATAATTTCTTTGAAAGCCCAGTGATTTTCCTAGCAGATTCCCACCACCAGCTTTTCCCATCCCGATGTTACCGTAACACTGCAACTTAACAGCCATCTATGCGCAAATAATGTACTCAAGAGGCAAATGGGTGGGGTTTGGACTCACAAGACCTGGCTTCCGGTTAGTTGCAGCTTTGCCATTTACCTCTCTGGATGTAATCAACCTGTTTTGTGAACTATTATAATAATACTTACCCGACAGGGCTACCATGAGAACTGCAGTAAGTCAGGCAGGAGGAGTACTTTGTGAACTGCAAATCACGATATATTAGCTATTATCATCGAGTTTTCCTTATTTAGAATTTGAAGGAACCTAAAGTGCCCATTTTCTTAGCATTATTTTAATTATTGCAGTCCAAGACTGTTAGGTGATGCCTTTTCCTAAATAGGAAAGGCACTTTTAAAAAATGATCATTGAAATGCAAATCCAATTTGCATTTCAATTCATACTTTACATTTGTAAAGCTCTGTAAGTGTTTATAACTATTAGTATTTTGCTCTTCATTCTGTAGCTAGTTACATGACTTCATGGCACTTCACCTCTCTGGAATTCAGGTCCTTTGTAATCAAGAATTAAAATAATTCTTATTTATTTTGAAATCCTTAGGGTCAATTAAATCAATACCAAAAAGATGTATTGAGAAGAGAAGGAAGTTGCAGTGACTTCCAATTCAAGCTTCACGAATTGACAAGCTTGCTGGAGGAGAAGGATTCGCTTATAAAGCGTCAGTCAGAGGTGAGAAAGGATGGGGAAAGGGTACAGAGGAACAATACTACTCGATCCTGTAAGATCAACACTTCCCATGGATTAGAGGAGGGCACGTTCCCAAGACCCACTTTATTCATGAAGTACAACGTGAGCGTGAAGAGTTGGAAGATTCATATTTTAGGAGAATTAATTCAAATGAAAAAAAAAAAGGAAAGCTAGAATTGAAGCAGAAATAAGTGCCCACATTGTTCATTTAATATTTTTAAGACTGCGAGCTCCTTACTACACTATTAGCTGCCTCGTGAGGGACTGTGTTATATTCCGCTCTGTATCTGTAGCATGTAGTCCAGGGTCTGTTATAAAATCAGTACCAAAGGAAAGGCCAAAAATGCTGGTTGATACCGTATTGCTGTCATTGAATGAATGGTACTTGGAGTAACAGTTGGTGATCGACTTTCTGTTGAGAAACAACACCAGCTTCCATATGGAAGTTTTTAGCACTTTTCCCCTTGTCAAGCTTTTTAGGACAAAACTTTTCACATCACCTTGTTATCCCTCAAATGTAGAGACCCTATACCAGTTAGTGGATTCCTGCACAGACAAATAATGTAAGCTCTACAAGTGGAATTAGAACATTTTCACATCAGGGCTAACAAGGAAGAAAAACAAGTAATTATTCTTAGTAACCTTGTTAAATGATTGAACATACTGTTTTCAAATGATTATACCACCTTCTATTTGTTAGGAACTCTCGAAGTTGAGACAAGAAATATATTCATCTCATAACCAACTCTCCAGTGGTGGAAGGACTACAATTACTACTACTAAAAAGTAATGTATTTAATGTGGCTTTGTCTCCCAAACTAGATTCTACTACATCTTAGACATCTTAAATCTGTTGTGTATCTCTTTTCCTCTCCATTTACGAGCTTCTTTCTCTCTGACTTCTATTGCTTTTATATTCATGACGGCAACCATTCTCTTATCACTCTCAGTTGCCATGGCATTTTGTCCTCCCCACTTAGAAAAATCCCAACTCTGGATTGGTTAAGCTCTTTTTCTTACGAAGTCCCTTTAACGTTTCATATAATAAGGGCTTGGTGATGATGAACTCCTTTAGCTTCACCTTGTCTTTGTGATCACTGTATTGTACTGCCTATGGTCCATTATTTCTAGAAATAAAAGTATTTCCCTCTGACTCTTTTGAAAATACTACTAGTAAATCTTTATACATTAACAGGTGAGTTTTTTCTTTAAGTTAAAAGTCAAGCAGAACCAAATTAATTTAATAAGGGGAATCAAACTAGAAGTGACTAAATAGGAATGAAAGTTATTTCCTTATGCGGCTAACTTTATTTTCTTGTAAACTAATTTTTTTTTCTCTATAGGTACAGGACACAATATCCAATCCTAGGCCTCCTGTACGATGACTATGAATATATACCACCAGGTAGTGACACCCAAACGGTTGTGATTGAGAAAACAGAGGACAAATGGACTTGTGTAAGTTCACTTGGGAATATCTAGTCCTATTAGAACTAAAGATTTATTTATGTTCTATGGATAGTGGCCTTCAAAAATTGTAGTAAAATATCAGAATGAACTAAAATCTTAACAGAATTTGTTTTTTTCCTCTTAAGACTTTTTCATATTTTTATTACTGATATATAGTAAGAATTAAGAAAATTTGAACTAATTCATACATGGGGTATTATAATGGATTATCTAAACTGTAATAAATTACATTGGACTTTACCCTGAAAAGGAAGACAATTAACATTGGCAATGTACTGATTTTATTTCCTTGCATATCTTTGGAGTTATTGAACCAATTCTATTCAAATTTTCAGAAAGCCATTTCTAAAGTAGATAGAAAATGTCCTAGACAATTATAAAGGGGGCCATAAAATGGAGAAGCAAGTTTTAATATAACTTGTCTTGCAATCTTGTATGGGATGCTTATTCCTGTAGATTATAAAATTTTAAGATCTTGAAAGAGAGGAGGTGTATCTATATTAGGTACTATTGGCATCTGGTGGGTAAAGGTCAGGGGTGCTGTTAAACAATCCTACAATGTTTATTATACCACAATAAAGGTCTTAAAATGCTTAAACATACATGATAAACAATAGATAAATATACAAATGCCAATCAATCATTTGCAGAACCTTTTCACAAAGATTTTATTTATTTATTTTTAGAGAAAGGGTAAGGGAGGGAGAAAGAAAAAGAGAGAAACATCCATGTGTGGTTGCCTCTCATGTTCCCCCAACTGGGAACCTGGCCTGCAACCCAGGCATGTGGCCTTTCTGGGAATCGAACCAGCAACCCTTTGGTTCACAGGTCAGTGCTCAGTCTACTGAGCCACACCAGCCAGGGCTGTGGAAACTTTTGGAAAAAAATTAAAATTACAGATTTATAGTTAATAAAATGTTATAGATGTATAGGTAATACATTACTGCAGAGGTAGAGTTAATACAAGTAAGCATCTATTCAATAATTCACTGTAAAATTATCTTTTGGTTGAATAAACTCAGATACTTAAGTGTAAAAAAGAATTAAGAAAGTGTTTGGCTCTGAAACCCTTTTCTAACTACAATCAAGCTACCAACCTTATATACATGGTACTCTCATTCATAAAAGCAACCAATTTTTAGTAACGCCAGAATAAAATTAATTTGAGCTTTGACATACGTTGTGTTTCTTAGTTCATTAATCAGTTACGAATTACTTCCTACTAATTGTTAACTAATAAAGGGTGTTTGATGGCTCAAGAATCAGATAAGTAGCAAGGGAAAGTCAGTATATGATTTAAAATTAGTTGCTCAGAGTTTATTTGATGTTGAAATTTAAGGCTGAAAAGCAATTGCTACTACTAACCACATGTGCCCCGGAGGTGGCATCAATGTGAAGATATGTCAAATAAAGTAGGGTCTACAAGGCCCTGGCTGGTGGCTTATTGGAATGGTGTTGGCCTGCAAACCCAAAGGCCACTGGTTTGATTCCCAGCCAGGGCACATACCCAGGTTGCAAGCCAGGTGTCCAGCCAGGTCTGTAGTAGGAGGCAGGTGAAAGGCCACCAGATACTGATGTTTCTCTCCCTCTCTGTCTCCTTCCCTGCCTCTCTAAAATAATAATAAATAAAATCTTTAAAAAAACAGAAGGGTCTACAGAACAGTAGTCATTACTACTCTCTTTGTTAAAAATATGCAGCAATAAAGATAAAACTTGATATCTTAAAGTGCTAGCAAGTCCAAAATATATTTAAGTAAGTTTAAAGATGAAATATCTATATTTATTAACAGTTAAAGACACATTTAACCTCTACATATGATGCCAAGGAAGAAATCTACTGACTTCTCCCTCAGTACTGCATAGTCATTTGAAATATATACCTTGACTATAGGCAGACAAATCAGTTTCACTGAATATACTTACAAAAGAGCACCACCAACATGTAGTACATTTCCTTTGGTTTTATGTCTATCAATTTAAATCATTTTCAAAACTGTGTGCATAACATGACAATGTCTAAAATTAATTATGAGCCCGTTGTAAACTGAATTTTTTTTTTCTTTTCTAGCCATGAATGACTCTCCAACTTAAAGAAGTGGCTTTGGGGGGGGGGGCATCTGCATTAGTACTTTAATTATTATTATTATTCCATAACTAAAGGCCAATCAAAAATTTGAACCTAATGGCATGAATTAGTTCTTCAAATTCAGACCGTTTATGAGGTCTGAATCCTGTCTACCACCTTCTTGTATTCAATGCAGCATTCATTCATTGCTTATTTAAGCTTCCATTGCAGACAATGTAGGACATAATTCACTATTTTTCAGCAGGATGTTTGCTAGATACTGAATTAGTTTGTTGGGGTAGCGATCCTAGAAGTTTTATTCCATCAGAAGAATTTTCTCTGAGATTAGGTATGCAATTCAGCTGCAAAGATAGATACTGTTTGTTACCAAAAAATAGGCAAAAGACTTGAATTTCAAAAAACAGTTTACATGTTATGCATGGCATAACAGCGTACATTTGTTTTACTCATGCTGAACCTTGTGACTAAAAGAAATGCTTCATTACATGCTATTTAAACCTCTCAGAGACATAACTAAATTAAGGGTGATGGTTAACTTCATTAAGTAGGAAAGTGGGATAATATCTTCCAAATAAATAAATCCACTAATTTGCACAATACACTGTTATCGTTCTAAGTACATGTCAGTGGTCTGGCAAATCTCTGCTTTGAAAGTATATCATCCCCAAATTAGCCCAGTTCCTTAAAAACACGTAACAATATATTATAGTAGTGGGTAAAAAAGGGAGACATTTTTAATAGGGGAATACATAATGTAACATTGAAATATTGCATAAAGGCTTAAGAAAGAAAAATAGCTACAAAGTTATTGATATCTGTTCATTTTCAGGCGCTCCGCTTAAAGTTGATATTAGCAAAAAATTTAAATGTTCGCATTTGATAAAATATAGAATAAGGCGACAAATGTATTTGGGTTGCATTTGGATGAGGTTTTGCAAATATCTATATAGAGTTCTGTCATACCTGTTAAGATAGGAACAGATGAGACACTATAATAAATCAAGCCATAAATGAGAAAAATGCTTTTAACACTCATAATTTTCAAATAGGTTTGGATATGGAGCTAAAAGCCTTGTTTTGTTATCTTAATATTTTGACTAAAATGTCTCGCTCTATAATATCAATGTTTTGTGATACAGAATGTTAATATTCTTCACGAGCTCTATAGTCCTTACATTTTCCCCCTGTGGTGTGGGAACAATGGGGCAGTTTCTCTCCTGCTAATGACTCATACATGTACCTGTACCAATATTATGTCATGTTATAGATCGATTACATACAATATAAATGGCAGTTTTTAGTACGCTAATAAAAGACCACCACTGTAACTGCTTGAAAGTTAAAACAAGTGTAATTTTCTCCAAATAACAGTCCGTAACATGGGGCAGTTAAGAACTCAGCATGTCACTGGCTCACATCATCCATGCATAGTGACTGAATGGGTCTGTCATAACAAGGTACTTATTACACTTAATAAACTTAAATGTATGTATTTCTTTCCCAATGTGTGACCAAGATAAATAAAAAGAGCAGTGATTTCTTTTCTCTCCTGAGTTTTACATAGCTTATCTCTGAAAATTGCCAAGATGTTATCAGGTGAGAAATGCCTATTATCTAATTTCTCTTCCAGCATGTTTCACTTTAGAGGGCAAATAAAATGGAGACCATGCAAGGAATGCGAAACAAGCTTGAGTGTCCAAATAAAACATATGAACTATTTGTATGGTCATTGTGAAAGTCCTAGTAAAACACACATAGGATGGATTTTTAGCTTAGCAGTACATTTTCCCCAGGAAGTTACTGTCATATCAATGTTTATGTTAGAGCCAAAGGCACCCCTCTAATTTAAAAAAAGGCCTGATGTGAACAGATTACTAGTGACAATAATTTAACATGGTTGGACCTCCGGTTGTTACGGGCTTCTGCCTTGAAAGCCTAGTCTTACAGACCCTGTCGTCTGGTTTCCGTGCCTCACTTGTTGCAAACATGATTTCACAAAGCATTCTTCACATCCTTGCAATAGTGTTTTGACCGTAATATTTTTCTAACACAAGGGGCACGAAAACGTTTTCTAAATACATTAGTAGGTAAAGACAAAACCAAGGATCAAAATGAAACATAAAAAAATTCATCACCCTCCCCTCCAATTTAGACTACCTTAACAAAAAGCTTTTCTCACTTCTTTGCCATTACTGTGATCGACAAAGATGACATGTAGACATAATTCTTTTTTGTCATGTTATCTCATTTGTTTTATTTTTATTGCTGACACTATGACAGATGTCCCCATTTCCTCCCTGACGCCTGCCTCCACTTGGATCCCACCGCCCCTTCCATCTGGCCATCATCACACTGCTGTGTCCAGGGATCATGCACACATATCCCCTGGCTGATCCCTTCATCTCCTTTCATCCAGTCACCCCCTCTCCCTCCCCCTCTGACAGCTATCCGTCCATTCTATGTGTCCATGTCTCTGGTTCTATTTTGTTCTTCAGTGTATTTTGTTCATTAGGTATTCCTTTCTCTGACTGGCTTATTTCACTTAGCACAATGTTCTCCAATTCCATCCATGCTGTCACAAAGGGTAAGATTTCCTTCTTTTTATGGCTACGTAGTATCCCATTGTGTAAATGTACCACAGCTGTTTTATCCACTCATCTACTGAACGGCATTGAGCTGTTTCCAAATCTTGGCTACTGTAAAGAATGTTGCAGGGTTTTTTTCTAGAATTTTTATGGTTTCGTGACTTACAATTAAGCCTCTTATCCATATAGAATTTATTTTTGTATGTGATGTAATTTGGTGGTTTAGTTTCATTTTTTATGCATGTACTAGTCCAGTTCTCCCATCATCATTTATTGAAGGGACTATGTTTACCCCATTGTATGCTTTTACTGCCCTGTGTCAAATATTAATTGACTGTAAAGCTGTGGGTTTATTTCAGGGCTCCATGTTCTGTTCCATTGACCTATGTGTCTGTTCTTATGCCAGTACCAGGCTGCTTTGATTCTAATGGGTAGTATAGTTTGACATAAAGTACTGTGATTTCTCAAACTTCATTCTTCTTTCTCGGGATTACTGAGGTTATTCAGGGGTCTTTTTTGTTTCCATATAAATTTTTGGATTATTCATTCTAAATCTGCAAAATATGCCACTGGTATTTTAATAGGAATCACACTGAATCTACAGCTTGCTTTGGGAAGTATGGGCATTTTAATGATCTTAATTCTAATCCATGAAGATGGTATATGCTTCTACTTATTTGTATTCCCTAATTTATGTCTTCAATGCCCTATAGTTTTAAGAAATAAGTGTAGGTCTTTTACCTCCTTGGTTAAATTTATTCCTAGGTAGCTTTTTGTTAATGTTGCAATAGAAAACTCTATAAAGGTTTTAACAAAACCTACCAGAACTAATAAATTAATTTGGCAAAGTAGCAGGACACAAAATTGAAATTCAGAAATTGGTGACATTTCTATACACAAATAATGAAGTCTCAGAAAGAGATTACTGTCTTAGTAGACAATAATCCTAGAGTTAATTATTTTGAAAGACTTCCCTACAAGGTACCTTTCCCCACTCAACACCATTACTCAATTTATTGGAATTCTATAGTTCTTTCTAATTAAAATAAAAATACAAGCTATTTCATGCTTATCCAGGAATAAAATAGTAAATGTAATTTTATCTTATTAAAAATTTTTTTTATTATTTTCAGAGAGAGGAAGGGAAAGAGGCAGAGAAAGAGAGAGAGACATCCATGTAGGGTTGCCTTTCACCTGCCTCCAGCTACCGACCCAGCTGGAGACCTGGCTTGCAACCTGATCATGTGCCCTGGCTGGGAATCGAACCAGTGATCTTCAGGTTCACAGGCCTGCACCTTATCCCCTGTGCCACCAGCCAGGGCAATAGAGATTCTTTATGTTGACAGATAGCCTTTGCAATACAATGTTGTGATTCAGTATCTGGTTTGCTTAATGCAATCAGGGTTGAACACTCCTAGCACATTGTGTACTAGGACAGAACAAATCAGACCAGTTTCTTAAAATGAGAGAATATGTAGGCTTTTCGAGGTATTTCCCTAAAGGGGCCTGGTGAGCCAGCCAACCTGTTATAATGGGTAAGTGGTACTGGGATCTAGCATAACAAGGTTTTGGAGTCAGGGGCAGATGACTGGGACATATATTCTGGGTTAAATGGGACAGTTTAAATATTACCAATTGGTCCAAAATTGAAAATGAAGCAGAGTTCCTTTTGAAATAGCTACTTTGGTAATGTTGAAAGAGAAGGATTTAGCAACTGAAACAAGGCAGGTGAAAATGTTTTCTTTGGGATTATCTTGAACCCTGCAAAGGTCACAATTTCTTTTACAGCGTGTCTTTTTAGCTTATCGAATTTATAAGGTAATTATTTGGGGAAAAAAGTTGGAGCTGAACCAAGTTGAGTACATTCTTTAAACAATTATATTCGAAGGTACTAGTCTAGTTCTGTATTTTCTCCAAAAGAAGCCGTATTAGCCAGAAAAACTTTATTGGATAGTTCAGCCAGTATTTTTTTATTTTATTCTAACAAGGGGAAATAGTCCAAGATCTGCCCAAGGGGATTCTTTTGTTCCTTTGGCTTCATGTGAGATGAATCTTTGTTTTTGGAAGTAGGCATACTTAAAATTAAGAATTTTGCTATGTATTCTTTCAAAAATCCTTTTTAAAATGTCTAGGATTTACTTAAAACTAAACCAGTCAGATTAGGTGCCTTAAAAATAAACCTATTGGGTATGTGGGTAAATGAAGGAGTGAGGGAGAATATAAATGAAACAAAATTGGCCACAAAATGATCACTGTTGAAGTTGGGTGGTGGCTATGTACTGTAAAGATTCATTATATGTAGTCTTCAATTTTAAGTATGATTGAAAAATATCAATCATACATATTTTTAAGGGCAGTTCAAGTTTTTAACTAGTGGTTGTTCTGTATGAGTTGAATTTGAGAGGACTGCCTGAGTAGTAATCCCAGCTGATAGTAATAATCATGAGGCCATCATTGAAAAGAGGCAATTAGAAGAATCCATTTCCACAAAACAACCCTGAACTGTTCTGGGAAAATACTTTTAAAATAATTACCAAATTGTATCTCTTATGCTGGTATTCTGACCTACATTTTTAGGTGAAATGTTTTGTCAAAGGCAGGCCTGTGCAGTAAAATTTGTATTTTTAAGACTGTATTTTGTTACATGGGCTAAATTTTATTTGTTTTGTCTTGGATGAGCCCTTCTAGACCCAATTTATAAGTCTATTTTTCTCCAGCTCCACTGTAACCCTGAACAGCTAGAATAAACTTTTTATATGGCTTCCTACTTCCTTCAGGTTCCCTGCAATACATTCCTTACACAGCCACCAGGATAATCATCGAAATGTAAATCATATTATATGTTCCCTTCCTTAAAACCTTCCGATGGCTTCCCACTTCAAATTCTCACAGGTTTCATCTCTTGTCAGCTCGCATCCAGAGAAAACTTATTCCATCCCAGGTTATTTGCATGTTTATCTACCTTTAAAGTTCTTCCACAAGATCTTCATATGACTGGGTCCTGATTGTCACTTATGTCTCAGCTCCAATGTTTAAGCCAAGTTGCCAAAAAGTACAAGAATCACACTGGGGACTTTTGTCCTTTATAGTGGTGACACATGGGAGCTCGCTGGAAATGCAAACTTGAAGGCCCCATGCCACAACTACTGACTCAGAATCTGTATTTAACGAGCTCCCTGGGTGAACTTGACAGGTATTAAAGCTCGAAAAAGCACTGATCTAACATGTAATGACTAACATTTCTTTTTTGTTGATCATTAAGGGCTAATGAACCCAACTGACAGAGGGTTAAGCAATAGTACTATAGTATATTTAGGTGAGTGAATTTTACTGAATGATGCCTAGTTTTAATATGGCAGATAATTTTTATGCTTGTTTGCAGAAATCTTTTGCAAATATTTAAGTTTCCCTCTTAAATGTATAATGCTTCATTAGGGACCTAATTTTATTTTTTTAATTTATTTTTTAAAAATTGTATTGTTGTTGTATTACATCCATCCCCTTTTTGCTCCCCTCTGTCCCCCTCCCCACCCACCCAATCCCCCTATTTTACTTAAGTCATTTTTATTGTTATTCTATTATAGTTGTCTCAATTTCCCCCCCTCTGCCCTCCTCTGCCCATCCCATCCCCTTTCCCAGTCATTCCCCACACTATTGTATTTGTCCGTGGGTCATTCACATGTCTTGTCTAGTCCCTTCCCCTTTTTCCATCATTATCTCCCTCCCCCTTCCCCTTTGGTCACTTTCACTCTTGATCCATGTTTTCTTGCCTGTGGTTCTATTTTGTGATCTCCAAAATATATAAAGAACCCATATGACTCAACACCAGGAAGACAATCCAATTAAAAAATGGGCAAAGGACCTGAACAAACACTTCCATGGAGAACATACAGAGGACCCACAGGCATATGAAAGGATGCTCAACACTACTAGGCATCAGAGAGATGCAAATTAAAATCACAATGAGATACCACCTCACACCTGTCAGAATGGCCATCATCAACAAATCAACAGACAACAAGTTCTGGTGAGGATGTGGGGCAAAGGGAACCCTCATACACTGTTGGTGGGAACGTAGGCTGGTGCGGCCACTGTGGAAAATAGTATGGAGTTTCCTTTAAAAATTAAAAACGGAACTGCCTTTTGACCTAGTGATTCCACTGCTAGGACTATACCCGAAGAATCCTGAAACATCAATTCATAAGCACCTATGTACCCCTATGTTCAGAGCAGTGCTATTTACAATAGCCAAGTGCTGGAAACACTTCACTTGGCCTAAGTGCCCATCAGTGGATGACTGGATCAAAAAACTTTGATACATTTACTCAATGGAATTCTATGCAGCAGAAAAAAAGAACATAATTTTAGATTCATTTCTCAGGATTGTTACTTATTAATCAGGTTATGAATTTTCAGTTTTCTCTGTAACATTAAATATCAAGCCTTAAGATGGGCATCTTTATAGCACTGTCATGGTTTTAGCAAAAACTTACATTTTTGAGGAGTACTCAAGTCATAGTAATTACAATTATTTAAATTCATAACTCATGTTGTTGGTAATGCACAAAATTCCACATGTTAAACCATAGGCCAAATTGCCTAAGAGAAATTTTATAAGAAAAGTCTTTTAATAAAGAATGAACAGTACAGCAAAACTTTAAATAAATTCATACAACTTTGAAGTGCAATAAATGCTTTTTATTGTATGCTCATTTCAATGAGTAACATTTAGAAATAATAGTCCCACGTAACATTGACAATCTTATTTTACAGCGTGTACATCATTTACAGCCACATAACACACAATTTTAGATTTTCCAAATTTAATATTTTGAAGTTAAGAAAGATAAAAAATTTATTCTCAAGGAACTGATTCTTATCTGGTGCAAAAACAGAAAGGTGAAACATTAGTTAAAACACAAAGCCACAATATAGTGTGAAGTAAAATTACATTTTAATTATGTTTAACAGCTGAGTGTAAACATGAAGCAACTAAAACTTAAAAGTACACATCATATGCATTACATTTATGAACAAGATCTCATTAAGTTTCCCTAAACCAGCTTTTTATATTAAGCGCCATTTTGATTTGCAGCATGCTAACACAAAGCGTTGTTAAAGGGATGCATATTTTAAATTTATACACTGTAAACTGAATATCCACCTCTGAACTCTATTGGCGGCACAGTGTTTTGCTAAATACTGCAGAAACACCGCCTCATATTGAAAATGCATGTTAATTATATGGTATATAGATTTTTAAAATCAAAAATTTCAATAATGGCATAAAATTGCACCTTTAAACGTTAGAGCAAGTAAGACTAGAACCATCGTACTTGCTAAGACTGTACTAAAAAAACCTTCTAAACATAATATTTAAGAAAACTGTGTTCTCTCCATTTAATCTTTAGAGCATTAAGAAATATAGTGCTACCTTTGTTTGCAACGCTACTGGTTGCATCCATTTTAGAAAGCCATATTTGACTCAAATATACTTTTGTTATATATGCTGTATGGAACAACAACTCAAACATCAGGAAAAAGGGAACTTTAATCCCTAGACGTCACCTTCGACTTGAACACAGAATGCTGTATCTCAAACATCCTGCCCTGTGACAACATTTTAGCAGCTCTGAAATTCATTTTAATAGTACTGAATTAATCTAGTCTGTTTTCCAGTGAGATTTATTTTAACACAGAAACTTGGATTTCTGGAATTTAATTTCCAGGTACCATATAAAGAGCTCAATGGTTAAGTGACTGCTGGATGGCTGCATGTTATTTCCCATCTCATTACTGAAATTCCATAAAAGTAAGACTTGCTCATCATAGCAAAGCTTTGCTAAACGCCTCAATTATGTATGACTTTTTCAGAATCGCATGTCCAGTCTGACCAGCCAAACAAAGTCATTGTCTTTGCTCTTCCCCTCTGCAGTTTATGCATGTAATCCTATTAAAGCAACAATAAGTTTTTCTACAACCCATCTCTGGTGCTTCTTAAATTCTTTAAGTAATTTTCAAAGGGCTGTGAGATCCCCTGTCCGCTCAAATATCTTTAATACAAAGAATGTAAAGTTAGGATTTCATATCAAGTTTGTAACCAGATGACAGTCTGTGAAATTTTCCTGTCACGAAGCACATCGAATTCTCCTAATTGCTTCTTTTTCCCAAAATATTGGTCTCATTACATAAGCGCCTCCTTATGGTGCCTCATAATATGCTGATTTTTTTCTGATGGTCTTCGGAATCCCTTCTTGCAGAATTCGCACCTGTGCGGATAGTCTTTCGTGTGTATCGATATCACGTGCCGTTTAAAGCCAGACGCGTCTGTAGTACTGTACTCACAATACTCACATTGGTAAATCTTCCTCCCGGTGTGGGTCTTCATATGCTTTTTGAGCTCATTTTGTTGTCGGAACCCTCTCTTGCACCTTTTACACTTCAGTGACTGATCCTTGGTATGAACTGAAAGGATATGGCCACTCAGAATGAATGGATCTGATGTTTTAAAGTCACAGTGCCTGCACTGGTGAATTTTCCTACCCTTATGGATATCACTATGCTTTTTGAGCTCAGAAGGGCGATGGAAACCTTTATCACAGACCTCACATTTGTGAGGAAAATCCTTAGTGTGGACAGATATGATGTGCCGCTTAAGGTCACTTGAGTTGGTGCTCTTATGGTCACAATGAGGACACTGGTGTGTCTTATGTCCTTGAAACAAATCCAGATGGCGCTGAAGCTCCCTCTCATCACCAAAGGCTTGGGGACAATGCTCACATTTATATGGCAAATTGTTACCATGCTTAGACTTAATGTGAGTTTTCAGATTTGATTGATCTGCACACCTGAACACACAATACTGACACTGATATGGCTTCTCACCAGTGTGGGTTCTCATGTGTTTTTTGAGTTCGGAAGGATGTCGAAAGCCCTTTCCACACTCAACACAAACATGAGGGAAATTCTTGCTGTGAACAGCCAGTAAATGTCTGTTTAACAGTCCTTGTTCTGCGGTTTCGTAGTCACAGTATTTGCACTTGTGCATCTTCGGCTCCTTGTCTCTTAATATAAGTTTATTTGAACTCAGTGGGCTAGCTTCCCTGTATCTTCGTGTATATTCTGTAAATTCATGGGTTTTGTCAACTTTGTTTATGAGCTTATGGCTTTCTAAGTGGTTATGGAAACTCACTTTCTTGTTAGTTGTAAAGTCACAATCTGTGCACTGGTATTTTTTTCTCATCAAATGGTCAGGATGATTCTTCATGTGTCTTTTCAAGAATCCCCTTGACTTAAACTTTTTTGTGCAAATATGGCAAGGGTACACTGTCAGGGGCTGTCCATCAGGGCCTATTATAACAGCTAAATTAAAAAACAACAACAACAAAAAAAGAAAACAGGGCAGTTGTGACATTTAGCCATACTGTTTAAAAGGATTTTATAACAAAAGCACCAATGACCTGAAATTAACAATGTGAGAACTGCACTATGGAATAAAATCTTCTGAGATAAAATGTACATTAAAAGCCATTTCTGATGAAGTGATCACTAAAACTAACAAGCAGCACTCCACTAGAGATTGCTCACCTGCCAAAATACTATGCCACATGCACTTTGTCAACTAGAAACAGGCACCCTTTAGTGTGAAACCAACCTGAAAATTATCTTTAAAACCACCATTTAGGTAAAGAGCAAATAAGCATTGTTTGATTAAGCACCACTCAAACATATTTAAAAAAAAGCCAACTACTTAGCTAAAAAACAAACAGATACGTGGGTGTAGAGCTCTACTGAAACAACTGATTTTTTTCTTAGCTACAAAGAAGTAATTCCACATTTCAAATCATTATAATATTCCTAAAAGGAAGTATTAGCATTTTACCTGTTTGCCACTGCCTTGCTTCTCCTCGCCTCCTCTTCTTGGCTTTTTGTTTAAGTACTTTATTCGAATTAATACTCTCACAGATTTGAAGGTACTGGGCTGCTGTACTACTTCTGTTTTCTAAAGTTGAGTCCAAAGTAGTTCCTGGAAAACAATGGTACGCAATTATACTACATATATTTATACATTTTTGCTTTTTGTTAGATGAATTGCTAGAGGTGACATGGCATCAAGTTGCCCTTCTGGTACGGAATTTCACATTGCGGTAGTAAATTTCACAAAAATGTACCCATGTTATCCTCTTTTACACTTCTACATACACACACACGCACACACGTTTATGCAACACTGTAGTTGATCACCAATGAAGGCTAATGAAATGAGATTTACGAAAGAAGTATACATGTCAGTGAACCAATATGGTCATAGTGATTATGTGAAACATAAAAAATAAAGAGATCTCTTGCACATAAGCTTTAGAATAGTTACTTAATGTGAAAAGTATAAGATGTATTTAAAATTAAGTGTAGCACGCAATTTACCACAATTTCAGTGAGATCGGTGCATAAAGAATAAATCACTTAATAAAACCTCATTTGGCACAAATCTGTTGTGTTATGCAATTTAGTTTAAAAATGTGTATCTGTAGAAGTCTTTATACGTAGACTGTGATTTTTGCCTCTCATTAATTCCTCTAAAATTTACATGTAAGTTTAGAAAGTCAAATACCTCCTAAGGGTAGAAATGGAACAGACATACAGTATATCATAAGGAAAAGTCTCTGCTTAAGAAAATAAAATGAACTATTAACCATGGTATAACACTATATGGAGTTTATTAAATAAAATAAAGAAAATAAGCTGACACGTGAATTTTATATAACAGTTACATAAATCTACCGGCTGCAATAAAAACAATTACTAAATTGTTCTGCCCCAAGGAAGATATTACCAGCTAGTTGGTTTCATGGACAATTTTTCTATTTCTGTCAAAACAATTTCTAGTTTGTGTTTTTTCATAGAAGCCTTTTATGGACCATGTATTAAGTTACCTGATACTTATATGTTAAGGTAAATCTAAATTAACTGCATTCACAGAATAACATACATATAATCTGTATTTAGATTAATCAAACCCCCAAAGAGACAAATTCCTATGTACCTAAGTAGATATATATGATCAGGCAAGTGAGAGTCCATCCAAGAAATGTGTCTGTACATACAAACTAGTAACTCTTCCAACTGCCAGGCAGTATATAAAACTGGCCGCTTAACTTACAACTTAGAAAACTCTCTCACCTCCCGCTTGACAGTCTTCATACCTTCGTGAAACTCTCCTTTCATCTCCTAAAAAAAAGACTCATTAAAAACTGCTATGCTGAATATAATGATTACTTGCGGGCCACATCTTAATCTATGAAATCTTACTTTGACTTCACTGTTCCTTGGAATAGACTTATTTTGTTGCTGAGTTTTCCACTCCTGTAGATTAGATAGTATCACACACTAAAACTAAGGCCTGCTGTTAGCATCCTTGGAACTGTTAATGTCCCAAACAATCTTACTTCCCAAATAAAAACTTGGTAGATGTTTGTTTCTGCAGAGTACTCGCAAAATTGAAGATGCTCATTAAAGGACTGTTGAATGAATACATTTTTAGAAAAATCAAGTTAAGGTAAATTAATGCAGTTGATCAGCAAAATTTTTTAAAAATAGTGTACCTGTACCATCTTGTAAATTAGGTACAAGTGAGATAAAATAGAAAGGGAAAAAATAACAGTAAATTTTCCTTTTTATTAAGTTTTCTCTAGAAGATCACACCTGGTTGGATTTCTTTTCCTTTTAAAAATCCCCAAATCCTATTATTTGTGGTGTTAATACATGAAAATAAGATTTTCCAAAAGGGGGAGGATTGATTTTCAAAGAATATTCCTATTTTAGAAAAGTAAAACTTTTATGGCACTTACTTACAGAGGTAGGATTTAAAATAAATCCTGCTTGAAAAACATTATGCATTAAGCGAGGTTCATTTTAACTAACACAAGATACGTGGTCCAAAAAATCACGTAGGTAACTAGGGATGAATCAGTCAACAGTAAAATATATTATATTAGCCAACTCATAAAGGGCATTAGCACAGGATATTTAATGACCTCAAGGCTGATCAAAAGATATGTTATGTACTTATCAGGTGAAAAAGGCCAGTGTCCTACCATATGTCACAGCCCAGACAACAGGGACAATTTTTTAATTAACATCCGAGTCCTCAAGCTAAATCTCGGGGGAGAAGTTCTTTCCTCTTCCCCTACAATGACTTTCATGTAAACATCACCTATTTCAGCGCAACCTAAATTTTAGAAATAATTGTTTGTTTATAACCCCTAATATTTACTAAGTGGGTGAAAATTACAAACAATTACAATCCTTCAACTTTCAAGATTCCAATTTGGTTAATTTAAAAATTACATTAGGCACTGGAAAGGCTAGTGCCACTATGAGACAATTATCAAAATTGTTTTCTCCTTAGAACCTAGTCCTCTAAAAACCATTTTTAGATTACATAAAATGTGGGCTTGAAATATATTGACCGATTTTACAGTTCATTGGGCATCACAAGCTTTGTATTCCACAATTCTACTTGATAGCTCTTTGAAACTGAGAAAACATTTTCCATCGAATCTATACGAGAAAGTGGTCCATGCTGTCTCACATATTGTAACTTATATGCAGTACTGTACATGCAAGTGATCAAAAACACTAGCAATGGAAAATTATGAAAATCATTAAAACCGTGTGTGTGTGTGTGTGTGTGTGTATAAATACATATAAATAACATGTAGCCACCTTTTAAGAGACAGGATTTTCTGAAACTTTACTGAGGAATAAAACAGTAGGTGGGACTCCTTTTTAAAAATATAATGTTGATATAAAGAAATAAACTTAGAAGGTAAATTAATACATTTCATGTGAAATAACCCATTTAGATTTAACCTATTCAATAGAAAAGTGGCTTGGGATTTATGCTTTTCCTTTGATTCTTTTAATGGGATCCTCTAGTCGCCATAGAAGAAACATGGAAAAAAAACGTGAGAAGATAGTGCTCCTCTTCTTAGTTTCCATTCTTTAAATTAAAGAGAAAGAGTCATGGTCAAAGTTGTCCACATCCCCACAGAATTCTGGAATCAGCCAACCTAAGCTTCAGTCTCCCCAACCTTCTACGGTGCCCCTTTACTTACCAACGACTGAAAACAAAAATAAAGACCAAATAACAATTATTTTATTTAATCCTCCATCAAATCCTCTAGAGTCATTTGTTTTGATACTTTCAGGTGTGGTATATTATTATTCAAGCTGAAGCCTGGGATTCAGTTCCCCATGGCTTTGAAGGGAAGGGAATCTGAGGCAAGGGGATTGGAATGCAGTCCAGGTAAAGCCAGGTACTGTCAAAGTAATGCACTTAGCTGGAGGCTCTTGTCCTAGGGCAAAACCAAATAGTTTTGTCTGAGCAGAGCAAAAAGACAGAAGAAGCCTTAGGGAGGGGCTGCATTCCTACAAAGAGGTGAAAAGGCAGGAGGCAGAAGCAAAATGTCTTCATAAGGAAACGGCAGGAAAGGAAAGCTGAACCTCTTTCACAGCTCCTTGGTACTCAGCCCTAAGAGGCCTGAAGCAGCAACTACTTGGAGACCATCAAAGGCACCTGGCAGTTCGACTTGAAAACTACTTAATCAGTTAATCCCTCAGGGACAGAGGCAAACTATCTATCAGTCCTTCCACCGCAAAATCCAGAGATGCCAACAGGTTGTCATGTGGAAAGAACACTGGCAGTGGAGTTAGACAGACAAGAGCTCAAATTCTACCTTCTTCACTATCACAATGATCTTGGGTGATTACTTAACTTCCCTGAGCAGCTTCACCCGCATAAAGCAGGGATAACAGCAGCTACCTTAGAGATGAGTTGTGAGAATTAAATGAGGTAACACACACAGGACATGACCATTTACACACAGAGATTAGATTCTCCGTAATTAGCTCTATCTTTGTGGACTGTAACGAAGACAGGAAGAGTATGCTGCTGATCTCTGTACCCCCGGTACCGGGACATAATCGCATTTGCTGATCTGAATAGTACACGTATGCATGAATGGTCAGAAAGGCCTTTCCCTTTAAAATTAATTATAGCAAAGGGTCAGGCTTATTTTAATGACCTCTGTTCCTATACAGTGCTTATATCTCTGAGGTTGCTTTATTTTTTAAAAGAATACACGATGGCTATTGATAAGACACTCCAGGGCCCCATTTTTCTTACTCATATCATCTTCTTCTTGAGAAGAATCTTTAACTGCCATATAAACCATCTTCTCCCGTGGCATGCGGCTCTGGTCAAGCACTCCAGCGACAGAATGTCCACTGGTGTACTCGCTCTCGGTGACAATTTCTGTTCCACCTTAAAAATGAAAACATATATCAAAATAGAGAAGTATCGTGGAATAATTTCCTAAATTAATAAGGAGAATATAAAAGAAATAATTTCCTTTAGAAGAATATCCCAAGATATTCCAATGAAAGTTTCTAAGTGTCAAGAGAATTTTCTCAAAATTATTATTTTTTAACTTCTCAGCCAATAACAATGGCTAATGCATCGCCCTTACATGCCAAGCACTATGTAAGCCTTTCACAGGTACTAACCCATTTATCCTCACAGTAACTTTATGAGGTACTTACTGTCATCACGGCTACTTCATGGAGAAAACTGAGGCCCAAGGAGCTGAAGTAACTCACCGAAGGCAGGACTAGAAGCAGAACCCAGGCAGGCTATCCCTAGCTTTAGCCTGCCCTCAAATACTCACAATGTCCTATTCTAAAGCAAATCCTCTCCACGCATTCGTTTTAACATTCAACTTACTCAATTTAATATTCAAATGTTCATGTTTGACAGAATCTAAGAAGGATATATTCTCCATTCCTGGTTTATATTCATATACAATTTTTTATATTTCATCCCCAACGGGGGACCTGGCTTGCAACCCAGGCATTGCCCTGACTGGGAATCGAACCAGCGACCCTTTGGTTTGCAGGCTGGCATTCAATCCACTGAGCCACACTAGTCACAGCAAAGAAAATTCTGTACTTTTAAGTCAATTAGTAGTCTCCAGAAAAGATAAGAATAAGTTCTAAGCCCAAACTATTACATCAATAAACATTAATCTTTGTACCTATTTCAACATCATCTTCAGCCTCAGCTTTAAATATATACACTTTTATTACTTCTGAACCAAATCCATCTTCTTTAACATCTTCTTGTGAACCATCACTGCCGATTTTTAATGGTGTGTTCCCCATATGTTCCAGTTTTTCCCCAACGTCATCCACTGTAAAATATAAAGAGGAAACTACTTCAGTCAAAAAGTACCATTGACATTTAGTGGGTGTGAAGCATAAGTGCAACATGAAATTATGTGTTAATCACCCACCCACTATATTCACGTAATGACCTCTTATGCAACCATTAAAAGTGATATGCTTCATGAGAAAAACTGTAAAAATCAGATATATTAAATGATTACAATTATATAAAAAGCAATCCACAGGTTTCTATTTACATGTGACATATTTGATAACCATGCAGCTTTAACTAAAATGGTTTGATAAAAGATGAAATAATCTTCCATCATGCTCAACATTTTAAGTTAAATCTTAATACCAAAATTAATAACATAAAAAGTGGAATGTGCTCATAAAATATGCTCACATTAACAATTCCCAAATTAAGAAAAACAGTATTTCTAAACCCAATTAACATATGAAATCTAGGAATGAAAAAAAAGGAAACACAGAAAACACCTGAATGATTTTCTAAAAAAGGGCTTTTCAGAAGTGAATTACACCAGTAAAATCTTAGTAAATACTCTTTAATTTCCGTTGAGTCAATGGAATGCAACTTCAAAGCAAAGACTTTGTACATTTCTAGACTGACCAATGCATGCTTTACTTCAAAATAAGATGCACTGATAAAGCAACATTTGAAATATTATTTACATTTTAAGTGTACTTAAAAATTCTGATTCTCTGCTATACAGTCTCTAAGGATAACATTTAGTTTCATATGTATACTATGCACAAACTGCGCAATGATTATAAATAAACTTTCTTTTTTGACTGTTAAGATCAAACAATGTATTTTCCCCAAATACTAAATGCTTACCAATTTATATTTCAATGCTTGTCCTTGAAAAACTAAAATGTAATACAATTGAAAATGTGCTCCTTCTTATTATAGACATCACAGTGTCATATGTGAAACATAAAATTAGGAAGCCTCTGCTTATATCTAAACAATTCTGGAACTACTGAAAACAGTAAAACATGACAGTACTCTTAAAAAAAAGGAAGTTCAGGAAGATCTAAATGGGTCAAAGTTTAGATTTTCTCTACCACACTTTCAAATGTGATACATTTTCAAAAATAGTCCTTTGCCTTTAAAATAATGAAAAACAATACAGTTCAGAATCCTCTTCCAATGCAAAGAAAGCTACTTTAACTTTGTCATTAAATATAAACTATTTAATACTATAAGGGTTCAAATAGTTTATTGTCTATGAAATATAGCACCAAAATAAATAAATGAAATATTTTGATTCCTTCATAGCTTCTAATTCTATTATATCAGCGGGGAGCGGGTCAATGGAGCAGATTAAAATGAAATTTAAAAAAGATTATGAAGCCCTGGCTGGTGGCACGTGGATAAGGCAACAGCCTTTGAACCCAAAGGTCGATGGTTTGATTCCCCAGCCAGGGCACATAACGAGGTTGGAAGCCATGTCTCCGGCCAGGCCCCCAGCTGGAGGCAGGTGAAAAAAGGCAACCATACATTGATGTCTCTCTCCCCCTCTGCCTCTCTCTCTTCCCCTCTCACTAAAAATAAAAGCAATAAAATCTTTTTTAAAAAAAGATGATGAAGTATTTGATATTACTAGTTTAACAGTTTCCTTTTCAAATAGAGGGTATTAATTCTGCAGTTTATAACAACATGGGTGGCCCATGAGATTATGCTAAACGAAATAAAATAGAGGCCATTATGCCCAGTGAAATAAGTCAGAGAAAGACAAATACCATATGATTTCACTTATGTGTGGAATCTCCTAAAGGACAAAATAAACAAAATTGACACAGACTCATAGACACAGAGAACTGAGTGGTGGTTTCCCACAGGGGGGACTGGGACAAAGAGGCAAAGGGATTAAGAAGTACAAAGTGACAGTTCCAATATAGTCACAGGAGATGTAAAGTACAGCATAGGGAGCACAGTCAATAATATTGTGATAACTGTGTATGGTGCCAGTTTATTTCTAGGCTTTGTATTCTGTCCCATTGGTCTTTGTCTGTTCCTATTCCAGGAGCATGCTGTTTTGGTTACTATAGCTTGTAGTAGTTTGACAAGTATTGTGATAACCCCAACTGTGTTTTTCTTTCTCAAGACTGCTGAGGCCATTTGGGGTCTTTTGTGGTTCATAGAAATTTTTTGATTATTTGTTCTAATTCTGTGAAACATGCCATTGGTATTTTGATTAAGAGTGGCACTGAATCTATAGATTTCCTTGGGTTGTATGGACATTTTAATGTTAATTCTTCCTTTCCATGAACATGAACATGGTATGTGCATCTACTTATTTGTATCTTCTTCAAGTCCTTTCTTCAGTATCTTACAATTTTTCAACTACAGGCCTTTTACCTCCTTGGTTAAATTTATTCCTGGGCATTTAAATTTTTGATGCAATTGAAAATGAAATCATTTTCTCACTTTCCCTTTCTCATAGAGCATTATTGGTGTATAAAAGTGGAACCAATTTCTGGATATTAATTCTGTATCCTACTTTACTGACTTCATTTCTCAGTTCTAGCATTTTGTGTGTGTGGGTGTGGAATCTTTAGGTTCTCTACATTCAGTATCATGTCTTGTGCAAGTAACGACTGTTACTTTTTCCTTTCCAATTTGCATACCTTTTATTTCTTTTCTTGTTTGCTGTGGTTGGGACTTCCAGTACTATGATGAATAAGAGGTAAAAGCAGACAGCCCTGTTTGTCCCCGATCTTAAGAGGAACACTTCATTTTCCCTCGCTGAGTATGATGTTGGCTACGGGTCTGTCATATACGCTAAGAGTTTTTATCATAAATGGGTGGATTTTATCAAATGATTTTTTGGTATCTTTTGATATGATCATGTGGTTTTTTATCTTCCTTTTGTTTGGCAAGTCACATTTATTGACTTGTGGATATTGTACCAATCTAGCATCCACAGAATAAATCTCACTTGATCTTTGTGTTCATTTTGTTGTATTGCTGTATCTGGTTTTGTTGCATCTGTTTTCATCAGGGTTATTTCTTTAAAAAACATTAATGTTATTTTATTATAGTTGTCCCATTTTCCCCCCATTACTCTCCCCTGCCCCGCCCACCCCAGCCCCTGTCCCAGTCAATCCCCAATCTGTGGTCCATGTCCATGGGTCATTCATACCAGGTCCTTGACTAAACTCTTCCCCTACTTTTCCCTCCCCACTCCCTTCTGGTCACTGTCAGTCTGCTCCTCGTTTCCAGGCCTCTGGTTCTATTTTGCTCATTTGTTTGTTTTGTTCATTACTTTCCTGTATAGGGTTATCTCTTTTTAGTGTCTTTATCTGGTTTCAGAACTAGGATAAGGGTGGTCTTATGAAATTACTTCGGAAGTCTTCCTTCCTCTTCAATTTTTTGGAATAGTTTGAGAACAGGTGTTAGTCCTTTGAATACCTACTAATATTCACTTGCAAAGCCATCTGGTTCAGGATTTTAGTTTGCTAGAGTTTTCTTTTAATTACTGCTTGATTTCATTAGTTTTAATTGTTCTGTTCGGATTTTTTTTCTCTTCTTGATTCAGTTTTGGAGGATTGTGTGTTTCTAGGGATTTATGCATTTAGTCCAGATTGTTCAATTCATTGGCATGCAATTGTTCCTATTTTCTTATAGTTCTTTGGTGTCAAGTTATTGCCTGTCATTTCTTATTTATTTATTTTTCTTAATGAGTCCGATTAGAGGTTTATCAATCTTGTACATCTTTTCAAAGAACCTGCTCTTGGCTTCATTTACCTTTTTGTATTGTTTTCTTATTATTTCCTTCCTTCTACTCACTTTGCCTTTGTTGTTTTTTCTAGTTCCTTTAAGGTGTAAGGTTATATAGTCTGAGATTTTTTCTTGTTTCTTGAGATGTATCAAGGTCAGCCAATGCCGCTGGGTGCCCTTGGACCTTTGTGGCCAGGTCTCAGGGAGTCTTAGGGTGAGGACAGCTGAGTTCCTCAGGCCCAAAGAGATCAAGATCTTGTCACGTGAAGAAAGGGCTCCATAACTGACTGATGGCATCAGCTGGAAGTGAGAGGGAAACCTCAGAACTATACTACTCATTTTTTCCCAGAGTCTGCCATGACCTCCTGGAGAGTCTTCTGTATCCGGGGACCAGGACGGCCACAGCTCACTGACAATACCGCAGAGTGCAAGTCTGGCAAGCTAGAGTCACCAGGGGTTGGGAGTTTAGAGCTAGTGGTTCTGTGATTAGGCTAGTGGATCTCTCCTGAAGCTGAAACAAACGATTAGTAACATGGATAATTCTTGAAACCAGACATATGAGGCACAAATTATATACATTATAGTGACACCAACTGAATCAGCGGTTGCCTGGAGCGGGGTGACGTGAAGGGGGTGGCTGATAAAGGGTATGGGTTTCTCTGTGAGATGAAGACAATATTCTAAAATGGATTTTGGTGATAATAGTACAGTTCTTTGAATATACCAAAAAAACATTGAACTGCACACCTTAAATGGTGAATTGTATGGCATGTGAATTACATTTCAATAAATCTATTTTATTAAAAAAGATTACAAAAATGTAGTAACTTTCCTCTTTTACCCCTGAAACTGATGAGGTTGATGATTTCTCCTCCCTTAATGACCCTATCAGGATATTTTGCTTTACAGTATAACAATGTTCCTGAAAGAAATAGAAACTTTTCATAGGTCAAAAGTAATTTACATATATAATGTTGGTTCATTATTTAAAGGAACTTCTCTCCCTTGGTGATGCTTTTTCATAAAGGAAATCATCACCTGTAAATGTCTTAATAGATGTTAGGTATTTTTGAAAGAAAAATGGGGTGGGGGCAGTGGACAGCAATGTGGAAAAAAACAATAAAACAACAAAAAAAGAAAAAGAAGAAACAAATCCAGGGTAACTTTAGACAGCTACAGTTATCCTGTATTAGTATCCTAGTTACTTAGCACAAGTGGGAGAGCCTAACCATCCACTAAAGGAGAGAATTTGTGAAGTTGGGCCTGAAGGCAGGGAAAGTTCAGATGCACCTCAGATACTGAAAGAGGACAAAACTCTCTACCTCTAAAACTCAGCTACCGTCAAAATTTCCCAATAGTATTATTCAGGGACTTGGGAACAAGACAAAACTCTGTTTTAAGTGCTCAAACTTTACCTCTTAGATATTCTGAAAATCTTTCTCTTGGGAAAAAAAATATAGACGGGGATGTTTGACGGGGATGTTTAAAGTTAATTTAATATTAAGTTCTTTCAAGGCAATTTATTCTTGAATTCCTGAATGATTCAATGGCCAACAGAAACCAACAAGAAAAAAAATGAAGCAAAGATTAAAAGATGAAAAAAGAGTGTCATATTAAAATAGAATAAAAATATATGAAAATTGTTAAGAAAGAGTACTCAGTTCCAATTTGAGTATTATAACCATTATAAAATATGATCAAGGATCTAGATGGTGGGAAAATGAGTAATATAAAAATATTTAATATTTGTACATTTATATATCCTGTTTCCCCAAATTAAAAATGCTTACGTTTTCAAAGGACTTTTAAAAACACTGTTCCTGTTTCTTTATAATAGTTATGGAGTTAATTAATCTCCAGTTTAAATGACCCTGCTGTGGTGCTAATATCATCCAGGTAATACAGCGTTCTTTATAATTTTCAGTTTATTAGAGGACAGAAATCCTCTGTATTTGGCACATAGTAATAGGAAGATAAAAAAGCTAAATTACAATGTTCCAGAAACTTAAAAAACTTTAGTAGAAGCAAATCAAAGAAGATACGTTAAGGTATGAGTCGTCACAATATATATATGGTAAGTACCCTTTGAAGGGCATATTGAATTTATTTTGGTACAAAAAGACTATCAACTTTGCCATGCTATCTTATATAATCATAACCATAGTTTTTTAAATGTCAGGCTAAGCTGTAAATATGGAGTTGCTTCAGTAATCCACACGTTTGTGCAAACCGTCTTTTGGTGGCCTGAATCACCCATTCCTTTTCAAACAATGCAAATATTCATCTTCAAAGTTGCATAGAGGAAAAACAACACACTAGACTTCAGAATCACACTTAAAAATTAATCTAGTTTTTCAACTTTAATACTGATATATTACATATGTAACATACAATCACCATATATATGCAAATACTCTAGCTCCCAAACATTTTTACTTTAAAAAGAACAAAAATCCTCTATTGAATGTTGTCTTTACCTCATCTTTGTTAGTTTCAGCATAATTCCTCAAATTTTACAACGTGTAGACCTATACCTTTCTCTAGATCCTTCAATAACTTATGAGATTTTTATTATTCTTGCTGTTCAAGCAAAGCCACCACTTAGAATGAGAACAAGATATTTCTATCTCCCTCCTCCAGATAGTGTCTTAAGGACTTCATAACATGGTTTGGAATGAACACACACATATATTTACACAAACAGAAAAATATTTAAACTGTAGAACACAATCTGACTTTATAATGTACTTTTCAAGTATTTCATCAAAAACTAATTACACGTTTCTCAACATACAACGTTTAAGTTCCTAAGCAGAAGTGAACTGGCAACTCTAGTACTTGCCATATTAAAAAGAAAGTGGTAACTACCTAAAATAAATGTCCTATTTAAAAAATATATCTTTTTACTGTGAAAATTTTGTTATCAGTTAATGTTCTTGTTGATCCTTCTAAAACTCTGTTTCTGCTGTAAGATATTACTAAATTATACTTTATCTTGGATATGATTTTTCATTGACAAAATTAAAGATATGGGCAAATTCATAAAGGCCTCTCATTAACACAGCTTTGCAAGATTATTTTTCAAAAAGTTACCTCCATGATTTTTATTGAATGGCTCCCACATCCCACAGAACTTTCCCAGGTTATATATACATCCATCCCTCAAGGAATGATGCACTTTATGTCTTACTTACGTGATATCATTAAGTAGTCTTCAGAAGTGCTCTTGACATCCTCATCCTCCTCCTCATCATCGTCATCTTCGGTTTTAATAGTAACTGTAGATCCCGGAACACCACCAGCTGTTTGAATCACAGTTTCTGTGTCTGAATTAGTTACAAGAACCTCCTCTGAGACCATTGTGGGAGAGTCAACTCCTGAAACACAATCTTGGACCACATGCTCTAAGTGTCCATCAGGGCCAGTAACAAGGTCAGCCACGAAAACCTGCTCAGGTACCCTAACGGTTTCTGTAATTAGCTCAGAGGTCAGGATGTGATCACTGTCATCCTCCTCTAAGTCTTCTTCAATGGCGACATCAGCTTCGAGTACAGCCTCAGGGACAATCACACCTTCTGTTACTACGTCAGTTTCGGTGATGATGTCGGGCCCGTGGACAACTTCTGCAGCAAGGCCGTGGTCAAGAGTGATCCCATCATCTGTGACCACATCAGAAACTAACACGGCCTCAGGAACTGACACAACAATGTGGTCTCCATCGATATGTGCAGTGCCAGCCATTCCAGCCACTATAATACAAACAATTACCCAAAGAATGATTATATTAATTCAAAGTACTGTATTTAATATATTGGATGACATCAAATATTTTTTTAAGTTTGAAATAGTCCTGGGAAAACCATCATTAACAAAATCACTGACAATCTGATAGCAATAAAAAACATCACCCATCAGAAAGTGGGGTGATGTTGTATTACAATCATAAAGATGTCACCATTGGCAGAAGAAACACACACATGAAAGAGTGCTAGCTAATATGTTGAACTAGGTGAGCTAAAGACAAGCTTAATAGATATTGTAAAATACCTACTCATAATCATAGAAGTTTCTGAACTTTTTTCTTGTAAGAATTAGTACTTAGAAAAGTGGAAAGCATCTTTTACCACATAAAATGAGAAAACAAATTCATTTTAGACAAAGATTTGTTTTGATAAAAAAGCATACATATGGGCTCTAAATTCTAAATTAATCTGTAGGAAAAAAGCTTTAGATAACATTTTCTTGGGCACCATGGTAAACGTCGACTCCTACTTCCCTTGCAAATATTGTGAGAGTGTAAAATCCCTTCATGAAGAAACCTGTTAAATTCTGCCTTCCTGAGATAGTGCAGAACACAACTTAATAGTTTTTGGACCAGGTTATAACAAAATTATCTACACGAGACAATCTAGTAGAAAGTCTTTTCCATATAATGTTCACTTTCTATAAAGTAATACCTGCAAGTGTCATTTGCTATATATTCCTACTGTTAACCAATTCATTATGGAGGTTAGTTAACAAGTTCGGGATGGAGACCACTGGACACTGTTAATTAATACCCTGGGGCCTAACCCATCCAAAAACAAAGTGAGAAGAGAAAGCTGCCTTTTAGGAGTATCTTCCTTCCCACCCTTCTGTATCCTTCTTACTATTCTTAAACTCTCACCTAAATCACCACATTACCCAAAAGAACACAGCCTCAATCTTGAAAATCTGGTAGATGAAGCGAGTATGTGTACCAGTAGTACTTTCTCTTCACTTGTTACTCCACTGGCCATTTCAGAGACAGGGGTTTCAAAGTTACCCTTCACCCAGGCTGGCAACAAGGTTTTTAGCAAGGAAAAATGAAATGTTAAACCTTTGAAAAATCGCAGTATTGAAATTCTGTGTAAGACAGAGCAAAGGAAGATCCCACTAACTTGAAAATGTTGACAATGACATGGTGTTAAAATCAATTTGAATTTGCTCATTAAAAAACTATGTATATAAACAGTAAATATTTTATAAAGCCTTTTCACACATCAGACTTAAATGATAGGAAATCCCATTTACTTGGGAGCAAGGCTGGAGGTTAGTTTGGCTCCTCAGACTAGCCACTAGGAGAGGATGGATAATGCTCATGCTGGGGTTCACATTAGCCTGGAAAGTCCTACAAAATGAAGATTTGCTCTGTCCTCTTATCAGCTCATGTTAGGTCCCACTGCATTTCCCAACAAAATTGCATACTTAATTACACAATCCCTGTATTTATCGAGCACTGACTGTGCACCGAGCAACTGGCTCCAACTTGCTCCTGCTCTTACATTATCATCTCACTTAAGCCCCAGAGCAACTATGACAAGGTGAGCTGTTATTATCCCCATTTTGAAAATGAAGTAAGTATGGTTTACAGAGGGTAAGTACGTTTCCCCAAGGCTCAAGCTGGGAACTGAACTAACTGACTCCAGACAGGACTTCTTTTTTTAATACTTGCCTAACAACAGAGAAGAGAATTTGTTTACTCTAGGCTGTATTTTAAAGAAAGGTATAGGGTTAACTGAGCAAGTCCCTGCCAAAGGAACGGTTTGAGAAAAAGTATAAAAGCTCTATCATATAGTCACTTACTTGAATTTCAAAGCATTAAATGGCATTAAACATTTATCTCACTAGGTTACAAAATTATAATCAGTAAGAGAAGAATGACTTTAAAGTGTGACATCAATTACATAAGCAGATAACAGTAAGAAACAAGTCATCATTTCAAGGATTTTCCATTTACTAGTCATTTCATTTAAAGGTAAATAATTGGAATTTCACGAGAGGAGTAGTATAAAATTCGGTTATTTGTTGGGTCTGTCTTTAGTCACTAAGGCTGCTCATTTTTTAAAATTTAAGTTCCAAAGTAACAGACTTTTTGCAGCAATAAAATCTTAAACTCCAGAATTCAAAGGCAGATTCCAAGGAAAACCATTTTACTGAGACATGAGCAAGGTTATTACACAGTGCTGTAAAATTTAACATCTCCACTATCCTTCAAAAGAAACTAGTGTAATGAATCTCTGCCTTAAATTCATGCTTCCAATTTTTAATATATGTAGTCATCCCATCCCAACCAAGAATCTTACAGAATTTAAACATCAAGATTCCCCTGCCACATGGTATGTTTATTTAGCTAGCTCTACATGTGTGTGCTAAACCGTTTCACAAATATCGTTCATTTATGGGACTGCAAACATCTCACTTTCACGTTAGCAGAAGTTTATAGGAGAATGTACCTAATTTCTAATTACATTTTAGAATCTGGGAAGTTTAATGGAGGGAGAGGGGACTAATCAGAGAGGCTTCTCTCAGAAAGAAACCTACATCACCAGGGCTAAAATTTCCACTGTCCAAAGTCTTTCCACTAAAGGTCCCTTTAGGTTCAGACCCGTTTCACACTTTTGCATTTCTTAAAATGTCATACAAAAAATGAAAACACCTATTGATGAAATTGAGCTTGGAAGTGCACATTAAAAAATATTAAGAGTTCCTATCTTCTAACATTCCAGAACTTATTTACTAAGAACGATGGAAAGCTAACCTTTGGCCAACATCATATCTAAATACAAAATGAGTGAAGATTACCCATGTTAGCCATTTCTGGTTTAACTGGATAGTCAGCAAAATAAGGACCAAAAATATGAAAGCAATTCAGGTGCCATCAACTTATTTTTCAACATTTAAAAGATCATAAATTAAACTAAAAAAGAATTTTTAAAGAATGGATCATTCCAAAAACCAATAATCACAAAATTCTACTAGGAGACCGAATCATGAACAGTTGTACAACAAAAAACTGTAGCTCTACATTTTTCTGTGGTATAAGTAAGTTGCTCTGCTCTATTAAATTCACTTCAGGAAGGACTTTAACTTAAAAAATCTGGAAGTAGTTCTCCAATTTTCCCATTTAATTACTCATAAAAAGAAATGGAGTAGTTCACGAAAACTGCTTTCTATCCTCACTACATGAGTGTAACTATGTCTCTGTGTATTCTCCCCAGTTCCAATGAAAGGGACTCCCAAGATGTGCTGTTGGTCCAGTGGGTTCAGGTACAAGCTGGTGTGTCGCCACATGCCTCCAAGGGCACCTGTATTCCAGGCTAAGATGAAAAGCTTTAGGTCAAACACAAAAGCATTCTAAAGTGTTAAAAATATTTTAACAAATCAAGTTTCTGTCAACTGATGAATGGCTAAAACAAAATGTACGATAGTGTGCCCATGCAGTGGAGTATTATTTGCAAATAAAAAAAGGAATGAAGGACTGACACCTGCTACAACATGGACGAAACCTGAAGACCACATGATGCTAAGTGAAAGAAGCCAGGCACAGAAGGCCACGTAGTATATGACTTCACTTATATAAAATATCCAGAATCTGTAATACCATAGGCAAAAATATTAGTACTGGCCTACGTCTGGAGATTGGGGGGAGTAGGAGTAACTGGTAATGAGTACGAAGTTTATTTTTATGATGATGAAATATTCTGAAATTAGGTAACAGCGATGGCTGCACTTTATACTAAAAACCATTGAACTGTATTCTTTAACATGGCTGAATTGTATGGTACACTATACCAGTAAAAATTTTTTAAAAGAATGCACACAAAAGCCCTGGCTGGTGGCACAGTGGATAAGGTGCCAGCCTGCAAACCCAAAGGTTGCTGGTTCAATTCCCAGCCACGGTACATAACCAGGTTGCAAGCCAGGTCTCCAGCCAGGTCTGTAGCTGGAGGCAGGTGAAAGGAAACCATACATAGATGTCTCTCTCCCTCTCTGACTCTCTCCCTTCCCCTCTCTCTAAAAGTAATAAATCTTAAAAAAAAATCAACTTTTGATTATATTGATTTTCTCTCCTGTATTTTAAAAAGTATTTTGTGAATGTAAAATACAATAAAATGTATGCATATTCTAACTAAACTTAATATACCAGATTTCCAGCGAAGTCATAGAGGAAATTATTACTAGTCTGTGAAATGCGGCCATTACAGTCATCTTCAATAGTATCATTTACAATTCATTGTGTATTTAAAAGTACCATATGTCACCCTGGCTGGTGTGACTCAGTGGATTAGCACTAGCCTGCGAACCCAAAGGTTGCTGGTTCAATTCCCAGCCAGAGCACATAACTAGGTTGCAAGCCAGGTCTCCAGCCAGGTCCATAGCTGGAGGCAGGTGAAAGGCAACCATACATTGATGTTTCTCTCCCTCTCTGCCTCCCTCCTTTCCTCTCTCTGAAAATAATAAGTAAAATCTTAAAAAAAAAACCCATAAAGAACAAAGAATATATGTATATGTATATATATACACATATATGTTTTAAATATCTAAAGCAAATTTATTGAAACAAACATGATATCCTACTTTATTAATAAAATATGGTGGTCACATGTTTAAAAAATGCACATAAAAATATTTCAATATGCATGTTCTTTCCATAGCAAACTAAGAGAAAATAAGTATTAGATATAATAAAGGATTAATTAATGGTCAAAAATCTTGAGGAACCAGGAAAAGGAAGTTAAGAGGAACACCAAATAAATATTCATTTACCAGCACCAGGTACTTTTTTTCAATCTTTGAAAGAAATCACCCTTTACTTGCTAACAAGCAACTTCTTCAGGAATGAAGGGAGGTCTGGTACTTTAAAAAACGGCACAGTTTAGATAACATTCTGTCTTAAATGTAGGAATTTCAGATGTTCCATTTATTAAATATCTGTATGTAAAAAGTAAACAATGTGAACATTTCAACTGAAACTTAATATATTGAAGTTTAAGTGTTCCAGTATTTTAAAAGCTATTTCTAGCAAAGAATTCACAAAATTATTTGCAAAATCCTACTCTTCGGCCCTTTGCCCTTCTTCTAAAACTTATTCACGTACTTTTATTTTACCCCAATTCACTTCTAAGTCATTCCTAATCAATACGAGATCTCCATCGCATTCGATCAGGGAGAAATGTCAAGGAATCCCAAAACTGGAGAGGGCCTTAAGTGTTTTCCATTCCAATCCCTTATAAAAGTGAACCAAGTAATTTGCCCTAGTTTACACGGAGGGTTAACAGGACTACCAAGGCTGGAATCCAATGATTTTCTGGGCTTTACCACAGTACAAAACAGCAATGTTCAACCATATTACCTGAAAAGAGTAGTAGCACTTTCTTAGTTGAGCGGAGTCCCCATCCTTAATTTCGTCTGACAATTTCACAATACCTTGTGTTTTTTGTTTACTTTTCATCCCAATTTACCATTTGTCTTTTTTTTTTTTTTTTTTTTTTAAGACAAATTAATTTAAAAAACCAAAAAGTGAACTCTGGGAACATAAGGTAAAAATACGGAACCTTTCACGAATTTGTGTGTCATCCTTGTGCAAGGGCCATGCTAATCTTCTCCGTATTGTTCCAATTTTAGTATATGTGCTGCCGAAGCGAGCACTGTCTTTTTTTAAATTTAATTTTATTGTTGTTGTATTACATTCATCCCACAGTCAATCCCACGTCCATGGGTCATCCATGCTAGCTCCTTAACTAAACTGTTCCCCTTCTTTGCCTCTTTCTCCCCACTCCCTCACCATTCTGCCCACTGAAAGTCTGTTCCTTGTATTCATGTCTCTAGTTCTGTTTTGCTCGTTTGTTTTGTTCATTAATCTCCTGTATTGGGTGTATTTGTGTTTCACTGGCTGCCTTATTTCACTAAGCATGATACTCTCCAGTTCCATCCATGTATTGCAAAAGGTAGGAGTTCCACCTTTCTTTCTGCTGTGTAGTATTCTGTTGTGTAAATGGACCATAGTTTTTTGACTCTGATCCTCTCACGGTGATCTTTTCGTCAATGGTTACTACCCTAACCCTGCTTTTTATCGTTCACATACCTCTATCTTCTGTAATTCAGATTGACCTTGCCCAAACTCACTTTCTTTGTGTACTATCAATGCAATTTTATAATCTGCATCACAATGACAACTTCTAAGAGGCTACTTTCTGAAAATAGGGAATGTTTTATTTTTTAAAAATGCAATGCTATTGGTAACAACTTTCTGAGAAGATAGTATCACGACACAATCACGTGGTACCTAATTTTCCTGTATCACTGTGGATGCATTTAACTTCTTTAAAACAACTGAAGCATTTCCTTGTCCAGCTTTATTAACAATTCAAATCAAAATGTTTCTAGAAAGGCCATTTAGTATTTCCCACATGTAATAACTGACAGGTATTTATGCCACTTGAGTTCTGCATTTCCAATAGCATGTTACCAGTATATCCCAAGTTTCCTTCCCTTCCACTTTGCACAAAATTTTAAGAATGTTTTTAAGGAAATAAGCCCTAGAAATGAATTTTCCTAGGAAAAGAACAATTTTTTTTTCACTGCAACTCTCCCCTTCCTCAACGTAGTTCTGATATTTAGTTTGATCTAACGTTGAAAAAAAAGAAAAAAGAAAAAATGCAACAAAGAAAATGGTTTACCAAAATCCTGCATAATCATGGTATGGGCCATTCTAGAGTCTGATGTGTGCAATCCAAGACTTCCTCCACCAGAATCCATACTTAGCAAAGTTCATTCACAAATACCTGTAAAAGAAATGGTTTTAAAAAGTTTTAAAAACATGCAGGCCAGCCCGTTGTTTTGAGACAAAGAAGCACTTGAAAATATGCCTCTCCACCAGGTGTGCAAATCTTATGACACGGGAAAATAAAACAAAAACTTTGATTAGATGCTTTATATGACAACCGTAAATTAAAGAAGGACTAAGTGGAATTAAAGCCAACATCATGGACAATAAGACACAGCAAGGGTGGCGAGTCACAGGGAAGTGAAAGAAGCAAGGAAAAGAACAACACTGTAGTGCTGAAGTTCCAGTTACAATTTAGGTTATAAAAGCCGAAGAAAAAGCTGTCAGGCGGCAACAGTTGGGATATTCATACATCACTAGAGGACTCGGGTGCCGAGTACGAGTGAATTCCATCCAGGGGCTGCCATCCATTTCTTCCAGACCCAGAGCAGCCCTGCAGCGGACAAACTTGTGGTTCACCTCTGTCTCCGGGCTTCTACTTATAACGTAAAACCCTTCTATCCCAGTTTCCCTGCAGCCCTTTGAATCATTAAGGACTTCTGAACTCACTCTACTACATTCTCTCGTCTCACACCACCCACCGTTTCCTAAATATGGTAAAGATAAGACCCATCACCATACCAGTATTTTACAGCAAATTGTTTCTCACAGAATACAGATTTACTTGTGATTGTACTACCTTTTTTTTCCAGTAATGATCAGTAATGCCAGGTTCATAGTAATTTGGAAAGCAAGGGATCAACATATTTCTTTCCAAGTGATTTATCTCATATCTAAGATCACCAGAAACTTAAAAGTCAGTTGTTGTCATTCAGCATATTTCTTATAATTAGTTATGTGTATTTTGTCTTCAAAGAGAAGACTGTCAGTAAATTAACCAAAAATCTGTGAATTTTGTAAAACATACATCTCATTTTTAGATAGGAACGTTTAATAAATAGGGCTATAGTGCACAAAAGATGAGGCTATATCATTAATGAACTTTTAAGTTCTATAGATGTACATGAGAGAGAAGAGTCCCACAGAGTGACCTCTATCAACATCTGAGCCATGTATATAAAGGTTTTAGAGCAGTAGGTGATATTTCTGTGTATTGATGTTTCAGAGATTATTTTGGTTACGTATGTATGAGTAAAATTACAACATTTTAGAAATTTATGGATGTATATTGTCTTTTTCAAAAGACGTTGTTTTCTGTTTTCAAAATGTAATTGCGTTCACAATAAATTACCTGTGTGTTTAGAGGTAAAGTGCCAAGAAGACTTATTTTTAAAATTAAAAACAGTGTACTATTTCAACTTTAATTAGAGCAATTGCTTTCCTTATTACTTAAAAATATTTTAAAGACTTGATTTTGTTTGGTTAATAAATTAAGGTAAAACATGAATTTGTTCATCACCTTAGTATAGCTTTGAAGAAATTGTAGATTTTCTTACATATTGTAAAATAAAATGTGCAGAAATTTCTTTTTATTTTTCCTTCTGAACTATATCTTTTCTGTCGAAAAACATTTTCTTTACCTATTGTAAAAACACATTTAAAAGGAGACATTTTAAAACATTTAAAATCAAATGTATCACAGAAGTAAGAATTTTTCTTTACCTTTTTAATTTGGGCTAACGTGCTCGGATGTTGATCTAAAAAGCAACCAACTGGATTCCAACAGAAATAACCACCTACTATGAAATACGTGACTTCGACCATTTCATGAAATGAAAATCTTGACTGAAGCAGGTACCAAAAAGCACTAAGCACCGTGTTTTGGAAAGTGAAAGAGAACAAACCAAGGGCAAGGTGTATCCTTGCTAAATCTACAGAGAAAAATGCAGTAGCGCTCAATGAAGTGTAAAAAATGGAACATGTAGTGCAACTATTATGGGAAGTGCCACGTTGTCTGAATACCACAGAAATGATTTCGAGCACCTTTCTGGACGTACAGGAAGTTTCAAGAAGCTCCACAACCAGGTCGGAGAATATCGGGGTGAACAGTCAATAGGCAATAGATCGGTGCGCTTGTCGGGCTTCCCAAGACTGTAAGATCGCAATTAATGGAGGTAAGCAGCGAGTGTGCTTTAAGTAAACATCTTCCCAGCTCCGTGTACGGAGGAGAAATCACAGCTCACACAAACGCGATTCTCGGCAATCTCTGAACCGCAGCTCGTTCTGGAGCCAGCTTTGGGCGATGGGAACGGGGTGAGCGATGGAAGAGAAATGCTCAGGCAGCAGAGCAAGAGAATACGAAAGTAGCATTTGCAGAGACAGGAGACAAAGGACCCCTGGCAACTGGCAGTATTGCAGCTTTGGCCGCAACCCTATTCCCGCAGAAGTCGCCGTTCCCCGAGCACACGACAAGTTTCCAGCATCTCGAGCCCAACGCACGCACGTGCCTTCCCCAATCTAAGCCGAGAGACTGGCTCTTCAGCCCGGCAAGACAGCCGTCGCCGCGGGAAGGCGGGGAGCCGAGCGAAGAATGCCTGTCCCCTCCTCCCCCTGCACTTGGTGCAGCGGTCGCCGCCGCTGCTCTGCACGCCGTGCTGCCCAACCCTGCATCCTCCCGCCGCCGCTTCGGCCCCGCTCCGCCGCACCCGCCCGAGACCCAAAATGGTGGTGTTTCAGCGGAGGCGACACTTACGGCACACACCCCCCCTCCCGGCTGTGACGGCTCCCTATCCTCCAAAATGCCCGATCCCTCGCCGCCGCCGGCGATCGCCGCCACCCCCGGCGGATCCCAAGGTTACGGCTCCGGCGGGCGGGGCGCGGGGGCTGGAGGGACGTGGGGGAGGGGGCGAGGGCGCGCTCCGGGGGGGGGTCGCAGGAACTACCGCCGGGAGGACGTCGCATTCTTCACCTCGCCGTTTTGTTTTCCGCCATTTTCCCGGCAGCTTACACCACCGACGGCCTCCACGAGGGCTGCAGCCCCCGCCACGCTCCGACCTACGGGCGGGCGAGAGCAGCTCGGGCGGCCACACTTCGGTCCCCTCCGTGCCCCGGGGCGCCCGCGGCGGCAGAGGACAAAAACGGCGCGCCCGCCCCGGAGGGCAGCTGAGGGACTAGACGCCACTTCCATTGTTCCCTGCGCGCTCCGGTACCTGCCGGATGCGGGGCTCGGCGCCCCGCGGGCAGCGGCACGAGGCGCGGCCCCTCTGCTGCCCCCCCGGGGGCCCCCTTACCTGCCACCGCCGCCGCCAGCCGCTGATGGTGACCGCGCTCCGGACTGGTGCGGGGGGCGGCCGCCGAGGCTCGGGAAGGTCCTCACATTCGGTTTCCGAGGTTCCGCGGCCCGAGCCAATCACAGGCCAGCGTGCGTCTGGGAGGCGCGCCGCCCCGGCCTCCTTTATTTCGCGGCTGACATGCTGAGGTTGCATTACGTCACGGCCGCGCTGCTGCAGGGCGAGGGGCCGGAGGGGGCCGCGCGCACGCGCGCCGCCGGACCCGCCAGCGGGCGGGGCGCGGGGGGGGGGGCAGCGCCCGCCGGGCCCCCGGGAGCGCGCCTGGCTCTTGGCGCGCTCCGGCGCACTTTCCCCGGCCAGATGTGGGTTTCCTGGTGTCCCGCGGGGTGCAGGCGGCGCGGGGAGGCAGGGATCGATGACCGAATGGCTACTCGCCGAACCGCCAGTACCCGTTCGGCTCGCTGGGTTAAAAATCGGCCGTACCCTCGAGGATTTCACCCATTAGGCTCACCAGAATGATGAGGTATGCCCCTCCCCAGCAAGCCTATGTGTGTTGTCTAGCTCCCCCCGCCCGTCCCTGCATTCTCTTTATATTCCGTAATGGTAGCCCATTCCGTGAACAAAGTACAGCGAACAAACGCTTACAAGGGGAGGGTGGGCGAGGGACCTACACGAAGTGCACACTAAATATCCATTGAATGGGTCACTTCCAACTTGTGTCGGAACCAAACGGGAGAACAGTGACAAATTCATTCGGACTGGTAGAGAAACAGAGAAGAAATCTGACGAAAAGGTTGCATTGGCAAAGACCCTGATACCGTATCCCTAAAATCTGGCTTTAGTGCTATGAGCATTTGAAATAAATGGCAGTGTTTAAGCCGGGAAAGCATAGGCAGCTTTTAAAATAAAGGTAAAAGTCACTCCCTTTGCCTAAATAGTCTATTTTACAGATAAAGCACGTTATTCTTGATTAGGTGCACAATTTCCCCAGGTCGCTTAACTTAATACACAGCTAAAGGTTTTCAGAAAAATAAACACAGGATGTGAAAGCCCGACACACAATACCTGGCTCACAGTAAACCTTTCTACAGGGCCAGGTAGTAAATGTTTTGACTCTTTGAGGGCAACAGGGTCTCAGCCACAAATGAACGTAGCTGTGTCCACTAGAACTTTACTTAGTGACACTGACGTTTGAATTTTATGTCATTTTACTGAAGCATACAAAATTCTAATTGGAATATTTTCCAAGCATTTAAAAATACTAAAACCATTCTGGCTTGTGTGGCTCCTTGGACTGAGCGCCAGCCTGCGAACCAAAGGGTCACCGCTTCGAGTCCTAGTCAGGTCCCCAGTAGGGGGCGCCTAGTGGCAACCGCACAAGGATGTTGCTCTCCCTCTCTCCCTCCCGTCCCCTCTCTAAAAGTAAATAAAAAATAAAATCTTTTAAACAATAAAAAAAAGACTCTGTGTGATGATGGGTTTTAAGTAGATATATGATTGTGGTTATTTCGCAATGTATACAAATATCAAATCATTATGTTGTGCATCTGAAACTATTATAATGCTGAATGCTAATTATACCTTAATAAAAATGTTTAAAAATTAAAAGATAAATAAAAATAAAAAAGCCACTGGTTCGATTCCCCAGCCAGGGCACATAACGAGGTTGCAAGCCAGGTCTCCAGCCAGGTCCGTAGCTGGAGGCAGGTGAAAGGCAACCATACACTGTTGTCTCTCTCCCTCTCTGCCTCTCTCCCTTCCCCTCTCTCTAAAAATAATAAACAAAACCTTTAAAAATTTTTTAAATAAATAAATAAATAGAAAAGCCATTTTTTGGTCGCAGCCATTAAAAAAGGGCAAAAAATAGAATAAAATATAAACAACAGTTTAACAACAACAGCCATCCAGATTTGGTTTGTGGGCCGTACTTTGCCAACCCCTGTAGGTAGGTGTTAGATGTTTACATTTTAATTTCTCTCCTAGATGAAGAAAGGTATTTTTATGAGTGAATTCCTATACATGGTGTGTTTCTATGTTGTTTACTCCGGCAGATACTAATTGCAACTACCAGTGACAATTCCAACAAGACAGGGATGGGAGAAAGTTAACGATGGGGGATTTTTAGATCAATTACCTTTGTGAATGGAATATTGTAGTCGATAATTTTTAAAACTTGAAGATTTATGCTCGCTCTCCCTCCTTCCTCCAACATCTGGTCTATCAAAATGTCTTGAGAATTCTACTTCCTTAATATCTGTGGGACTCGTTCCTTTTTTTCCATCCTTAATGTGATTACCTCATTCACATTCACATCCCTAGATTGCTGCAACTTTCCTAACTGCTTTCCATGTGAGCATTTGTCCATCAGATCCTGAAATCAGGAGTCACCAAATCAGAAAAATATCTCAAACCAAGCCTCCCCACTGCAATTTCAGTTTAGCTGAAGCCCACGGCAAATCCGACTGTGCAGTAGCTTCCTGAGCCACTTCTCTGCTTCAAGTCTCCCTCTACTCCACTTGGTATCTCTCCTAGCGGAGGGCCTCCACTACCACAGACATCACTTGCGTAACGAAACAAAATGGATTAGCTCACTCCCCTCCTTAAACGTTGCATTCAATCCCCATTACGTGTCTAGGTTGACAGCCAGGCAAGGACAGAGGAGGCTTGTGGGAATCCCACCTGGGCAACAATGTAGAACACCATCCAACGTAGGTCTTTTAGATATTTGGTCAATACTTAAAGAGGTGCATTGAACGCTGCATTAAGGACGACTGTTCGTGCTGCTATTTTCAATAGCCTATTTTATAGCCATGCTTCCCAGATCTTGCAGTTTCATATTAGCCCCAAGATCGATAATATCCAGTAGGTGTCATAAACTCTTTGTAATGTGTATCTTGCTTTGTTGCTTTGGTTTGCAGCTTGCTCACTTCACTCCCTCAACTTACTCGGTGACCCAGGCTCAGAGTATTTCGCTGTAGTCCATTTAGAAACCACACATTGCTGCTGTTCTTGCTCACCTGCTCTGCAGTCACACCTTGTTGTGAGCTATATTCCCTGTAACGTCACCCTCTTCTAGGAAAACTCTTAACCTTCTTACTTTAATAGTAACTCAACCACCTTCCAAGGAAATAATGTAAAATGAATGAACATGAGCACAATCTGGGGCACTTAGAAGACCACCTTATAACTGAGCACTGTCGTGCATTGTCAACATTCACATTTGTATTTTTATTTGTATTTACAAGCACACACTTTAATGGTTTTGGGTTGATTTGAAAGAGAGCCAGACTTGGTAAATTATATGCTCCTATACCAGGTGTGCTGTACATAATACAATTTCTTGGTAGTTAGAATACAGTGGTGGGGGAAGTGAGTCATCCCATAGTGCATAATGAGACAAGCTGCACTCAATATGCCCTTGTGGAGTCACATTCATGTTGGGAACTGTAATTTAGTTCTAGCAAAAACAATATAATGCAGAACAGAAGTTAATGCTGTTCATGTATTAGTTCTGTTGTTTATCGTTTTGGTTTTATGATTGATAAGGCACTTATTTATTCATACTTCTACTGTTGTTTATGTTTAAATAACATAATAAACAATTTAGATCAACATTGAGAGTACAGTTTTTTAATTTAGTTTGTAATAAACAATACAAAATGACACACAAAAGGTCTCTAAATATTATCCTACATAAAATGTGCCAAGACTTCTTGGGGGGGGACTAGCTAATTTCGGATTGACATAGGAAATAAATAAGATGACATTGTGTTATATGGTTGTGTTAGTGACAAAGAAAATAGTCAAACTAACAGGATCATGTCAAAAGTACATAGAGCATTGAAAAATAATAGTCACTGCAAGTGATTGAAATACAGTGATTATATAAAAAAAAAATCCTGAGTGTATTAAGAATAGCAAAGAAAACATCGGGTACCATTTGAAGTAAATGAGACCAGCTCCTTACTCTGACAATTAGCAATAAAAGAAAACAACTCAGTATTTTATTGTGCTTTTCCTGTACAAACCATTTCAGGACAGCCACATAACCCTAGTTTGATGAGGGCAGCAGGTTCTTCTTTTCATAGGAAATGCAGTTAATTACTGGAGAGCATATAGAAATCATCGCAGGAGTCACATTTATAATGAAGTGAAAGATCTAGCAGTGATCATCAGGGTAACCTATTAGATGGAAAACTGTTGGGAACTTTATGAAGGAGGTCGGGTGTCATCACTTGAACCCTCCGATCAGTTTCTCAGCATCGTCGCCAATATTTCGTACTATCACTGCTTTTCACTTCAGCTGGCCTGATACATGAGCAGTGATATTTCATTGTGCTGTTAATTTGCATTGATTTGATAGCTAATTGTATTAAACATGTTTTCATGCTTTTGTTTGCCGTAACCTCTTTGGTGACACGTGTTCAAGTTCTTTGCCCTTTTCTTAATGTGGTTGTCTCCTTGTTGTTGAATTTCAGAGTTTGAAAAATAGATATTGTGGACACAAGTCCTTTATCAGATAAGTGACTTGCAGATATTTTTTTACCAATTGTCACCTGGTCTTTTTTCTTCATGGTGGCTTCGGCAGAGCAAAAATTTTCCATTTTGATGAAATCCAATTTATCAATGTTTTTAATATGGATTGTGTTTTGGTATGGATTCTAAGAATTATTTGCCTATTTTCAGCTCACAAACATGTTCTCCTTTTTTCCCCTAAAAGTTTTATTGGTTTATGCTTTATATTTACATCTATGAACTATTTTGAGTTAGTCTTTTGATAAATTATCAGATTCAGGTCGTGGTTCATTTTTATGGATATAGATGATCAGAGGTTCTGACATTTGTTAAAAAGACTGTCCGCTGGTAGCACAGTGGATAAGACACCAGCCTGCAAACCCAAAGGTCTCAGGTTCGATTCCCCAGCCAGGGCACATAACCAGGTTGCAAACCAGGTCTCCAGTCAGGTCTGTGGCTGGAGGCAGGTGAAACGCAACAGTACATTGATGTCTCTCTCCCTCTCTGCCTCTTTCCCTTCCCCTCTTTCTAAAAATGATGAAATAAAATCTTTAAAAAAAAAAAAAGACTGTCCTTTCTCCAATGAGACTTTTCACCTTTGTGAAAAATCAAATGGCCCTATAAATGTCCTATATCTGTGCTATTTATTAGGTTCCATAGGTCTGTGTGTATCTGTTCCTTCAACAGAACCACATCAACTTAATTTCTTTAGCTTTAGTTCTAAATTTGAGTAGTTCGAGTCTTTCAACTTTTGTTTTCTACCCCCAAAATGGTATTAGCTATCCTCATTCTTTTTGGTATCACCTTTTTATATCTATAAAAAATTCTTCTATAATTTTGATTGATATTGTGTGAATCTATAGCTGTCTGAGGAAAATGGACATATTTACTTAGGTCAAGTCTTTTCATTCATATCACACAGTATGTCCATTTGTTTAGGCGTTCTTACTTTATTTCATTAGCAGGGAGAGCAGAGCTCAGAAGACAGTTGCAATGGCTAACACGCCTCAGGCTAGGGCACCAATGGAGCTCTGTGTGATTGCAGTACTCAGCATGGGACTCAATTTGCAGCAGCTTAGGATGTGATTTAACATTTCACAGCTGCTCATTATATATGTGGGGGGGGTGCACATTTTCTTTATTCATTTATTTACTATAGACACTTAGATTTCTTCCATATCTTGCCTACTTTATATAATGCTGCAATGACCATAGGGGTATGGAGAGCTCTTAAAATTTGTGTTTTTGTTTTCATTGATTAAGTAACCAGAGTGGAATTGCTGGATCATGTGGTAGTTCTGCTTTTATTTTTTGAGAAAATTTTATATTGTTTTCTATAGTGGCAGCATATAGTTGTTGTTATTATTATCATTATTATTATTATTATTATTATTATTATTATTAGCTTTCTGATAATAGCCACTCTGGCAGGTGTGAGGTGATACCTCGTTGTGACTTTAATTTGCTTTTCCATGATGATTAGCCATGTTGAGCATCTTCTCATATACCTGATGGCTATCTGCATGTCTTGTTAGAGAAAATGTCTATCCGACATAATAAAGCCATATATGACAAACTCACAGCTAACTTTATACTTACTGGTGAAAAGCTGACGTCCTTGTTTTCACTAAAATCAGGGTCAAGACAAAAATAAATTCAAAATGAATGAACACTTAAATGTAAGAATTGAAACAATTAAACTCCTAGAAGAAAACAGTGAAGTTTTTGAAATATGTCTTAGCAGTATTTTCTCAGGCAAGGGCAACAAAAGGGAGTACATCAAATTTTAAAAGTTTTTTGCACAGTGAAGGAAATCATCAACAAAATAAAAAATAAACCTACTAAATAGGAGACAATATTGCAAATCATAACCCAGTAAGGGGTTAATATCCAAAGTATATAAAAAGAACATACAAAATTTAATAGAAAAAATACTAACAACCCAATTGAAAAAGTGTAAAGGACTTGTAATATGGTGTAACACAGTGGTCCAGTTTTATTCTTTTGCATGTAGCTATTCAGTTTTCTCAACACCATTTATTGAAAAGACTATCTTTTCCCAATTTTATTGACTCCTTTGTCATACATTAATTGGCCATATTTGTGTGAGTTTATCTCTGGGCTCTCTATTCCATTCTACTGATCTATGCAATTGTTTTTGGGCCAGTACGTACTATTTCGATGACTATAGATATTTATAGTATAGTTTGAAATCAAGGAGCATGATACCTTCAGCTTTGTTCTTCTTACTCAGGACTGCTTTGGCTATTTGGGATCTTTTATAATTCCATACAAATTTTAGGATTGTTTATTCTAGATCTGTGAAAAATACCATTGGAATTTAATGAGGATTACATTGATTGTGTATATTGCTTTGGGTAGTATGGATATTTTCACAATATTAATTATTTTAATCCATGAGCACAGTATATGATTCCATCTACTTGTGTTGTCTTCAATTTGTTTCAACAATGTCAGGTAGTTTTCAGGGTATAGGTCATTCACCTCCTTGGTTAAATTTATTCCTAAGTTATTTTATATTTTGTGTGCAATTGTAAATGGGGCTTTCTGAAATATTGTTTCTGATAGCTTATTGTTTGTATTTAGAAATGGTACTGCCCTGGCTGGGTTGCTCAGTTGGTTGGAGCGTTGTCTCATTCAATTCTTGGTCAGGACGTATATTTGGGTTGTGATTTGATGACTGGTCAGGAGGCAACCAATCAGTGTTTCTCTCTCACATTGATGTTTCTCTTTTTCACCCTCCCTCTCTCTAAAATCCATAAAAACATATCCTTGGGTGAGGATTAAAAAAAAAGAAATGCTACAGATTTCTGAAAATTAATTTTATTTATATCCTGTTACTTTACTGAATTTATTAGTTGAAATACTTTTTGGTGGAATCTCTAGGGTTCTCTGTATATATAGTGTCATGTCAGCTGCAGATAATGACAGTAAAATTTCTTCCTTTTTAATTTGGATGCTTTAATTTCTTTTTTCTTGCCTAATTCTATGACTATGACTTCCAAAACTATGTTGAGTGAGAGTGGTAATAGTGGACATCTTTGTTCTTGATTTTAGGCAAAAGATATGTGAGCTTTTTACCTTTGAGTATAAATTTATATTGAGGTCTATTTGTCTATAGTTACTTTGCTGAGAGTTTTTTCATAAAATGTTTTTTTGTGTATCTATGTAGATTATCATAAGATTTGTATTCTTTATTTTGTTAATGTGGTGTATTACATTGGTTGATTTGTGGATTTTGAACCATTTTTGCATCCCTGGAATAAATCTTACTTGACCATGGTGTATGATCCATTCTACATATTTTTAACTTCGTTTGGCTAATATATTGTTAAGTATTTATGCATCTATGTTCATCAGGGATTTTGGCCTGTAATTTTATTTTTTGTGTTTTATTTATTTGGTTTTGGTATCAGGGTGCTGCTGGCCTTGTGAAATTGGAAAGTACTCTTTCCCCTTCAATTTTTTGAAATAATTTCAGAAGGATAAATATTCACTTTTCTTTAACTGTTTGGTAGAATTCACCTGTGAAGTTTTCTGGCCCTGGACTTTGGTTTGTTGATACTTTTTAGTTACTGATTTAATTTTATTACTTGTAATCGGTATGTTAAGATTTTATATTTCTTTATGATTTAGTCTTGAAGTGTTATGTGTCTGTAGGAATTTATTGTTTTCTTCTAGATTTTCAATGTATTGGCATATAATTGTTTGGAGTAGTCTCTTATGATCCTCTGTATTTCTATGGTGTCAGTTAACTTCTCTTTCATTTCTGATTTTTATTTATTTGGGCATTTTCTCTTTTCTCTTGATATTTCTGGCTAAAGGTCTATTGATTTTGTTCATCATTTATATAAACCACCTTTTAGTTTCAGTGATCTTTTTTATTTTTATTTTTGTCTCTGTTATATTTATTTCCTCTCTGATTTTTATTTATTTCCTTCTTCTACTAACTTTGGGCTTTGTGTGATTTTTCTAGTTTTTTTTTTTTTTTTTTTTTTTTTTTTTTTTTTTTTTTTTTTTTTTTTTTTTTTTTTTTTTTTTTTTTTTTTTTTTTTTTTTTTTTTTTTTTTTTTTTTTTTTTTTTTTTTTTTTTTTTTTTTTTTTTTTTTTTTTTTTTTTTTTTTTTTTTTTTTTTTTTTTTTTTTTGGTATAAAGTTAGATCATTTATCTGAGTATTTTCTTCTTTCTGGTATTACTACGATCTTCTCTCCTAGAACTGTTTTTGCTGTGTCACATAGATGTTTTTTTTGGAGAAAATGCCTGTTGAGAGAAAATGAGGAGGGATCTTCAGATGTCTGAGAGAGCCTGACCTGGAATGAAGGAGAAGGGGAAGAAAAGTTGGAAGTGTCTTGAACTACTGTGAAACCTAAGGAAGGCTCAGCCAAGCCATTAGGAAGTCCTCCATCAGAGGAGTGAGTCCCCTGACTCTCAGAAATGGACTCAATATTATCCTTCTCTCTGGCATAATCTAGGAGAAGCCTGGGGGAAGCACAGCTTGCAGGCAAATGCAGGGGTGAATTTCAGAGCACAGTAGCTTGGGCCCTTGCATAGAAGTCTCTGAAGGACATTTTGTGGCTTCCATAATTTTTTTTTTTTTTTTTTTTACCTTTAAAAGTGCAAATTGCATTTTAGCTGCTAAGGTGAAGCAGAAAGAGAGAGAGAGAGACAGAGAGAGAGAGAGAGAGAGAGAGAGAGAGAGAGAGAGAGAGAGAGAGAGAGAGTCTCCAGGTCCAGGCCAGAGAGGATAGGGTTCAGAGAACAGGTAAGTGATGCTGTTAGATGGCATGAGACACCTTGAAATAAGAGGGTGAGTGCAGGACCATTTAAAGGACTGGGAGTCGCCATCAGATGGGTTCCATTTACTCTGTAAATTACAAGGTGAGGTGATCTCCACAGAAGGGGGGTGTGAGAGTGGGGATGGGTCAGAGATCAGGGAAAGATGTCGGATAATCACTGTGGGATGTGAGAAAGTGACCTATTCAGCAGTCACATGACTGGGTAATGTTCCTGGTCCAACTGAGTCTGGCAGTTGTGACGTTTATCTGCCCCTATTCTTCTAGCTGTTTTATTTTGTAGGTAACTTCCAGGAATAGTGCCAACATCTTTTCAATCCTAAAAACCTCTTCCTCCCACATGTAACATCTTGAGAGCCTCCAAATCCTGTCAGTGTACTTCCTAGAAGTGGTTTAGACCAGCCTTTCCTCTCAGTCCCTGGTGCTCCAGTTGTATTGTCTGTCTTCCCACTGGTTGCCCTGTCTCTCATCCTATTTTCTTGAAATCCATCCTCTACACAGCCATCAGAGCGATCAGTCTAAAACACACAATAGTGTAACTCCCCAATGGATTCCCATAACCAATGAGATTGAGTCTAAGCAAGGCATTTCAGACCCTCCATGACATAGTATTTGGCTGCCTCCTCTGCCTCACTTTGTGCACTGTTCTCCTCCCCACTTTTACACTCCTTGTTCTCTGCATACTCCATGTTGCTTTTCACTTCTGGGCTTTTTGCTTCCTCTCTGGCTTGAAAACTCTCTCCTGAACCTCCCTTCATAAAGCTAACTCCCACTTACCTTATATGACAGCTGAGGCATACCCTCATGTTTTAGGGCCTTCTTACTCCACCATTATTATCACACTTCCCCTAGTAATAAGCAATTTTTTTTGTCTCTATCTCTTCTACCAGTCTGAGCTCCGGGGACTATTTCAGATCCATCTTCATACTTAAGTAACTAGCCACTGCTTAACCCACAGTGGGTGTGGAATATGTATCTTTTTTATTTTAATGAATTGACTTTTAGAGAGAGAGAGAGAGGAAATGGAGAGAGAGAAAGAGAGAGGAAGAAACATCAATTTCTTGTTCCACCTATTTAAATATTCATTGGTTGATTCTTATATGTGCCCTGACTGGAGATTGAACCTACAACCTGGTGTGTCAGGACAACTCTCTAACCAACTGAGCTAACTGGTCAGGGCCTGACATAAGTATCTTTTATTTTTATGTTTTTTTAATTTTCTTATTTTTATTGTTGACACTATTACAGGTGTCCCCTATTCCCCCACTTTGATCCCCTGCACCCAGCCACCCCCCGCCCACCCTCACCACTTTGTTGTCTATATCCGTGGGCTATGCATATATGTAGATATGTTCTTTGGCTAATGTCTTCCATCTCCACTTCCCCGTCCCTTCTGAGAACTGTCAGTCTGTCCCATGTGTCCCTGCCACTGGTCCTATTTTGTTTGTTAGTTTAGTTTGTTCATCAGATTCTGCATATGAAAGGAAGGAGGAATAAAGGACAAGAACAAAGAAAAGAAGAAAGGAAGGAAAGGAAGGGAGAAATCAATCTTGAGATCATTCCACTGCCCCTCTTAGTTTACAGAAATCATTTAGCAATTCTTTATTTTAAGGAATTAATGTATAATCAAATCACACATCTTAAATAAAATACATTATTTATATGCCAATACTTTGGTACAATTTTCTTAGTAACTCAAAAGCATTAAAACTTTTCTAAAAGCAATTTGTAACCATCCTTCTGTGCATTTCACTGAACAATTTATGACGATGCATGCCATAAATCAAGAACCAAGTATTATGCTGAATTTTGGAGATAACAAGTATCTACCTCCTCTACTGAGTTAATGAAATTAGGTATTGGAAATGAAAGTTTGCTTTGTGGTCACAGGGGAGGGTAAAAGAAAAGCTAAATGTATAAAAGAGATAAGAACTGATGGCAAGACACTTTTAATAGTTGGGTTTTATTTGCATATGGCCCATCCTATAAGGGATTCCCTGCTCTTCAGAACCTGGGTGGGTATCCAATTTGTTGTTTCATTTTGAAGCTCCTGGCTTGTAAAAATTCTGTAAGAAGTTAAAAATATCAAGCATAAATTAATGGCCTTTAATACAAAATTTTATTATTAAATTTATTGGGGTGACATTGATAAATAAAATGTCTGTCCTTGTTTAGATATGGTTATGTATTAGAAAAATGAGCATATAATATCTGAGTCATTTTAGAAATCTGTTTAATCACCATTATAAGTTCTAATGATTTAAAATAACACAGAAATAATCCCTGGCTGGTGGCACAGTGGATAAGGAGCCGGCCTGCAAACCCAAAGGTCGCTGGTTCGATTCTTAGCCAGGGCACATAACCAGGTTGCAAACCAGGTCTCCAGCCAGGTCCATAGCTGGAGGCAGGTGAAAGGCAACCATACATTGATGCTTCTCTCCCTTTCTTCTTTCCTCTCTCGCTGAAAATAATAAGTAATTTTTTAAAATAATAAATAAATAAATAAAATCACACAATTTTTTTTTAGCAAATGAATTTTTGGCTGCTTTGGAATAAACATAAAATACTGTACTTGTAATATAATTCACCCAGCCAAGTTTAGATGTGTAATCCAGAATCTCTATACTAAAGTATTTGTATTTTACTTCTTTTACTTAGCATAATGCTTTTGAGGTCCATCCATGTTATTACAAATGGTAGGATTTCCTTGTTTTTTGTTTTTTTTTTTTATCGCTGAATAATATTTCATTGTATATTTATGCCACAACTTCTTTTTTTGGAAGGAAATTATTTATTTATTTATTTATTGTTTTACTTTATTTAGTTTTCTGTAACTTTTTTATTGCATTTATTGGGGTGACACTGGTTCACAAAACCATACAGGTGTCAAGTGTACAACCCAACAAAATATCATCTGCACGTGGCATCATCTGCACATCAACCCACAGGTTGATGGACATACATGGGGGTGCATGTGTGTTTTCAAGTTAGTGTTTTTGTTTCCTTTGGATATATTCCCAGAAGTGAAATTGCTGGATCATATAGTAGGTATGTTTTTAATTGTTTGAAGTACCTACATAATGTTTTCCATATGTAGGTTACACCAATTTACAATCATATAAATAGTACACAAGTGTTTCTTTTCTCTGCCCTCATTCTAGCCATTCTAACAAGCACAATGTGATAACTCACTGTTGTTTTAATTTGCATTTCCCTAATAACTAGTGATGTTAAACATCTTTTAATGTTATTGTTGGATATTATCTTTTTTGGAAAAATGTCTGTTTAGGTCTTTTGTCCATTTTTAATATTGGATTTTTTTTCTATTGAGGTCTATGGGTTCATTATATATTTTGGATATGTCTCTCTAGACAATCAGCTCTGCCCATCTCTCAGCTGGAGCACTATGGGCTACATAGCTCTTAGGTGCTCATTCCAGCTCATTTGACCAGATGGGGCCAGAAAACACTAGATCTTTGACTCACCACCTTAACTGAGTACAGGCAAACCAGGCTCTAGGGCCAGAGCACAACTCCTTTGAGGAACCAAGTCAGGCAAATATGCCTCCCAGTGAGTTCCCTGGCCCACGTGCTGGGGTCTCCTTTTCCACTGGAGGAACCAGAGACTCAAAGGAGGCCCTTCTGCATGGTGCTGCACTGCCCTGGGGTGGACCAGGACAGCCGCTCTGTAGCCAGTTCTCTTAACCATCTAATGAAGTGTGTCTTGGCTTCTGCAGTGCAGGGGGTGCTGCAGCCTCCCTCTGTCCTAGGATTGTCTCAGTGGCAGCTTGTTCATTGTGGAGAGGAGGACCGATAAAACGGTGTCAGTCTGATCAAGATAAGATAAAGCATAGAAAACAAAGTGTAGTCACTCATGTCAACCAAGATGGCTGTCAGTCAGTGGTGACACTTTGGTTCAAGAGGGAAACTACTTACATCACTCTAGATACATCTGGCAAGGGGACACAGCTAAGATATCTGCCCACATGGTCAGAGTGGCCATGCCTGCAGAGTGGGACCATGCACCGACAGGCTCTTGGGGAAATTCCATGCTTGGCAGCAGGGGTGTCAAGCAGATAGCCTCCTACCACCCAGAGGCTCCTGGGAAAATTCCCCACTTACCATTAGTGGTGCCAAGACATTTACCGAAAAGACCCAGAAGAGTGGAGTACACCACTCTCCAGGTATAACTGAGGGAGGTTGCAGCCCACTGCTGAGATAGCCAAGCTCCAGACGCCGGAGTGCTGCTCCGTGCCACACTGACCTCTCCCTGGGCCCTGCCCTGCTGGGGAGAAGACTTCACTTGCCCTGCAGCCCACCTGGCTCCAGAGATCCTCACTTGGAAGATTCTGACAACCCCCTTGCCCATCATGCTGACTCCCGGACCTGCAGACTGAGACTCCAGGACTCTGGTTTGTTATCACCCATGGATTGCTGCGTGTGTGTTGTAATTGTTAGAGTGAGTAGGATATTAACGCATGTTGATGTTGTATTTTGAGGGAACCTGCATTCAATAAAAGCTGAGTGAACAGCATAGTGACTATGTGTGACTTGTCTGCTCCTCAGTGCCAGGCTCTTCAGCAGGCAGCGAGCCCAGCAGCTGCCCGGCTGACTTACTATATTACAGACATACACTTGTGACATTCATCAATGGTTGCTAGTTGTTTTTCTTGTGATGAAAGGTGAAGTCAAGAATGACCTATGTTGCCATCTTGGTGCTATCAATCTCCCCATAGTAGACTTTTTGGAGAAAGTTATTTTTTCATGTGGTCAACCCGACTAAAACTGCCCCCCACCCTAAAAAACTCTCAAAATGTCAACAAAACCAGGTATTCATTCTATTTTTCTGTAATTCATTGCATTTGTCAACAAAATTCATAAAAGGTAACTTTTAAGTGATCATCCATTTCACTATTTTTATCTGATTGCCATTTTAAAACTTGTACAAAGGAAGTTTGCACTTTATGTTAATTGTTAATTATGTCTTGTAACTAGAGATCAGCAATTAGCTACTTGTTTAGCATTAGCTTGAGCAATGTACTATTTAATGTATCATTTAAGTATACTAAAACACAAAAAAATCATTTATGTTGTTAAATTATGACAATTTAATGATTATATTAACAAGACCAGTCAGACCTCTGAGTTAGCCTTTTGGCATTTAACCAGTTTTCCTTTGATGTCTAATCTCCTTTCCAAAGATTGCAAATTTAAGTAAGATATAAATACATGTATGTACAGTATATAGTATATTAATGCACATAAATTATATATACTATTCTATTAACTGCCATTCTCATATGACTCATATGTACTTTATATAGAAATTTTTGTATTTAGTAAATTTTATATAAGTGTATTAATACTCATGAAATATTATGTACACTATCCCTTTGACTCATGTTTCTTAATTCCATACAGATATGGAAATTTTAGTTTGTGGCTGGAGGGTTCCTCTTGAGAAGTATGGAGTCTAAACCCCAAGCTGGGCTTCTCAGCTTACAATACCAGAGCTGGAGAGGAACCAGCAGGGCTTTTTGCTGGCCAGGGAGAGACAGCTGGAGTCACAGGGAGCTTCTTTTTTTTTTTTTTTTTTTTTTATATTTTATTTCATTATTTTTAGAAGGAGGGGAAGGGAGAGAGGCAGAGAGGGAGAGAGACATCAATGTATGGTTGCCCTTCACCTGCCTCCAGCCACAGACCTGACTGGAGACCTGGTCTGCAACCTGGTTATGTGCCCTGGCTGGGGAATCGAACCTGCGACCTTTGGGTTCACAGGCCGGCACCTTATCCACTGTGCTACCAGCCAGGGCTCACAGGGAGCTTCTTAAAGGGCCAATGTATAAAATTTTGTTGGCACCCACTTACCCTTGTCTCCGGCAAAGGGGGTCAGAATGGACTAGGGACACTTGAGGAGGCTTTGGGGAGAGAACTGAGGGAGCAGCCAGCAATATCTTTGTGCTGAGTCACTCCCCGTACTACAGGAGCCATCTTGCTCAGGCAGAGCAATCTTCTCCAAATGGCATCAGCCTGAGGGGAAGAAAGAGCCTCACTCCACCCTGCAGTGCTTAAGTCCGACTGCTGATTACAGATTGATTACATTAACAACTGCAGGAGACAGCCATAGACTGGGATAGCTGGTAGTCTTGAACTGTGGAAGAGATGTGGAAGTGCTGGCCAGGCTTCCTTGGGCAGCAGCTGAGGGTCTGGAGAAATATTTCAGTGGCCAGAGAGGTCTCCCTGAGAAGTGTTGGGTACAAATTCCAAGTTGGGCTCCCCAGCCTACAGCATCAGAACCAAGAGGAACTCAGATAGCATCCAGCTGCCAAAAGTGGCAGAGTTTTTGTCTGCCAGGGAGGGACAGCTGGAGACACAGAGAGCCTTTTAAAGAGCCAATACACAAAATCTCATTGGCACCTGGACACCAGCAGAGGGGATGCAGAGTGGACTAGAGACACTTGAGGAGGTTTAGGGGACAGTGACTTTGGGGAGAGAACTGAGGGAAGAGCCAATGGGAGCCCCTTGCCCTCCAAATGACATCAGCCTAGGGGAAGCAATAGTCCCACCCACAGGAATTACTCTCCCCCAGAGCAGTGTTTATGCCTTACTGTTGATTAGAGATTGATGAGATTAATAATTTAAGGAGACTGTACATTGCTGGTAGCCTTGAACAGGCTACCTGAGGCCAGACTAGGACATGGTTTGACATCACCAGATCCAGAAAGAGAAGAAGGTAGTAAAAACCAAATACTACTGAGATGAATTTCACTTGTCTTCTTCATGACTCAAGAAAATACATCCATACACACACACACACACACACACAGAATACAATATGTTAAATAGGCTATGTTTAAATTCTCTCTAGCCAGATGCACAGAAATATAATGAAATTAAGTACGTATTTTAAAGTTTTGAGGATACTTTTTCTTTAAGTCACATACAGAAACCATGCATTTATGTGTGTTGGAAACTGCATTAAAATATTAAAGTGCATTCACTTCCCTTGGGTTGTAGTTAGTATCACAAAACAGTACCCTGAGGCATTGTAAACCAGAAAGAGTGAATGCATCTGCCAAAGGTACACATTTTACAGCTGTTGAGTAATTTAAATCCTAGGAGAATATGACTCATGTTACTCAGTTTCCTTCCTTATAGAGAGACCATATGTCTTAAATTTTTATAGGGACAATAGTGACTTCTTCTCACTTATATGTGGAATCTAATGAACAAAATAAACTAACAAAGAAAATAGAGACAGTCTTATAGCTAGACAACAGACTCACAGCTGCCGGAGTGGGGGATATTAGGGGCTGGGTGAAAAAGGTGAGAGAATTAAGCAAAAAACAAACAAACAAAAAACCCTCAAGATACAGAGAACAGTATGGTGATTATCAAAAAAATGGGTGGTGGGGCAAAGTGGGGATAAATAGTGGTGGGAGGAGATTTGACTTGGGATGGTGAACACACAAGACCATATACAGATGATGTATTGTAGAATTGTACACTTGAAATTTTTATCATTTATTAACCAATGTCACCCTAATAACTCCCATAAAAAAATAAAAGAAAATCTTCCAATAGTAGAAAGTTGTGAAATATTACCTGAATAGGATGACATGTCTATGCAAGAAATACACATTAAAAATAAACTAAAAATTAAAATAAATGCACAGATCAGAAACAACAGTTTCAAACCACATGTCCTCACCTTTAGATCAGAAAATATAATGACCATTCAGGTATCACCTTTTATTTTAAATAACTTTGTACATTAAGTAGTGATAAGGGAGAGAGCACAAAATTTAGTGAGATGAACCTGAAGATCAAGGGCAAGGTTCTTTCATCACTCCAGTTTGTTATACGTGAGCTCTTATTGGGTGATCACATTTACTCTCAGCGTTTGATGACCATCTCTGCATTATTGGGGCCTCACTTTCCTCATTGAAAAATGGGAAGAATAATACTTCCCCTAGCCATTTCTGTTATGAGCATTAAATGAGATAATGCCTATGAAGTGCTGAGCCTAATGCCTAGCAAGGCACCGTTTTTGATTGACTCTATCTCAAAGAAAATCTGGGGCAGGGGGTGGGGAACAAGGGAGAGCAATGGGGGAAAATGAAACAACTGTAATACAACAATAGTATATCAATAATAAACTATGGACATTTTTTTAAAAAGAAAATCTCTAAAATAGGGATTTAACTTCTTTAATTATTTAGACCATAATTTAAATTTTATTTTATTTTATTATATTTAGAGAGAGGGGAAGGAAGAGAGGCAGAGAGGGAGAGAGACATCCATGTATGGTTGCGTTTCACCTGTCTCTAGCTGGGGACCTGGCTGGAGACCTGGCTTGCAACCTGGTTATGTGCCCTGGCTGGGGAATGGAACCTGCAACTTTTGGGTTCACAGGCCGGCACCTTATCCACTGTGCCACCAGCCAGGGCTAGACCATAATTTTTAATCAACCACATTCTATGTGTCAAGAATTTGGACATAAAGGTAGGACACAGATATAACATTTTTAGGGAAAGGGACAACAGATAAGTAAACAGTTTAGCCTCCATCTCCAAAGGATAAAAAAGGATTAAGTGCAAGTACATGTAAGGGAATATTTAAAAACTTGAACAACACTATAGTAAGAGAATCCTGCTCACTTACACTTATTCACTTTATTTTTTAAGATGTTTTTATTAAGATATAATTCACATGCCATAAAATTCATATACTTAAAATGTACAGCTGAATGCTTTTTAGCATATTCACAGAGTTGTGCCACTATCACTGTAATTTAGAACATTTTCATCACACGCAAAAGAAACTCTGTATCCACCAGCACTTATTCATCATTTCCCCCAAATGCTGTCCTTCCCACCCTTGTCCTAGGCCGGCATTAATCTACTTTCTGTCTCTGTAGATTTGCCTATTCTAAATATTTTATATGAAGGGAATCATAAACCCTGGCTGGTGGCTCAGTGGGTGGATTGGCGCCAATTCCCAGCCAGGGCACATAACCAGATTGCAAGCCAGGTCTCCAGCCAGGTCTGTAGCTGGAGGCAGGTGAAAAGCAACCATACATGAATGTTTCTCCTCCTTTCTTCATCCCTTCCTGCGCCTTTTCTCTAAAAATAATGAATAAAATCTTTTTTAAAAATCAGTAAGCCTTTGTGACTGGTTTTTATCATTTAGCACAATGTTTTCAAGGGTCATCCATATTCTGGCATGTATCAGCATTTAATTTTATTTTTTAACAAGTAATATTCCATTCTATGTATATATTGTGTTTTGTTTAGCCATTCATTAATTGTTAGACATTTTGAGTTGTTTACACTTTCTGGCTATGATGAATAATGCTGCTATAAAATTCATGTACAAGATTTGATTGGACATGTTTATAATTATCTTGGGGAAATAGCTAGAAGTAGAATTTCAGCTAATATGGGAACTCTATGTTTAACTTTTTGAGAAATTGCCAGACTGTTATCCAGCCTGTACCATTTTACATTCCTGCCAGCAGTGTAAGAGGGTTCCAAGCTCTCCACGTTGTCGGTAACACTTATTGTTATCTGTTTTTGTTTTGTATTTCCCTGATGGCTAATGATGTCGAACATCTCTTTATGTGCTTATTGTCATGTACATTTTCTTTAGAGAAATCTAGTTGACAAATTGTAATTAGGTTATTTATCAATTTTTATTTTTGAGTTTTTACAAGTTCTTTTCTATTCTAGGTACTAGTCCCTTATTAGATATATGACTTACCAAAATATTTTCAGCCATCTTTTTACTTTTCAGAAGCTGTCATTTGAAGCACAAAATGTACATTTTGCTGATTTTCTTTTCTTTTTTTTTAAATTAATTTGATTTATTATTGTTGTATTTCAATTGTTTCATTTTTCCCCCATCGCTCTCCACTGCCCCACCCTCCCTGCCCCTTATCCCAGTCAATCTCCCAGTCTTTGTCCTTGTCCATGGGTCCTCCTTGCTAGCTCCTCAACTGAGCCCTTCCCCTCTTTTGCCTTCTCCCCCTCCCCACTAGTCACCATCATTCTGCTTCTTATTTCCCCCATGCCTCTTGTTCCATTCTGCTTATCTGCTTGTTTTGTTCAATAGTCTCCTGTATTAAGTGAGAACATATGGAATTGATCTTTTGCTGCCTAATTTATTTCACTAAGCATAATACTCTCCAGTTCCAACCACACAATTGCAAAAGGTAGAAGTTCCTTCTTTCTTTCTGCTGTGTAGAATTCCATTGTGTAAATATACCACAGTTTTTAAAAAATCTATTTTGGTGATTTTCAATTTACTTATTTGTTTGTATCTTTTGTGCTTTTGGTGTTATGTCTAATAAACCATTGCTTAAACCAAAATCACAAAGTTGTGAAATGTTAGTACTCTCATCTTTTGCAAGATATTTTTCTATTCTGGTTCTTTTGCATATTCATGTTTTTTAAAACATTTTATTTATTATTTCCACAGAGAGGGGAAAGGAGAGAGGGAGAGAAATAGCAATGTATGGTTGCCTTTCACCTACCTCCAGCTACAGACCTGATTTGCAACCTGGTTATGTGCCCTGCCTGGGAATCAAACCAGTGACCTTTGGGCTTGCAGGCCGGCACCCATCCACTGCACCACCAGCCAGGGCCTGCATATTTATATTTTAGAGTTAGAACGTCCCTTTCACCCTGACCAGTGTAGTTCAGTTGGTTGGGCATCATCCTACAAAGTGAAAGGTCACCTGTTCGGTTCCCCATCAGGGCACAAGCCGGGGTTGCAGGTTTTGTCCCCAGTTGGGGCATGTGGGAGAGGCAACTGATTGATGTTTCTCTCACACATGGATGTTTCTCTTCCTCTCTCGCTGTCTCCCTATTCTCTCTCTAAAAATAAACAAATGCAATCATTTTAAAAAAGAAAGTACTGCCATATTTAAAAACATAAGAGGCCCTGGCTGGTAGCACAGTGGATAAGGTGCCAGCCTGCGAACCCAAAGATCGCAGGTTCGATTCCCCAGCCAGGGCACATGACCAGGTTGCAAGCCAGCTCTCCAGCCAGATTTGTAGCTGGAGGCAGGTGAAAGGCAACCATACATGGCTGTTTCTCTACCTCTCTTCCTCTCTCCTTTCCCCCTCTTTCTAAAAATAATGAAATAAAATCTTTTTTTTATTTTTTAAAAAAAGAATGTCCCTTTCTGTCAGAAAGGCACTTGGAAATTGGACAAAGCTGGCATTGAATTTGTATGTCAATGGGGGAATGCTGCCATCTTAACAAAATTAAGTCTTTCAATCCATAAACATGTGATAGCTTTCCATTTATTAAGCTCTTTACTTTGTTTTAGCAATGTTTTGTGATTGGTAGTTTTGTACTTCTTTTATTACATTTATTCCTAAGTATTATATTCTTTTTGATGATATTATAAATGGGATTATTTTCATAGTTTCATTTTAGGATTTGTTATTGCTAGTGTCTAGAAATACAATTGATTTGTGCATATTGCTCTTGTATCCTGCTCAATTTCAACCACAGGCTCAGCATACTCTGAGGTTACATCCAATCTCTTGGCTACTGTTGGCTTGTAGGAATATGTTGGGTATGCTATATTTCTTCCTTTAAGAGCTTAAACTCTGCTTTTTATTCCAGCCTTGAGGAATGCACATATTTATAAAATAATTTGACTACTTCCAACCTACTCTTTACATGTGGTCATGGTGTTACTTCTAAAATGCAGTTCTGAACATTCCCTTAACTTCTGAGTCCCCACAGACAACATTAACTTTATCTGGACTCACTCTTACCTACTTGCCTCCTGTTTCAATGGAAAATAGGTCCTTCCTTCTGAGTCCCACCTCCCATTGACAACTTTTTGATCCTAAATTTTCTCAGGAATACCATTATTTCTTGAGCTTTTGACACTTAATTTTCTAAAAGGTGTGGACCACACCTCCTCCATTTCTTTACTACTCACTCTCATCTCAATCTACTACTGTCTGCTTTTTGTTCCCCACTAGTCTACTTAAAATGTCTTGGCTAAAAGCAACGATTTGGAAGTCATTTATTCCCATCATTTTAACTAGCATCTCCTTGGTAATGTGTCCCAAGTCAATCTTTGCAGCCAGAACATTTCTTCTAAGCTGCAGACCTGTACATTGAACTGTATAATGTATGTCTGCATCCGCATGGCCCATAGGTCTTTCATAGTTAACAGGGGCAAGACTTTGTCTCCAAATATGTTCTCATTTTCTTATTTTCAGTCTTAGTGAATAGTTTACCCAGTACCCAAATCAGTAACCAAAGCACCCAGTTACCCAAATAAATCTAAAACTGTATTCTGGACTCTCCCTTTTCCTGAACATACACATATTATCAGACCTGTTGATTTTGTTTTCAAAATCTTTTTCACCTCCATTAGTACTAAGTCAGTTCAGGCCCAATCAGATCTTGCCTTGGTTGTAATCGTTTTCTCTGTCTACAATCTTTTCAGCTGTTTCCTTCACTCCCGTCTATTATGAACACAATAGTCAGTGATATCTCTAAAATGTAAACCTAAACATGACACACTTCCATTTAAAATTCTTCAACTATTCTCCCTGATTCCCCACCTACTGTCATAGATTTTAGGATAAAATCCATGGCCCTGCTTTACATAATCTTTGAACTGGACCAGGAGTGATGCTGAGGAAGATAAACATCATATGATTTTGAAGACCTTTGTGCACACAGATAAGAGAAATACAAAGAACCCAATATAGTTCTGAAATTCAGGATCTATATTTTCAGATGATTTTATTTTTGGAATAAGAAGTATATCTGGTTACCTTTATGAATGTAGAGACATGAGAAGAGAGTAATGATGGTAAAAAAGAAAAAAAGAAAAAAAGAAAAAACAACAGAAAACAAAAAACCAAAAACCAAAGAGCCTTACCCCCCGCCCCCACCCCATTCTATACTATCAGTGTAGTTGGACTCTCTGGGACTGAAAAAGACAAAGTTAACTGTGGATTTACAAAGTCTTGTTTGTGCAATTGATTTATACATTTCAAAGGCAGATGAACATTATCCAGAGCATACTTCTGTGCTCAGCACCATTGACTTTGGAGGATAAGAAATAAACAATAATCACTTTCCATACTGGGGTGATATAACACTAAGTGATGAAGATGGAGTAGAATGCAAAATTCATGTCAGTGAACAAATAGAGGTCATTGATGACCAGACTTTTTTTGCCTCATTGAAGCATGAATTCGCAACCATATATAAAACATGCAGCTGCTCTTAATTGCAGTCAGCAGAAAAACTAATGTACATTTGCACTAACCGACTAGGCTTGGAGCAAGACTTTGAACAGAACCAAATGCCTGAAGAGAAGCTCAGCATAGATGAATGTTTATTGTACATTGACTTAACGTCAGGGATGTAACAGGAAGTTGGATGATCAACTAAATTTGTGAATCATATTTTTGTCCAATTATCAAAATTAAAAACCTGTAGTAATAGTAGCAACTAAATGTGATGAATCTGTAGATCACTCTTAGAGAAGTCCAGGCATTTGCTTCCAACAAAAAGAACCTTCTTGTAGTGGAAACATCAGCACGATTGAGTGTCAACATTCAAACATGTTTCACTGCATGGGTACAAATGTTGAATACAACTCATGGCAAACCTAAAATTATTCCCTAGCTGGATGCTTTTAAAACATAGAGAGAAGTTGTTGTCACAGCAACAAATAAGTTTGAAAACCTTGTGCAAACTTTGGGAGATTATCATGCAACTTGGGAAACTGTTAGTCATAAATTAAAAAATCACCCTGATTATGAAGAATACATCAATTTAGAAGGAACAAAAAATGCCAGAAATAATGAAATACTATGCAGTAGAAAGGACTCCTACCCTTTGTAACAGTATGGATGGAAATGGAGAGCATTATGATAAGCGAAATAAGCCAGGCATCAAAAGATAAATACCACATAATCTCATCCAATAAAGGAAAGTAATGAACAAAAAACAAACAAGCAAGCAAAATAGGACCACAGGCATGGAAACAAGGAACAGACTGACAGCAATCAGAGGGGAGCAGAGCAGGGTGATAACAGGGGAAAGAAGGGAAAGGGTCTAGTCAGGGACATACATAAAAGACCCATGGACATGAACAACAGGGTGGGGAGTGAATGTGGGGGCAGGTAGGTGGGACAGGGGAGAGCAATGAGGAAAAATTGAGATAAATGTAATTGAACAACAATAAAATAATATATTTAAAAATCTTCCTCTGTAAAAACAAGGCCAATTCCAAATATATTACAGTCTACAAAAGGTGAAACTATGGAGCAGTGAAAAGATCAGGGGTTGCCAGAAATAACAAAGGAGGAAGGGATAAATAGGCAGAGCACAGAGGATTTTTAGGGCAGTGAAACTATAATGATGGATACATGTCATTATACATTTGTCCACAGCCACAGAATGTACAACACCAATAGTGAATCCTAATGCAAACTATGGACTTTGGGTGATTGTGTGTCAATATATGTTCATTGACTGTAACAAGTTTACCACTCTGATGCAAGATATAAATACCAGGAGGCTGTGGGGTTGGGAGGGGTGAGGCAGAGTTTATGTGGAAACTCTGTATTTTCTGGTTAATTTTGTTCTTTATCTAAGGCTACTCTAAAATATAAAGAAAAAACTCAACAAAAAACAAGTGGTACATATGTACAATGGATATTAGTCATCTATATAAAAAAAAAAAAGAATGAAATCTTACCATCTGTAACAACATGAATAGACCTAGAGGGAATTATGTTCAGTGAAATAAATCAGACAAAGAAAAAAAAAGAATATAAGTGTATATTCTATGATTCAATGTAGGAACAGTGTATACAAGATGTGTGGAAGCAAGTGTAAAAAGAAAGTGACTGTTTGACTTCATTATCGAAGGTTCTATGAAGAATATGATTTTTTGAACTAAGCTTTGAAAGATAAGCCTGAGTTTGTTATGTATGTGAAAGGAGTAATCAAATAAAAGGAATGGCATTAGAGGCAGAGAAAGCAGCATGTGCAAAACAAGTATGAAAAGTGCAGATATGGAGGATGCTTGTGGAACTCCAAGTACCTCGAAATGATTAGAACATAGGATGGGTGGAGGGAAAATCATAGAAAATGAGATCGGCTAAGATTTCAGGGAATCTACCATGAAAGGCTTTATGAATTATGCCAAGGAGTGTGACATTTATCCTATAGGTTACTGGGCACCATTAAGAAGTTTAATCATGGAAGTAATAGGATTTGACTTCTGCCATGGAAATATCATGCTGTACCTACTACAGAAAATGGATGGTGGAGTTAAGAGGGAGGTAGGACTAGAAGATTAGAGACCAGTTAGAAGGCTATTGTAATAGGCTAGGTGAAAGAAGATAGCTGGTTGAATTAAGACAGTAACAATGGAAATAGACACAACAGATGTGTTTAAGAAATATGAAGAGCCAGCAAATGAGATTTGGTCATTGATATGGTGAGTGAGGAAGAGGGAATAATCATGTATCAAATCCATGTTTTGGTAACATGGGTTGGTGGGTGATGGTCTCTTATTGAGAGAGATTCAACTGTCAGTGGATTACAGTTAGGTGTTTATAGTGGGTATATCATCATGAAAGGCCACTGAACAGAGATTTTTAAAAGACTTTATTTATTATTTTTAGATAGAGGGGAAGGGAGAAAGGCAGAGAGGGAGAGAGACATCAATGTTTGGTTGCCTTTCATTTACCTTCAGCTATAGACTTGGCTGGAGATCTGGCTTGCAGCCTGGTTATGTGCCTAGGCTGGGAATCAAACCAGTGACCTTTGGGTTCACAATTCAGTGCCTTACTACTGTGCTGCCAGCCAGGGCCTTGAGCAGAGATTTTAAGGATAATGGAGCCATTAGCTTGTTTCAGGAAATATAGAAGAGAGAAAATGATAACAAAATTCCTAAATCACCACTTTTTCATCATATTCTCTCATATAACTTGAATAAGTGCCAGAGACTTGACTTTTTGGGCAAGACCATTGACACTGACTATTCCTAGTTCTATCTTTGCCTCAGAAGTCAGGCTGTATATTTCATAGGGTCTTTTTTTTTTTACAACATTATAACCACCAGTCATAGTTCAGGCTTGACCATCCTGTGACCCCACAACATTGTGCCCAGATCCTCAGTTACATTCTGAAGAACATCACATTACTATTATTCAAAACTCAAGTGATTACATTTACATTTTTAAAAGGAACAGTTAATCTCAACTAAGTCTGAAAAAATATGCTTGCTAAGGAAACAATGATAACATCACCCAGCTATGCTGTAATCCTGACCTTGATTCTCATTCACTCCAGTACTTTAACAATCCTCTATGACCAGAGAACATATGTCACATAATGTACATTTGGTTTCAATTTCTTCAAGTGCATACCTTATGCTAGTTGATACATCATTTTTCTTCTAGATCTATGTGCATAAGTATTCAAGTTTTGTTAGGCTCAGAGTGACTTTCTTTTTAATCTACTGTATTAGTCTCTAAGATGAAAACAGAGAAAGCTCAAACTAGGCTGTATTCAGACTGAGACTGTGATCTCTCTACTTAGGAAATAAAGTACCACATACATGCATTTGACATTTTAATTTTTATATATTGATCTGGACCTTTTGCCAAGTATATTACCATGATTGATTATTGGCATATCTGTCAAAGGGTGATCCTTTAAGATCCAACTTAAGCTCTAACTTTACCACAATTAAATTATTCTAGCCCACGCTGATTTCTCTCTAAACTATTATGGCTCTCATTTTTAGTTTAGCTTTTAACTATACTTACATATCATATGTTGCTTTAGTCTTTCTAATTTTATTATAAGCTTATAAAGGCAAGGAAATATATCTTATATTTCTTAGTTACTTCACAGAACATTTAGCAATGAAATATTGGGGTATAGAAGTAATGCCTTCTAAGGTATATGAAATTACTCAATTGACTATATAATTGACATTATTCAAATAGGCTCAGTTTTCACATTTGCATCAGATCTTCTGCCATAGTGACTATAGGATTATGATAATAAGTTAATCAGGCTGATATTTTTTTTGTTTAGTGTGTAAGAACTGGCCTCATTATTTTATAAACTTGCTTCTCTTGAACAATTGATAGGGTCTAGTTATAACACAATTAAGTAAAATTTGTAACTGAATAAGTTTCATTTCTTTATTAATGTTATTAAGTAGCAGACTATTTTCCCTACCATCTCATATATTTTATTACTCATGTTGACAGTTCATTTATAGCATGTTTGCTGGTGATTAATCTTGACACAGTTATTATGCATATTAGTGGGATAATGCAAGCTGGACTGTGTTTCTTGAAAGACAGAACCATCACATTCATACAGCTGGGTTAGATGCCAACATGTGTGGATTAACCCTCTGTGAAAAATCATAACTTTTACTGTTATTATTACTGTTTTACTTTTATATTAGATGACTATGACTTTGTTATTCAAGCAAGACAAATAACATTGGACACAAACATTGGTTATTAGAATAGCATTTTCCTGGTAAGACAAAAATTTTAAGCACTATTTTTTATTTCTGTTAATTTTAACTTTTTCTCAGCCTTACAGGCTAGACTAGTTTGTCCTTAGCTCGTTGTAACATATAAAGGCACAATGGACCAAATGTTGCTGTCTTATAAGCGTAATTTCAGGATATATATTTTTAAAAAATTATTTCATTAAATACCAACCTGAAATAACTGAAGGCTGAGACTGAGTATTAAATTTATTTATAATTCAATAAAATAATATGTTTAAGCATGAATAATTGAATGCTCAAGTTTGTAAGTTTTTACATTTCTAAAAAGGAGCTTGGCAATCATATCTTTCAAATTAGTAATAGATTGGTTTGGGAATAAATTAGAACTCATCACCAAGGAAATGATTAAAGAAGCAATAAGAGGTTGATTTCTGTGTGCATTCACTTATTAAATGCTGCTGTTAGCTATTCTGACCATGCTGTATAACTAGCAGTTGTCTGGCTCCAACTGTGTGATATCCATATTAGAGCAATACATACCAATTGAATGCCAAATCCTGCCAAGTAGCATTCATAGTCTTGTGTTACAGATGTATTACTATGCCTGATTCTGAGAAGTCCATGTATGATTCATGTGGATATTATCATTCATTTCATAGAGAACTTTCATCTGAGGAAAGTTTTGAAGCAATCATTACACAAAGTGGCTCCCTTTTGGGGCACTATGCAGCCGTCAGGAAATCTTATGTGATTCCATTGAAGCCTTGAACTGTGTGGAAGCCAACAACTGTTCCATACATGTTCACAAGTCACCAAGTTTCAATGCTAAAATCTGGATGAAACTTTTTGAAAAGATAACAAAATTGACACATCAATATTTTATCTGCTTCTAAAATGGTCCCCCTTTGCAACAAGTGTTCTGGGATGTCATGCTCATAGAACCAGGGATAGCAACGTACAAAGATGGGATGTTCCAGCAAAGCTAACAGAAACGAAACTTCACAGTTATGTTTGGCATACGCATGTATGACTACAATAAGAAGAGCATGAAAGAATTTGATATAATTATTGTGATCAGCCTAATGGCTGAATTATACTACTGAATGGTTGAGTTAATTCACTGTGTGATCAACAATTTGTTTTATACACTGAAATATAAAATCTGAGAATATTGTGATCAATTTGGTAGCCACATATTGATGTAGATTACACTTTGCCTTGAATACAGTATGACAGTTTGAAGGCAGAAATGAAAAGGAGCACTGTTTACTCAATATGTCTGTTTTTTATTATCATTAAATAATATTACTTGAGCATTCATAAGGTACATAACATTCATTTAAGCATAAAGGATTATCAAGATGAATGTAACATCCTGTTTATTAAGACATTTGCAATTCAAGTGGAAGAAGTAATGAAGATATTTTCTCTCAATATTTTACAATGTCTTCTTTTTGTAATGTACTTATGCATGTACAGACATGTTTGAGAATCCTATTTCTGCATAAAAGGTCATAGATAATTTATTTTAACCATATTTTCATTCGGAAGTTCCCTTTCGTAAGTTTAACTATTTTTACTATGAAACAGACACACACACACACCTCCTCCCAAATTTCTCCTTAAATCTCCCCACTTCCTCACACCCCAACCAATTCATAGACATTTCAAACAATCTTTAAACCCACACCAGCTTGAAAATTTGAATAATGATTTGATGGAAAGTAAATAAAATTGCACCATAACTACCTGATTAAGACATACTTTTTCATTCTTGTGTGTTTATTAAGAACAAAGATCTTTCTACACACTGCATTTTTGCATATAAGAAAGGTAAAATTGTATTTCCAAAGAGATAATAAGCAGTTGAATATGTTGAAAAATATACTGTGACCTTCCACAGAATATACTATATTTTTAGATGAATAAACTAGAAACTATTTAAATTCTGTGCTACTTTGTTTTATTTTTATAGTTACAGAGTAAGGATTACACATTTCCAGGAGAGTTTAAAAGTTTTAGAACTTTCAAAATGTCTTCCTTTACTTTGAGAGGCATATAGATTTCAAATATATACTTAAATATTAAGCAACAGAAAAATGACACATCATTTTAGTGCTTAATCCTAAAAACAAACAAACAAAAAACCCACAGTTTTGCTTCTTTCCATGTTTTGTGTAACAATTCTGGGTGTTTGAACCACTTTACCTTTATTATCTTATTGAATATTCACAAGAGCCTTGTGAGACAGCATCTTCCAGCTCCCCACAACATCAAATTGAAATGCTAGTTTAAACTGGGAACGGTCATAAGTTTTCAAGAGTAGGCATCTTGAATTATTCTAGATTTCAGAGTATCCTCTGATTCTTCCACTGACTGAACCAGAAATGGACTACTGAAAGGGATAAAGAGGAAAGTAATTACTCCATGGGCACTTTTTTCAATATTTAGATCCAGGAGGGAAGTGTGTGTGTGTGTGTCTGTATGTTTTCACTTATTTTTTTCTAGTTGAGTTATTTTATCGAATGACAGATTTTGCTCTTGTTAGATGATTTTTATGAGTTTGGTCACCACCATCTCTAATCCATTAGATTGCACTTAATGTCTCCTATGACAACAACAAAAGAAGGAAATAAATTGGAAAATCACTCTAAGTTTGAAAATGTCTATAAATACATTTTTAATGTTATGATTATAAAAAGAAATCTGGAAGGGAAACATTGAAATGCATGAAACAAGGTAGAATATCTAAGTAATGAAACAATTGGAAAACTGGATATTGGATTTATAAATAAGAATTAGCTTGTCATTTCAGTAGTAACTTTAAGTCCAGTCTAACAACCCATAAACACCTTCCATCTTGGCCCTGCCTGGCTTGGCATAATTAAAATATGAGTTGTATCAGGAACTGCACTTGCAATAAATAAAAATTACCATTGACATTTATTTTAGACCAAATATCTTTCTATAAATGTTATAGAATAAGTATAGGGGAGGGAAGAAATACTGAAGAGAATGGAAAAGTAAAATATTTTTGAAGATAAAAGTATGGATTTACTATGCTGTATACCTGACATTAATACAAAATAATATTGAATGTAAACTGTAATTGAAAACTAAAACATAAATTTTTTTAAAAAGGAGAGGCAGTTTGGACACAGACACACACAGAAAGAAGACCATGTGAAGAAATAGGTAGAAGATCATCTATAAGCCAAGGACAAAGGCCTCAAAAGAAACCAACCCCGTCAACATGTTGCTCTTGGACTTATGGCCTTCAAAATTTTGAGACACTAAGTTTCTGTTGATTACACCAAAAATCTTGCTTTGTCTATCTTTGCAATCTGCCAGCTCTCCCCAAGGCTAGTGTAGTGCTTTGTACATTATGGACACTCAAGGCATACTGTGAAGTTGAAGTGTAAAGAGGGCCTCAAGGCAGTCAGTTATCACACTCAAAGGAAAAGGAGGGTGGTGGAAGAGCTGAATTTCCAATCCCCCTGGACCTCCCTAAAATACTGACCCTGCTAAATTACATTAATTTAACCTGTGTTTTATAGTTTCTTCTCTGTAAGGTTCATAGGATCATTGTGAAGATTAAAAAGTGATGTATGTAAAGTATTAAAACATAAGTGGTAAACTATGTTAGTTATCATTACTGTTTTTAAAAATTATTTAGGGGACAGCTGTGGCTTAATGAAAAGAAAATTGAACTCATATTTCAAAGACCTGGTTTTGAATCCTGGTTCTATTACTTAGTTCTGTGGCCACATAATGAGTCACGTATCCTTGATTTTCTCATTTTATTTATCTACCTATCTATCTTTAATATATATTGATTTAGTTCCTTTCTTTTTAAAATTGTTGCTACTGCTGCAGATGTCCCTACCTCCCACTCCTGTTGCCACCTCCACCCAGCCCCTGACCCCCCTTCCTTTGGCCATCACCACACTGCTGTCTGTTTCTATGAATTATGCATATATGTTCTTTGGCTGATCACTTCACTGTCTTTCTTATGCAGGGACATCATGGAAATGAAAATAGATCCCCTCTGTTAAGAAAGTGCTGGGTATATGGTAAGTGTTCAATATGTGTTGATTCTTCTCTACTCCCACATCTTACTCCAGAGTTCCCTGATCACAGCAAAGGCTTAATGAATACTGAATGGTGAATGGAAAAAAGTCACTGAAACTACTTGGTGGCCATGATTCAACTGATTCAGATTTTATAAATTTAAAATGTAAATAAATCAAGGCCACAGAGCTATTTCTTAGGCTCTGAACACATGATTCCAAATTCAGAGCTCTTTTTACATTATAACCCAAAGAGGGAAATGAAGGAATACACAAAAGCCGTTCTTAGAATTTAAAAAAAAAAAAAAAAAAAAGGATTAGAAAAGAGACTACATGAGTTATTTTCATTATTTTTTACTGACAGAAAATAAGAACAGTGCTTGTTTGAAAGTGTTTAGTAAATCAAATAGGTCAGAAGTATCAAAGAAAATTATTTAAATATGAAGGATGGTCTATGCCTGTTCTGTGCAAAATGGAGGCTATTAGCCAGATTTGTCTATTTAAACTTAAACCAATTAAAATATAATAAATCTATTCCTTAACCACATTTCAAGTCCATTATAGCCACATGTGTTAGTGGCTGACACATTGGACACAGTAGATTTATACATTTCTGTTATCGCAGAAAGTTTTATTTGAAGATTTAATTAATGTACCAGGTGTAGGAGAAGCATAAGTGCTGGAGAGCATCTCCTGAATTGTTGGGAGGAACTCCAAGTTGAAATTGTGGAATAGATGACCATGAAGTTATATTTTGTTATCAACAACCACAAAGCAAATACTAACCCCAAGCCATAAGGATAGAATCTGTGAACTATAGACCAATAATTCTTATTCCTCCATCATGGGTGTGCTGGCTGATTAACAAAGAGCAGTTCCAACAAATGCTTATGAAAAAATATAACCTATAGGTAAAAGCAACCATAATTTCTGGAAAGGACAATTCTGACTGATGAAATCAAGTAGGGTTTTCAAGCATTTTTGAGTAAGGGAGTTGAAATGGTTATAATCTATTTAGACTTTGAAAACTTGAAGACATTTCCACACCAAAGGCCTTTTTTTTTTTTTTTTAATTTTATTGTTGTTGTATTACATCCATCCCCTAAAATTAAGGTCACCATGGGGTTAGAGAGAGTGTCCATTATTGAACAGATAGCTCTAAACTTTCTTCCAAACTAACATTTGTTGCTGGCTTTCTGAAAATGAGCTGCCAATCTGACAAGGACAATCTGCATGGAGATCTCCCAAGGCTGGATGAGTGGGTAGACCTCAGCAGATAAGCTTCAGTGAGCTAAATGCCGTTTGTGAGAAAATGGGCTCGGAAGAATAACCTTGGCATTTAACATACTGAGAACACAGAGTTGAAAGCAAAAAAACAAGAGCTCCTTTGATTCTTCAAATATGGATGAAGCTGAAGAAAATTGAAAGCATGATATGCCAAAAAGGATACAAGTTGACTATCACAGACTCTTAGCTGTTATCTAGTCTGCTCTCCCACCGGAAGACGGCACTCCTGTCTCATCCTAGCCTCTTCTGGAATACGTCTGGTTTCTTAGGAGTATATTCCCTCACTAGAACAATCTTATTATTTTCTCCAACTGTTAGAAATAAGTGCATTGCCTTGAGCTGATATTTGCCTCCCGCAATCACCATTGTTTTTGGTTCTCCTTTTTGAACCACGCCAAATAAATACAACCCTTCTTCCACATAGATGTTCTACTCATGCTGTAAGGCACGTATCACATACAATATGTGTGTGCATACATTTTCCTGTTCCAGTTAATCTAGTGGGGGAAGTGGACATTTAAAAATTAACCTCCCAAATGAGGATAGAATTGCAATGTCATATGCGCTATGAATGAAGAAACATCTCCCCACTAGAATGTATAGCAAAGGAACCTGACTTAGATTTCTCCATTGTTTCATGGATATTTATCATATCCCTGGATATCATGTCTTCCCACATGTCACAGCAGGACTGAGAACCGAAGAGGTTTTCAACCAATGCTTATTTTAAAGTAAGTATTCATTTTGAAATAATTTTAACTTAATGAGAAGTTGCAAAAATTGTACAGTGAGTTTCCACATTGCTTTGACTGAGCTTTGTCTAATGTTAACACGTTATGTAACTGTGGTATATTATCAAAGTCAGGAAAATAACAATGGCACAATATTACTAACTCAACTACAGGCCTTCGGTGAATTTCAACAGTTTTGCCACTAATGATGTTTCCGTGGTCTAGGATCCAATCCAGAATCCCACAGTACAATTACAGGTCATGTCTCCTTAGTGTCTTCCAGTCTGTGACAGATCCTCAGTCTTTCTTTATTTTTCATGACTTTCATTTTTGAAGAATTCTGATCAGTTATTCTGTGAAATGTCCCTTGAAGTAACTTTGTCTGATGTTTTCTCTTGATTACATTGAGGCTATTCATTTTGAGCAAGACGACCATGGAAATGATATGCCCTTCTCAGTGTATCATAACACAGGGTAAATCATGTCGATGTCTCATTACCAGTAATGTTAACATTGATTACATGGTTCAGATGGAGTCTACCAGATTATTTTTTAATATGGTTTTGTTTATTGCATTTAAAAGTAAAGTACTCTTTAAGAATATTTGACTAATACTTTAAACAAAGAAGTTCTTCCCACATCTGTCTCCCAACCACTCAGCTTTCATCCCTAACTCCCAAGCAGTAATCAGCTTTGTAGTTGCTCGTGTATTCATCCAGAGTCTTTTCTATAAATGTAAGCAAATATGAATGCACATGTATTCTTACTTCTTCCCCTTTTGAACACAAAAGGAAACATACTATACACACTCTTTTGCACTTTTTTTCATTGAACGTATCTTGGAGAGCTTTATACATCAACACAGAGATAATTTTCTTGTTTTTGTAAAGTTCTATAATATTCTATTGTATGGTTGTACTATAGATTATATAAATAGCTTATCTTGATAGGCATTTGTTTCCAGTTGTATCCTATTTCAATTTATGCTGCAGTAAAAATCTTGTAAATATACCAGTTTGCACCTGTGGGAATTTATGCGTAGGATATACTCCTGGAAGTGATGATGTTGGGTCAATTATTTGTCATTGCCAAACTGCCTTTCCAGCAGTCATTTTCCTCTCAGCCTTTTTAACCTTTATTGTATTCATTTAATCTTTATTGCATTTTCCATTACCATTTAGTCCCCTTATACCCTCTCCCCCCAGCAATAACCACACTGTTGTCCACGTCCATGAGCCTTTTTTTCTTTTTTGTTCAATCCCTCCACCCCTTCACCTCCCCCACCCCAAAGCTGTCATCCTGCTCTCCATCTATGTCTGTCTCCATTTGGTAGTTCAATTTACTAATTTGATTCCGCATATGAGTGAAATCACATGGCATTTGTCTTTTGTATCTTTACTAAAATGATAGGCAAAAAATGGTATTTCAATGTAATTATACTCACATTTCCCTCATAATAATGAAGGAAGGTGAACATCTTTTTGTATGTTTGAGCCATTTGAATTTACCTCTTCAGCAAATTGTCATCTAATCTGTCCATTGCTTTATTGAGTTGTTGATTATCTACTTCATGCTTATGAAAAGTCTTTACACATTAAAGGAAATTAGCTGTTTGTTATATGTACATTGGGTGTCTTTTTGTTTGCTTTTTTAAAGATACACTCTTCATCTTTCTCTTCCATTTTCTCTGCCCTAGAATGCTTAACAAGATCATATCAATGTGCTCCCTCCCCCTACAAAACTTGTTTGGTCAATTGGAAGACTCATTAGGAGATTAAAGGGTGGGAGGAGCATGAAACTGAAGTCATAATTCCTCTGACTCCCTGTCTACCAGGTTGCCTTGGGATGACTACATCCCTGGACCAATGTGGTCTTCTCCATGCCCACTTTCCTTTCAGGTTCCAGTAGCCATTCCCCCTCCTTGCTCCTTCAAGCCAAGGGATCATAAAAGTCCGGATGTTATTAGCTCTGGGATATTACACGAGCCTTGTGGTTCCCTTATTTACCCTGTCCACATCTTTCTACAATGGTCCTTTATTAAACTCTCCTTGAATTGACCATTTGTTTCTTATTGGGACTCTGATAGTGTGCAATATAAGTTACAAATATTTTTACCTAGTTTTGTCTTTGTCTTTGCCCATGGTCATTTGCCTGCGTAGAAGTTTCTGTTTTGTTTTGTTTTTAATGTAGCAAAATTTCATTAGTGACTTTTTACGACTCTTGTATTTTGAGTCATAGTTAGGAAGAACTTCCTCATTCTAATGTTATAAAGGATTTTTCTAATGTGTTCTTCTAGTAGTTATATGGTTTCAATTCTTTATATATGTCTTATTTTTTATTTCTATTGTAAATGGATTGGTTTCTTCTAAACTTTTTATCTGCATAAATGTAAGCTACTGATTCTCTGCAAAATTCTTTTTGTTATACACATGATTTTACTATAAATAAGGACAGTTTTAACCACTTCTTCAATTTTATAACTATTTTCATTCTTTGTCTAATTATGTTGGCTGGTACCTCAAATACTGTGAAATAGTAAAGGTGATAGTAGGCATCCTTATCTTGTTCCTTATTTTAGAATAATAAATTCTATATTTCCTATGACTGATGATGACTTTTGGTTTGGGAGAGATATTTTATTACGCTAAGGAAATATTCATCTACTTCTATTTTTGTTGAGTGTTTTTTCCATGAACTGGTATTCTATTTTGTCAATTGCCTTTTGAATATTTATGGATATGATCATATTTCTCTTAATATATTAATATGATTAATTGTATACCCTTGCATTCCTGAGATAAAGCTTATCATGATGGGTTATTTTTTAATGTGTCACTAGATACTGTTTGTTCCTATCTTTTTCATGAGCTTTGCATATAGATTCATAAAAATAATTGGCCTATAGCTTTCTATTTTTCTTTTTCCATAAAGAACTAATGTTTTTTAAATTAAAGTATAGTTGACATACAAAAGTATATGAGTTTCAGCTGTACAAGATTGTTCTTCAACATTTATATACTTTAGGAAGTGATCACAGTGATAAGTTTAGTAACCATCTGTCACTGTACAAAGTTATTACGATATTATTGATTATATGCTCTATGCTGCACATTATATCCCTATGATTTATTTTATAGCAGGAAGCTTGTATCTCTTATCCTCCTTCAGCTTTTTTATACCATCCTGTTATGGTTTTGTTTCAAAATGCCATCTTGCCCTGGCTGGTGGCACAGTGTATAAGGTACTGACCTGAGAACCCAAAGATCACTGGTTTGATTCCCAGCCAGGGCACATAACCAGGTTGCAAGCCAGGTCTCCAGCCAGGCCCCCAGCTGGAGGCAGGTGAAAGGCAAGCATACACTGATGTCTCTCTCCCTCTCTGCCTCTCTCCCTTCCCCTCTCTCTAAAAAATAATAAAATAAAATCTTTTGAAAAAATGCCATCTTTATCATTAAACTTTTAGAATTTATTTTTTATTTTTTTAATGTTCTAAAATAGTTTAAATATCATGGGAAGCCCTCCGTGAGACTAGTGGGCCTAAGGCTTTGTGTGGCAGTGTGGAGAGGCTTTTCTATTAGTTCCATGGAAATCAGTCTGTTCAAATTTATTATCTTTTCCAGAAATAGTTCTATTTTCCTAGAAAATTATCTAATTCATTTTTAAAAATGTATCTTTATAGGGTTGAGCAAAGTTGTCTCTTGTGATTCTTTTAATTTTTTCTAGTTTTGAAGTTATTTCCCACCTTATCATTTATTTAGTAGATTTGAAACAAGCAGATAAATTTTAATTTGGAATTTTGAAAAACATGGAGCAATAATAGAGAAAAAAGCACCTAGAATCTCTCATCTGATGAAAACTACAAGTATTTTGGAAGATGCATTTTCATCACTTATCTATATTTTAGAAAAAGGACAGTTGTCATCTTTCAGCATCTATATTTTATATTTCCCTATTTTTGACATGATTGAGCATTGCTTTACAATGCTATTCCTATGACACAAATCAGTTGAGGGGGTGGGGCGAGATGGAGGTTGGCAAAGGGGGAAAAAGCAACAATTGCTATAAAATAAACAATAAAATAAAAATAAAAGCCCTGGCTGGTGTGGCTCAGTGGCAGCCTGTGGACCAAAGGGTTGCAGGTTTGATTCCTGGGCAGGGCACATGCCTGGGTTGTGGGCCAGGTCCCCAGTAGGAAGCACATGAGAGGCAACCACACTGTTTCCCTCTCTCCCTCCCTTCCCCTCTCTCTAAAAGTAAATAAGTAAAAAAAAAACCTTTAAATAAAATAATAAATAAATTATGAGGACAAATTTATTTAAAAATAAATAAATAAATATTTGAGTTAAAAATCTTTTTATCAGAATCATAATTTGATACTGATGGTAGTCTTCTGAAAAATTTGGCTATGAGTTATTAGCTACAAGTTTTAATACTTCTTTTCACATTTACATAACCTTTGTTACAGTATGTTATTATAATTTTTCTTGCTTTCCTGTTTCATCTCTTTGAAATTTTTAGTGCAGGCTCTTGGCCAAACCAGAATCATCAACAATATGATGGCTAATCACTGCCATCTCCTGGTCAAAGTTGAAAATGTCATCCAGTGACTTTTTTATGGCAAAAATGCTTACTGAGTACATACTACATGTCGGACATGCTCCTGGGTGCTGCACATGAAATGTCTTTCATGGAGACACAGATTTCCATAAAATAATCATAAAAATAAACATTAATTTCTATTTGCAATAATTGTTTAGAAGGGGGACAATGCTAATTGAGTTCAAATGGTATGTGTAGTCCTTTCACTTATTCTGTGCCTTCAATGATTTACCATTCTTTCATTTCTCCCTCCCTTCCCTGCGCCTCTTGCATGGACTTTCATAATTTAGGGCTTATATAGTCATGTATTAAGCAAAAAAAATATGTAAATCAACAATAAAAAGTAGTTTAAATTAATGTTCTATCTCTACCTTATGTTAAACCACTACTATTATATTGCTTAGACTGTATGGTACCATAGATAATAGTAAACATAAAAACCTGGTTTTACAGAGTAATTAATTGGTTTGGGAGCAGTAAGATTATCCATGTGGGCCTTAAATGCAATCACATGCATTCCTTTTTCAAATTTTAAATCATTTACGAGATTTATCTGAATGATCACTTAGTTATATGTCCAATTACCGGTGTACAGCTGAAACTAATACAATATTGCAGGTCAGATGTAATTTAAAAATCACGTGTATTCTTTTTAAATGAATTGATTATTGTTGTATGACAGTTGTCCCATTTTTCCCTCACTGCTCTCCCCTGCCCCACCCACCCCATCCTCTCTCCTGCAGTCAACCCCCACCCTGTTGCCTATGTCCATGGGTCATTTATACTAGTTCCTTGACTAAATCCTTCCCCTTCTTTCCTACCTTCTCCTCCTCCCCCCTCCCCTGTGGTCACTGTCAGTCTGTTCCTTGTTTCCATGCCTCTGGTTCTATTTTGCTCATTTGTTTGCTTTTTTTTTGTTTGTTTACTAGTGTCCTGCATTAGATGAGATCATATAGTATTTGTCTTTCACTGACTGGCTTATTTCACTAAGCATAATACTCTCCAGTTCCATCCATGCTGTCGCAAAAGGTAGGAGTTCTTTCTTTCTGCTGTATAATATTTCATAGAAGGAAGGAAATAATCAAGATCAGAGTAGAATTAAATGACATAAGAAGTCTTATTGTTAAAGTGGTCTTCATTTCCAGCATGCATTTCTCAGTACTTGTTACCTCTACTGTATGGTTTATTATATATTCTTTAACACATAGTATTTATTTCTATGCCGAATCCTGGGTTACTATGTAACAAATGCAGCCCCACCCTCCCCTGGACATAGTTGGTCTATGTTTTCACCAGGTGAAAGTAACACAAACATTATATATTCTGTGGAAATGGCTGAACTGGTTTTAAAATCAGATAAACTTCCAAAATATATTTATGATGAGAACAACAGCCAGAAGTAACAAAGGCAATGGTGAATTCTTTCCACAGAACTAAATTGTAGTGCACCTTCCTGCAAGAGGTTCGCAGAGTATGGTAATGACTCCGACAGTCACAAGCTACTTTGCGCTCAATGTGAAAGTAGAGGTGGGATGGGTAAAGAAAAAGTAGCAAATATGCAATCTTATCTCCATGTACTCTAATCTAATTGCTAAATTAATTTGAAAACATTAGCCTTGACAATTCAAGAATGAATTCAGGCTCTGCCTACTAATCTGGTTCTCTGTGTGTGAGCTAGCTGAATAAAGAAAATGGTGACAAATTTGCATGAAAAAGCATTATTCAATTCTATGGAAATCTGAACTGGGCCTTAGCTTCTGAGAAGACATCACATGCCAAAGTCTATACTTTAAATGTACATTTAGAGCACAGTGCACTTGGACACCTTTCTAAACAGGTTAACTCAATTAAAATGTCCTAGTCCTGTATTAAATTGTTAAGCCTAAGTCCTCAGACTTTGGGAAACAATCGGGAAGAAAAAGTAGGGGAGCCCTGGCTGGTGGCACAGTGGGTAAGGCACCAGCCTGCAAGCCCAAAGGTTGCTGGTTCGATTCCCGGCCAGGGCACATAACCAGGTTGCAAGCCAGGTCTCCAGCCAGGTCCCCAGCTAGAGACAGGTGAAACGCAACCATACATCGATGCCTCTCTCCCTCTCTGTCTCTCTCCTTTCCTCTCTCTGTAAAAACAATTAAATCTTAAAATAAAAAAAATAAAAAAAAAAAGAAGAAGAGTAGGGGAGATTGAGAAAAGTCAGGTATCTTCAGTTAAGGGAAGTTTAGGAAACAGCCTACAGTGGAAATATTCAGATGTAACAGTATATGCAGTGGAAGTATATACTGGAAGCAAATCAGGCCTTCCTTCGGAGTTTTTTCACAATTAAAGCTTGTATAGCATGGAGTAAAAAGGGGTTGATGAAAGAACATGAGAAGGTCAACTAGATTTGAAATGTAGGTGGGTGGCAAAACTAACTAGGGAGGCTAAGTGAATTCCTTAGCAAAGGAAAGGCACCCCCTACCTGCAATGTTCTCTAAATCTTAGGAGCCATCTACAAAACAATTGGTTACTTCAAGAGAAAATTTTGACAACTAAGGCCATTTGACAACCTTAGATAGAGTAAGTAAGCCTTTTGTAGACATCGACATTATTCATCATAGTATATTCACCCCAAGGATCTTAACCATCTATTTAAAAAATGTTACATATAACACTCACATATAAATTCTCCTTCCATAGTGTAATATAAGTCCTAATATTTAACCATTCTGTGACCCAGAAATGTCTGACCAGTAGCCTTTATTCATCAACCCTTTGTCAACTTTTTATCTTCATCTTTTTTCAAGTTTCAGTTTTAACTTGGCTTGATATTATTGACAGGGTACCATTTGAGGAACAAATGTAGAATTATTCTGAGAATTTAATATAACAAACAATGATTTTGTGGTACCTTCCTAATAATTTATTTGATTTAAAACAATAAAAGCATTACTGCTGATTCTGATATTTGTAGTCAGGCATGACATCCAGATCTTTTTCTATATTTAGAACTGTTCCAGAAGTACAATAAATGAAAAAGATCCTCACAAGTGTCATATTTTAGAGGATCTGTGCTACCATATTAGATTTTTTTAAAAAGAAAGATGTCCAGCTAGTGTAAAAAGAAGTCACACCCTGGCTGGTGGCTCAGTGGATAGGCGCCAGCCCATGAACCCAAAGGTCGCTGGTTTGATTCCCAGCCAGGGCACATAACCAGATTGCAAGCCAGGTCTCCAGTCAGGTCTGTAGCTGGAGGCAGGTGAAAGGCAACCATATACTGGTGTTTCTGTCCCTCTCTGCCTCCCTCCCTTCCCCTCTCTCTAAAAATAATAAATAAAATCTTAAAAAAAATAAGTCACAAGGGTAAAATTCTTATCCTCTTATCCGTATCTTTCTGGCCTGTTGCCCCATTTTACTTACTTCCATTCTCCTTTGTTACATGTTTTCACTTTTCTTAAGACTGTTTTCGATATGTGTTTAAGTTATGTTTACCTGGAAACAAATGGTAGATACACAAGTAGAGAGCACTCCAGTTGTAATTTGGCACAGGTCTGGTTTGCACTCTATTGATAAGTAACCTGTCATCAACCATTCCTTATTTGTGCAATTCGATCTTCTGATAACATTTCATTTTGTTGTCTGTGAGTACTTCTGTAATATCTCAAGTTTTTCTTCCTTCCTTCTTTCCTTCCTTCCTTCCTTCCTCCCTCCCTCCCTCCCTCCCTTCCTTTCTTTCTGCAAAGCATTTCTGTCTTTGCTGTCTCTTGTATACTTGGTCTGTTTGACAAATAAGTGTTAGTGTTTACTTGGACAGGAATTATTTGGAGGTTGGAGATCTGATGAACACCTTTGTTGTCTGGCAAGGTAAGTGAATAAAAGCGTGTAGTTAGGATGGAGTACTTGCTCAAGTAGTTATGAACCACTTTTTCTGATAAACTCATTTTTGACAATACAGAATGAATGCACCCATCTTAAGACTCTTACTATATGTACCTGAGACAAGGCAATAATAATAAAGGCTATCATTTGTTGAATGATTTCCTTGTTCAGAGTGTTTTAACTATCTGATTTTCCCCAACAATTTCTTATGAAAATTTTCAAACATATAGCAAAATTAGATTTTATAGTGGATGCCCATGTATCTACCACCTGAATTATATTGCTAACATTTTACTATACTTGCTTTAACACATATGTGTCCATCTATCCATCCCTCTATCCCTCCATTAATCCATCTTAGGTTTTTGATGCAGTTAAAAGGAAATTTCAAATACCAGTTTATTTAACAAAAATGGTATTATCTTATGTGAATATTAAGAAAAAATCTGAAGAGAGATGTTAACTCTATTTTTGCAGAGGAAAAAAACCTGATGCTGAAAAATTTTAAGGAAGTTCTCCAAAGTCACACAATCTTACAGGACTTTACAGGACGGTGACTTACAGCCCTAGTCTGCCTGGCTCTGTTACTTTACTTTTCCTACTATACTGAGGAATCTCCCAAAGTATATACAGAATCAGTTTGTCATTTCCAAATTGACAGAGGGGAAAAGGGGAGTTTAAACTAAATTACCTTTTGACTAGAGTAAAACAAGACAGTTTAATTCTTTACCCAAAAAGCCTATAAATAAACCAAAATGATTGTGAACACTACTACTATCCTGATTTATCATCAAGCCTTTTGGTTGCCTCTGCTTTTCAATGCAATTTCTCATTATTTTATTTGATTCTCACAGCTGTGGGGAAGTCCTATATGTAACCCAAATGCCCATTTAGGAAGGAAGAAATAGGCTAAGCAATTTACCAAAGTCATAGACATTTAGTAGCTTTGGCGCAGAAAAGCTATGGAGAATGCTTATAAGGTGACTTGTTTACAGGTATGATTTCTAATTACAATAATTCTTTAAAATCTCAGGAGGTTTCTAACCTAAGTCAAGGGGTACTATGAAATTCTTCACATTATTTTTTATTTTTTTAATTTTGTCTTGAATTTATTGAGGTGACATTAGTTAATACAATTCTATAGGTTTCAGGTGTACAATTATATAATACATCATCTGTATATTGTATTATGTGTTCAGCATCCCAGGCCAACCTCCTTCCATCACCATGCCGGTTAACATTGATTTTATACACACCTACATGTGCACCACATGGTATTTTAAAGACTATGGAATAAGGGTGCAAACAAAGATTAGGAATTTGAACTGTCAGAACCATTGGAGAGTTTATTTCACCCCTCCCAGAAGCAAATATCTAAGACTGTTCAAATTGTTGAATTTATTGCAAATTGCAAGCCTGTTTGCAGAAGTGTCAGGCTCACATTAGGAGCTACTTTCAATTTTAAAGTAATATGTCCACCTCTCCTGATATTGTAAGCACGGTGATATTATCTTGTCCCTGGAGAAGGATGCCTCAAAGTTGAGGCCAACTGGGATTAACTGGTATAAATTTGATGAGACTTTTACTACTGGTGTTCATCCCTTGTATCTCTGTGGTTCAGAGGCAGCATAAAGTATAAAGGGTGTTGTTTGCTTTTAGGCAAAGAAAGAAAGGGAATGTAGTGTTTTATCTTATGAGATTCCATTTGTATTGCATGGGGGTTAAGAGTTTAGGCCTGGGAGCCAGATTGTCTGGGAACATACTTAGCCCTGTTACCTCGGCCAAGTAATTTGATCTTTGCTTCAGTAATCTCATCTGTACTTTATAGGGTGCTGGTGAAGATGAAATGAATTGATAGGTATGAAACGCTTGTAATTCAGCCCGACATAAAAGTAAATGACTATTGCTTTTAGTATCATTCTCACCATCTCTGTAAGGCACGTAGGCCAGATTATATCCATCTCTATTCCATACATGAGAAAACGGAAGCCCAGTGAGGAGAAGAGATTTACCCAAGATAGACTCATATTACAATGAAGTCCATTGGATTCCTCTTTCTGACATTGTTGCTGGGGGTTGGGGTGAATAGGAAGTACAGGAGTCCCACACCTACTCAGGATAGTCCATGTGGGGTGCACAATAGCAGAAAAACACTGAGTTAGGACAATTCTTTAGTGAATTACACTTGGCTGTATGGATGCTTGCTGGATCTAGATTCTTACCAAAATGTAATTGGCTATGGGAAATTTGTTAGGACATATTTAAATGTTATGAATATGAAAGCAAATATACCAGGCATATGCACGCTTGAACAATGATATCCATTATTTCTTGATTTGTTTATTCGTTTCACAAGAGATTTCCCATCATTCTTGGAGGTATTTAGAACTTTCTTACCTTTGATAATTTATATTCTTCTTTGACTTCTTCTTACAGTAGTAGACAGTCTGGCCTGTCACACCAACTATGAGAGCCAGTCCTATTCCAGGCAATACTGCCACTGAAACAAGGTTCACAGTATTCCGGAGCTGGTCACACTCATCCCCCATATACCAGTAATTCCCCCATTGACCTCTGCAATTAGGACATCGAGATAGAGATAATAGAAATAGAAAAGCTCACAAATCTGAAAAAAATTTTCTCCCTCTGAAAGAATCAAGTCTTTCATTGTTACTAAACTATGAGGTTTCCATTGAAGGCCCTTAAGTGATTTATGTTGTTCCATTTTCCACTTGAGCAAACACTCCACAACTGACAGGTTTGAACACATTGACTCAGCGCGCAGAAGGTGGTCAAGATTTCCCAACCATCAGCTACTAAAGATGAAAGATTTTAAAAAGGCCTTTCCCAGAATGGCTGTCTCGAGACTGCTTTTAAAACTATCCACATTTTGCCCACTGCTCATACCTCACTGCACTTCAGCTCCTTTAGTTCTCTGAGTGTTATGAAACAAGTTCTCCCCACCTGCTCTTACAGCAATGAATGCTGCCTAGCACACTGGGCTGCCACTCTACAGCCACTACAAGAAGAAACATGAGAAGGTGAGAATAGACCGTCTGCCAGCACAATCTGCCCCAATTGTTCCCATGACTCTAGATTTTCCTCCTTTATAGAAACAAATGACTCATATGGGAATATCTACTGTTTTTATAAAGCTTCCACACTCTGCCAAATAATCTGAATGTGCATCTTGGGTGTATAGAGTGAAGTGGCGTGCCATACACCCCAGAGAAAAATCTATGGGTTTGTGCAGGGGAATAATAGGACTCCTCACCATCTTCTATGGGAGTGACTAATGGTGAGGTTAGTTCTTGTAGTATCTTTAGAGATTGCTTTACTACTTTCTGTAGAGTTGATCGTGGATTACCCAGTTGAATAATGAATGTCAGATCTTAAGTAAGCTTCTCTTGGTTTGTATCCTTCCAATATATTAAGAAGTAATATGACATGAACAAATTGATGAAATGATTATTGTAATCTTTTTAGGTCTGCTAAGTCTAGGATTCTATAAGAAAATGAATCTACTAGCTTCAAATAGATAATAGTCTGCTCAGTAACACAAGGCTCCTAATATGTAATATCAATGGCCTTGATCAGGCAGGTTGGAGCATTGTCTCATACAACAGAAGGTGATGGGTTCACTTCCTGGCCAGGGCACATGCCTAAATTGCACATTCCATCTGATCAATGTCTCTCTCTCTCTCTCTCCTCCCACTCTCCCTCCCTTTCTCTCTAAAAATTAATGAACATATCCTCAATTAAGGATTGAAGAAAAAAATAACAATATGTAACACAATGTCATTTAAGGGAATAAAAATATATTTTATTTTGTTTTATAGTCCCATTCAAGGACACTTTTTTCATTGCTTTTAGAGGGTAAGGGGAAAAGAGAGAAAGAAAGAGATGGATAGACCTACCTAAAGAGTTGCTGAGAGCAAGGAAAGGGACAGAGAGAGAGAGAGAGAGAGAGAGAGAGAGAGAGAGAGAGAGATGAGAGAGAAACGCCAATTGGTTGCATTTTCATAGGGCCCTGACCAGGGATCAACACACAACCTGGGTAGATGACGTGATTGGGAATTGAACTCACTTTTGGTCTATGGGAGGAGGCTCCAACCACACCGGGTAAGGTTTGTTCTTAGAAAAAAGGCTTTTGAAAAAATCTATTTTTGCTTAGCTTAGGAATGAATCACAAAGGAATTATCTATTAAACAATAATATTTCATTAATTTATTGGGTGCCTACTATGTGCCAATTACTGTTCCATACATTTGAGATAGACTAATGAATAAAACAAAAATACATATTCTCAAATAGCTTAAAATGTAAAAGAAAGACAACAAAAATAAGATAGTGGGACAGGTTGCAATGATATAATAGGCTCATAAATGGCAGGTTCCATTGAGAAGTACATTTGAAGGAAGTTTGAGGCAGCGAGGGAGTTAGTCATGCAATATTTAGGGGAGAACAGAGCATTCCAACCAGTGAGAATACCAAGTACAAAAGGCTCTAAAGCAAGAGGGAGACCACCTGCATGTTTGAGGATCACAAGAAAAGTGTGGCTGGAACATAGTGGGCTAAGGGACTGTGGTAGAAGGTAAGGCCAGCAAGGAAGGGGACCAGATCACAAAATACCTTACAGGTCATTGTAAGGACTTTGACTTTTGCAATCAGTGAAATGAGGAACAATTAGAGGATATTGAAAACAAACTGTAGAGGCACAAAGGCAGAACCAACAGACTTGTCTAATGGACAGGAAGTAGAGTGCGCAGGAAAAAGAGGAGTGATGGATGACTTTTAAGATGTGAGGCGTAAAGAAATGAAAGGATGGAGTTGTCATCAACTGAGCTAGGAAAGACTATGGAGAGGGCATGCTTAGGGCGATGGTCCTGGGAGGGTGGACTTCAGTTTTGCACTTGCTAATTTTGAAATAGACATTAGGTATCCAAGAAGACATGTTGAATAGACAGTTATATCTTTGAGTCTGGAGTTATGAATTTCCCCAGTTTGAATGGCATTAAAGGACATGAGACTGCATGAGATCACCCACAGAGGAAGCATAGATAAAAAAAGATGAGGGACCAGAAAAGTGGAGATAATGAGGCAGAAGAAAAAAGTAAAAACAAGAAATTAACTAACTTTTTGGAGCATCTCTCTAAGCCAGTTACTATGCAAGGAATTTAAAATATTTAATCTAATTTAATTCTCCTAGCATCCCTGGGAGGTATGTAAATATTTTTATTTCTATCATCAATAGGAAATAAAACTTTAAAATAAGAATACACTTTAAATGTAATTATATTTTCTTCCTCAATAACTAGAAAGTATGTGGGAAATGTTAACATTGGTTGAGAGATACATCAACTGTTCCAAATAAAAATAGTCAAATGCCTAGAAGCAAAGAATAAAATGGAGGTTGTTGGAGAATGGGGAGATGGAGAAACAGAGAATTATTTTTCAATACTATGAAATTTCTATTATGCATGATGAATGAGCTCTAGAGATCAGTTGTACAACAAAGTGCTTAAAGTTAGCAATACAGAATTGTGCACTTTAAAATATGTTAAAAGGATAGATCTCATGTTAAGTGTTCTTATGAAAAAAAGAGGAAGGAGAGAAGGAAGGAAGGAAGGATAAAAAAAGAAGAGAGAAAGAAAGAAAGACAGAAAGAAAGAAGAAAGAAAGAAAGAAAGAAAGAAAGAAAAGAAAAGAAAAGAAAAGAAAGATACCACAAAGAAACACAAATTTTTGGACATGATGGATATGCTTTGTGCCTTGCCTGTACTGAAGCTGTCACCGGTATATGCATACAAGCCCAAACTCATCAAGATGTATACATTAAATGTGTGCAATATTGTATACTAATTATACTTCAATCAAGCAAAAACAATTGTGAATCCTGTTTAGAGCTATTGCAGTGCTGATTTTCATTTTGATGATAGCAATGGAGGTAAGACGTCAGAGTTAGTTGAATCCTTCTCTAATTCTAAAATCTTTAATCTGTATTCTGTTTGTAACAATGTAAAAAATAGTTCTTAAAAACTATAAAAGTGATAAAATATTTTCATGAAAGTATAGAAATAAACATAACTGAAATATTAAAAAGTATACATCAGACATGTGTTCTTAGTTTCTCCACTTATTAACTTATCTGTCCTTAAACATTTTAAATTTGGCTTTTAATTTCTTTCATTTTTTTATATGAATGAAACATTTGGCACGTGTGTGTGTGCGCACACACACACATGCATGTGTGGTATCTGCCTGTAGGGCTGTGAGTGGTGGTGGTATCCTTAGACAATTTCAGCAATGCCATTTAAATTTTAAAAGAATTTAAAATTACTATTATATCATTTACTTTCTTATATTCAATTCTGATTAGTTAGTGCTTAACTCTAATTCACAGTGTTGTAATAATTGACCCAAACCATGTGGTGCTAAATATATTTAGCAATAAAAATGATCTCTTGCCATCTGGTAGATATTCAAAGAAGGTGACAGATATAAATACATCTCCCACACCCAGAGCAGTTATGTCCCACATTGAGATCCATCAGGAAAATAAGGCAAAGTAACTTGTTTGAATCAACTTGGTAGAGAAAATGTTCAAAATATGCCTAATGTTAATGTGATGTGGCAATTAACATTTGTAAAGACTTGTAAAATAAATGAGGCAAATAATTATAATTAGGATTAGGAAGAGAAATCAAGGGTAATTAGCTTTTAGCCAAAATGTTGATTAGATGCCTTCAGTATTCCTCAAACTACGAGTGTACAAATAACCTTAAAATTGTCAAATGACAATTTCTTTATTGTGGTATTACAGTTTCTCCCTATTCCTTGAATGTAACTTCACAATCTGGTTTGTACTCTCATCTCAGTCTTGGAATAATATTCTTAAATGTTATCACCAACAACTCCTAAATGCTAAATGCAATGGGTTATTTTTTCACTTTTTCTCTTCTTTACTAGTCTTTCAATATTTTGCACTAGTGAGCAACCGCTCCAATGGAATGACTGACTCATTCCACAAGTCATTGCAGAACACCTCCTGTATGACAGGAATCATGCTAGGTGTTGGAGATAAGACTAAATTCTGGCTTTATTGTGCTCTCAAAATGGAAACATATACCCCACATTCAAAGAAATTGCTTAAGTACTATCTGAGCAGTATGATGGAGCTTAGTGTTGCAGGTTAAGTAGGAATGTCTCAAGGGGAGGAGAACGTGGTGAGAGTAATGAGGAGGAAAAAGTGCACTTGAGGAACTGAAAATGTGGTCAACAGCATGATGTGAGCCCAGGCTGGGTGGCTCAGTTGGTTGGAGTGACATCCTGTACACCAGAGAGTCAAGGGTTGGATCAAACAGGAGGAAACCAATCACTGTTTTGTTTTGTTTTCTCTCTCTCTCTCCCTCAAACACAAGAGCAGCAATAATAATAACAATAAACATATCCTCAGGTGAGGATCTAAAAAATTAAGAGCATGATATGAAAACTATTCACATTTCTGCAAACACAAAATTCTCTCAAACCTCATTGCCTTTGTCCACATTGACCCCTTTGCCTGCACCTACAGGTTTTGCTCTGTGGGTAAAGAAATCATTTTTCCCATTTAACCACTGTTTTCCTAGTTCATAGAATACTCAGCCTCTTTCTACATACTGCTCCCTGAAAATAATCCAGATATATATGTATATACAAAGCAATTTAATTCTCAGTCCACATCCAAGCCTAAGCTCTGGACCTATCTTGCTTTTCATAAAAGGTTACTACTGGGGAGTTTTTATAAACAAAAAAGCCATATAGCCCTGATCTGCACTCTCAGCTAAGCAAAGAGACAGAATAAACAAAGTGAAGATTTTCCACTAATTGGAAATTTGTGATAGTATCTGGAAAGGAATAAAATTAAAATTAGTCAGTGTGTTAGTTTCCAGTCAGAGCAAACTTTGTGTTATTTTGTCTGTTACAGAGATTTTTGAAGTATTTTACAATGAGCATGTATTCCTTAATAAAATAAAATTCATAAAATATAGAATAGTAAGTGCTGCTAACAGATGAATTCTTCCAAAGTACTTAAACTTTTTCTGTAAAAAAAAAAAAAAAAAAAAAAAATACCCCATGTGCTAGGTCTGTTCCAGTCTGGCCCCTTGTCTTAAGGCTTCCTACAATGTCCTGGTTTCCCTTCTTTTGTTTTGTTTGCATTTTCAGGGTGAAATAAAGCCTGTGAATTTAAAAGGGGCAGGAAAAAGATATTGGCTCTGAGGTATTGCAGATTCCAACACATTTATACTGTGCTTGCTATAGATGAAAATTATACAAGTATTTTTTGCAATTGTGACTATTCATTTAGATGAAACCAAATCTGGAATCAGACCTCAGAACACTCAATTTTACTCAGCATATTCAGAAAAGAGGATCTTTAATTATTACCATGTAAATGCATAAACATTCATATTTTTAGATCTGTATGCATGGCTTTGTATATTACATTAAATTAGAAATATTTTGGTAGAGCAGACAATGAGTGCACATGTGGAACTGTTAGAATTTGGCAGGTCTTAGTTTACAAAAGTCACTACTTAGATTATGTCTGTGATAAGACAGTATGTTAAGACTAAGGTTATATTTTTAGAAAATTTCCTATAGTATCTGCAAATTTTGAAAGCCTCAAATTCAAACAATATGTACACTTCTATTAAATATTTTTTAATTTAATTTTATTGTTGTTGTATTACATCCATCCCCCTCTTCTATTAAATATTAAGAAGCCTACAATCCTTTCGATTTTTCAGTTCGGAAAGTGGATAACACTGCCACCTTGTGGCGAAGACTAATTATTGAAGCTTTTGTTTAAATATTAAAATACAAACCAAATCAGTTTTTTCCCTGATGGGACCCATGTTGCATTAATAAATAACTGTGAGCAGGAATATGCATGTTTTGCACATTCCCTTAACAACACAGTGTATAACGTTATAATCCAACCTTTACAAAGGAAAAAACTAACACCTAAATGGCCTTCAAATGATATAAAGGATATAAGGCAAAATACAAAAGAAACTCGTTAATATCTCTAGCTCATTAAAACTGTAATTTCTATTTTTATCCCTTTAAGCCATCGACTGGGAACCTAACATGTGCCTCCTCTAAAAAAGCAAAAAAAATCCGTCCCCACAGAAATGATGAAATGGTTTGATTTTGTAAGCAAACAGCAAAATGCCTTTATCCCGCTCCTGGAATTTCAGAAAGGACAAAATGATAACTGAACAATCTTTATTTTACCTGGACTTTTACTTGTGTGACCTAAGCTACCTAATCTCTCTGAATCTCTCTTTCTTTCTTTCTTTCCTTTTTTTTGAATCTGTTTTTTTTCACCTGAAAATAGGCATAATATCACTTACGTAATTGGACTGTTGTAAAGAGTAAATGAATTTATACAATCCAGTGTTCCTTAGAACCATGCATGACACCACAGAAAACATTTACAAAATTCTAGCTTTCATTATTATTACAAGCAGATCAAGGTCAGAAATGTATGAACATCTCCTATGTATTAGGTCTGGCAAAATTCTGGGACAAGACTTGATTTTCCTGTCATGCTAAGATGGGTGGGCTCTGTAGGTTCCATTTATAGCCAGCCTAGAGTAAATGGTAAGAGTGGTCTGTAGTTCAATTTGAACCTTTCTGTTTCTAGGATAGTCCTGCTTGTAGCACTGATTGCAGTTGGGAAAATTAGCATAACACTCTTGGAAATGAAATTGGATAGACTTGGGTATAAATTCTGGTTCTTTGCCTACTGTTGAGGCCTTGATTTGTTTACCAAATCTTTTGAACAGGTTTCCTCAGAATTGGGGGTAGTAGGGTTGCTGTAGTATTGAATGAGAAAATTCTTCCCAGTAAAGTGCTTCCCAATGAGCCCAGAATAAAAAGAACTAACTAACTAGCCATCATAGTTATTCTTAATTGCTTGCCAAGAAATATTTCGTGCTTAAGGACTTGAGTAGCACACAAGGACAACCCTTTTAAGTGTTCTGATTTCTGTGTGAAAGAGGTGGTAAGGGGAAGTCAGGAAAGACATAGGAAGTGATTTATGTCAGGACCGAGGCATGGGAAAGCAAGAAGGGTTAGGGCAAGTATCTTTTTGAATTTGTTGGGTAAAACAGCAGGCATTCAGGGTGAGTGCTGAGCATAAGCTCTGAGACTTTCCAAATTCTTGTTTCACCCTCTTAAGCTCTTGAGGAGGAGGCAAAGAAAGTGGTCATGGGGACCTTGCCTCTACCCTCTCCCGCCACATGGGGCAGCACTTAGACACTTAGAGGTAGGCATTGTGACGTCACAATTACGGATGAGGTGGCCGTGGTAGCGGGTGAGCCACTAATACTCCCCCAGGGTCATTTTCTTCTCTGTCTCACGTCCGGCCTGTTGGGAGGGAAAGGTGATATGACAACCTGAACCCAGCCAAGCCGACAGCTGCGATCGCTGGTGAGGTCAACTCCAGCAAGTCGGAGGCCTTCGAAATCTTCTTTAGGTAGCCCTCATTTATTTTTCTGATTCTCATCTTGATCTATGTAGTTAGGAGGCAAGTTAGAAACCCCAGACACACCATATAGTTCATGGTGCGAGTTCCAGCAAAACAGTTGGTCATCCGCCAACCAGTTGGCTGCCAACTCATCATCCATCAACCAGTCCTCAGCCAACCAGGCACGAGTCAACAGAGCATGAACGAACCAGGCACCAGCCAACTGGACACGAGTATGAACCGACTGGACATAAACCCACCAAGCACAAGCCTACCTGACATGAACCAACTAGGCATCAACCCACCAGTCGTGAGCCAACCAGTAATGAGCGAACCAGCGATGAGCGAACCAGCGATGAGCGAAGCAGAACTGAGCGAGCCAGAAATGAGCCAGCCAGGCCCAACCCAACCTAGTGTGAAGCAACTATTCATAAGCAAATTATACAGAAGCCAGTGTAGCGCGAGTCAAGCAGGCCTGAAGCCACCAGACGCGAATAAACCAGGCACGAGTCAAGTGCAGCTAGGCTGGAGCCAGGCCATTTGGAGTGAACCAGGCAGGAAGCAACCAGGCCCGAGCCAATCAAGGATGAACCAGCTGCAGCCAGGCTGGAGCCCGTCCCTCCGGTGTGAACCGGGCGTGAAGCAGCCAGGCCCGAGTAAATCAGGTCTCAATCCCCCGCAGCTAGGACGGGGCCAACCCACTCCGAGTGAGCCAGGGATGAAGCGCCCAGGCCCAAGCCAGTCAGGTTTGAGTGAGCCGGTCCTGAAGCAACAAAACCCAACCAGCCCAAGGCAGTCGTACAGGAAGCAGCCAAGCGGGAACTTTTTCCAAATAAGAGCTGCAGAGGCTCGGGACTGCATAAGAATTCTGCACCTAATTCAAGTAAGCACCCCCACCCCCCTTGTTCCATGGAGCTTTGTTGTGTTAGTTTAGGGCTTATAGGGGGGGATACGATGGGTTTGAATCCTGGTTCTGCCCATTATGACCTGTGCACACAACCTTTTGCAAGTTACTCTCTAAGCTTCAATTTCCACATCTAAAATCAGTAACTTAGTACTATCTGTATGAAGAGATTGCTGGAATGATTCAGTCGCATAAAGTGATTACACATAAATTGCTCGACATAATGGGGGGCTCCACAAGTCATGGAGGAACCAACTCATGCCTACTTGTGGAGGCTAATGGTCGACCCCCAGAGCGCATCATTCATCCACGACAAATTTTCTGTAAATGTTCAAACAGTTCTTTGGATTCCTGAAGTCCATCTATAGATAGCCTCCAGGGGTCCAAGAAGCTAGGTTAAAATTTCCTAATTTAAAAGTTCATTATAATGGCTTTCCTGAAAGTCATTCTAAGACAGTAATGGGGACAAACTAACAGCCAGTCACCGTGCCGGAGCTCAGCAGCACTCAAGGCAATCGTTTGTGTGATTCACAATCCAAATAATTCCATATAAAAGCATGAGCCTATATTTTTAATGGAGTAAATATGTGGCTGGAAAATGTTTCCAGCTGCTAATGTATATACTTTAAATCAGACCTAGTTTCTATGCCCTTACAAAATGTGTTTTAATGCACAAAATTAAGTACCTAAAGTTTGCTAGTGAAACCCATTTACAGATCTGGTAATAATGAGTTATTTGTCCTTCTTTGCCTTCCATTCTTTGCTGTCCCCACAAGTTCTTATGTCATTTCTTGAACTGGAACTAATCTGCATGATTAGATTATCAACCCAAATGGTAATTACTCCACAAGAACAGTTTTTCCAAGTAGAATAAAAATTTAAACAATTTTTGTAGCTTAGTATCTGACACCTGGTTGGAACTAATAAATTTACTGTTGAATGAGAGCAGATCTCTCTACCTGGGAAACTTACTTGCCTTCCTTAGCTTTCCAATTAGTGCCCATTTCTGTGACCAAGACAAAAATACATTATTAGACCCTTCCACCTCAGTGAACCTTTCATCCATGGCGTTCCTGCCTATATTTCCTTTTGAATTTGCCTCAAGTTCTTGAGTATACATTATACTTTTCTTGGTAATAATTTTAATCCATATTCAGTGTAGAAAAGATCAATTAATTCCTCTGCATCATAGGCATGGATGTAATGATTAATTACCTTTGAGCTTTATGTTCCTTTCTAATACACAGATGACCATTTATCCTAACTCTTGTTAAGTTTACATTCTCTCTCTGCAAGGAAATTCAGGAGAGTTTACCGTCATAGTCATTCATCACTTAGCTGAGTATTTTGCAGCTTTTATTTAATCTTCTGCCTCCAAAACTCTCCCAAGTATCCTCTGTATGCACCCATTTTATCCTACTTTTAATTACCACACCACAGCATGATTTAGGGTTCTAGTCACTTCATGGCTACACAGACATAACTTCTTGCTTACAAGACTTTCCATTGATGTATGTTCCATTTTTTCCACTCTATTGTATGATGACTATACTTAATATTGTATAGTATTTTTAAAACTTGCTGAGAGACCTAAGAAGTTCTTGCTTCCAGAAAAATGATGTAACTCGATCAGATGATTGGTGTTAACTAAACTTATTGTGGTAATCATTCCTTAATACATATATACATATATCAAATTGTTAAGTTGTACACAGTGTTATGTCAATGATAGTTCAATAAAACTGGAAAAAAATAAAATTTTAAAAGGAGAGCAAGTGACTATTTTTATCATCTAAAAGTGGGGATGCCTTTCCAACCATAAAATCCAAACCATAAATAATTGGATTGTGTAAAAAATGACATTGTATAAAGCCAGAGAAACAAAGTCTAAAGTTAAACTGAGAAAAACACCTCATAGGCAACAGGACAGGATTTTCTATCAAGTGTATGAGCTTTATTTATTTATTTTTCTTCAAGAAAAGAAGTTTTATTTTGAAAAAACAAGCTCAGCCCAGCTCAGTCTAGCTCATAACTGTTCAGTTGCTATCTTTTAAAAATCCTCACCCAACAATTGTTTTCTTTTGTTTTAAAGTATATTTTATTGATTATGCTATTACAATTGTCCCAATTTTTCCCCTTGCTCCCCTCTACCCAGTACCCCCTTCCCTCCAGCAATCTCCCCTCCTTAGTTCATGCCCATGGGTCCTGCATATACATTCTTTGGCTTCACCCTTTCCTATATTATTCTTAACCTTCCCTTGTCTATTTTGTACCCAACAATTATGCTTCCTAATCCCTGCACCATTTCCCTCATTTCTTCCCCTTCCTCCTCCCAGCTGATAACCCTCCCAATGATCCCCATGCCTATGATTCTGTTCCTATTCTGGTTGTTTGCGTAGTTTGCTTTTGTTTTTATTATGATTTTTTAAAAGAATTCATTTGTTTATTCCTACAGAGATGGGAAGGGAGATAGAGAAGGAGAGAAAAGTCAGTGTGTGGTTGCCTATCACTTGGCCCCCAACTGGGGACCTGGTCCACAACCCAGGCATGTGTCCTGACTGGGAATTGAACCAGCAACCCTTTGGTTCGCAGGGGCAGAGCTCAACCCACTAAGCCACACCATCCAGGGCTGTTTTTCTTTTTTAGGTTCTGTTGTTGATAGTTGTGAGTTTGTGTTATAATATATAGACTTAGTGATATTTACCTTGGGTGCTCAGAAAACTTTTTGGCTTTACTTCCTAATTTCTGGTCATATTCAAGGCTAGTTGCCTGGACAATTGACTTTCATATGAGTGAAATATCAACATAGTTAATCTCTTTCTATATGTTATTTTGTTGCATGTACTATTTAAACTAAGTTTCTAGAAGACTGGGATTAAGTCTGACTTTTACTACCACCTGGAACACCATATGTTAATAAACACTAAATAAAAACTTCATGATTATCATCTTCAGAATTCCTTACTAAACCCTAAACTAAAAGTTTCCTCTACTTTGACAGGAATCGGCTGCCTTTGAAAACATGTCAAACGTGGTGAAGTTAACAGCAAGGGGTAAGATGTTTTGTGGTATTTTCAGACCTAGAAAGAGAGACGTGACATAATGCACACACACAGTTCTACATGAGCCTGCATACGTGCAGGCTGTTTCCCTCGGGACACAAGGATGAAACCATTAACAGCGTCTGCAGGCACAGACAGAATTTCCGTAGCTCTGTCAGTGTGCTGCTGTAATTCCCATTTTTATTTGGAAGTCATAATTTAGTAGTGTAAACAACAAAAAGAGAAAAAATGTTAAATCTTTACAGCTGCCACAGAATTCAACCAATGTTCAAAGTGTAGAATTGGAAGTATAATTGGTCAAAGAAAGTATAATTTAATGTTCAATATATTGGTATGTGCAAATATGAAATATAAAATAGATATGAGCAAAATGACAAGCTATTTTTAAGAGATTTACTACATTTTGATAGCCAGAAATATTAATAGGATAGGCTAGTGTTTTATGGTGAATTAGAACCTTTTAGGCGGGAAGTCAGAATACTAAGAAAAGGGATGATTCAAGCATATAAAATTATATACTCGGAATTCCAAATGCATTTGAGGATGAGCTTTACCATTTCTCTGAAAAAGGATGTTGAAATTTTGATATGGTCACAAGGAATATTTAGGTCACTTTGGGCATTACTGACATTTTAACAATGTTAAGTCTCATCTATGAACGCAAGATGTCTTGATTTATTTAGGTTTTAATTTCTTTCACCAGTGTTTTATAGTTTTCAGTAATGCATGTGTCTCACCTCCTTGGTTAGATTTATTCCCAGGCATTTATTTTATGAATTATTGTAAATGGAACTGCTTTCTTAATTCACTGTTTTTTCCCCAGGATAAATCACAGTTGATCATGATGAATGATCCTTTTAATATATTATGTTAGATTTGCTAATATTTTGTCGAGGGCTTTTGCCTCTTTATTAATAAGGGTTATTATTCTGAAATTTTCTTTCCAGCAATGATTTTATCTGTCTTTGGTATCAGAATAATGTTGACTTAATAGAATGAGTTAGGAAACGTCCCCTCTTCAATTTCGGGGGGAAGTTTTTGAGAAGCATTGTTATTCCTCTTTAAATGTTTGGTCCCTAACTTTTCTGTAAGGAGCTTTTTGACTAGTGATTAAAATACCTTCCTTGTTATAGGTATGCATAGACTTTATTTCTTCTTAAACATGGTAATGTAATTTGTAAGTTCCAAGAAATTAGTTCATTTCTTTTAGGTTATCTAATTTGTTGGTGTATAATTTATACTATTTAGCTATAATCCTTTTAGTGTGTTGTTTTATTTATTAATTACTTGCATCTTCTCTCTCCTTCTCAGTCTAGCTGTCAATTTGTTGATCTTTTCAAAAAATCAACTTTTGGGGCCTGGCTGGTGGCACAGTGGATAAAACACTGGTCTGCGAACCCAAAGGTCGCTGGTTCGATTCCCAGCCAGGGCACATAACCAGGTTGCAAGCCAGGTCTCCAGTCAGGTCTGCAGCTGGAGGCAGATGAAAGGCAACCATACATTGATGTCTCTCTCCCTCTCTGCCTCGCTCCTTTCCCCTCTCTCTAAAAGTAATAAATCTTTAAAAATAATCAACTTTTGATTTCATTGATTTTCTCAGAGCTGAGTTCCTGGTGCTGCCTGCTCTACTACCTTCTCTAACATAGTATATGGAAATTAATATTTCAGATTTATTCAGAGATGGTTTTGGAGACAATCCCCTTTTCTACTGCCAGATTGCAGAAGTATTCAATCAAAAAACAGCACCAGGTAAAATAAAACTTTCTTCCTCCAATTTAACCTGGCATACATTTTTTTCTCCCTGGGAACAAAATCCAGTTTGATAGAATATAATTATTAAGCAGAAGAGTGTAAATACATAAACTCATTTTTAAAAAAATGGCCCTGGCTGGTAGCACAGTGGGTAAGGCACCAGCCTGCAAACCCAAAAGTCGCTGGTCCGATTCCCAGCCAGGGCGCATAACCAGGTTGCAAGCCAGGTCTCCAGCCAGGTCCATGGCTGAAGGCAGGTGAAAGGCAACCATACATTGACATTTCTCTCCCTCTCTGCCTCTCTCCCTTCTTCTCTCTCTGGAGATAATAAATAAAATCTTAAAAAAATATATTTAAACAAAAAAAAATCAACACAAAAAAGAAAATGTGTGGTGTGTACTTATGTTTGTGTATGCATAGAAAAGTTTGGAAGAATGTATTCCACATTGTTAGAATGGCCTCTCTCTTACAGTTTGTACTACAAGGGATTTAAACCTTCTACATTATGCATTTGTTGTTTGAAAATTTTGTCCAGTGAGCTTTTATTACTTTAACAGTTTAAAAACCACACAAAGATAGTCTCTTTGGGAGGAAAGAACATCCTAAGTACAAAGCATTAAATAACTTGTCCCCTCTCTTCCCTCTCCCTAGGCAAAGCAACTGCTGGGTTTGCCATGTACAACTTTACATACGACGCCTGGATTGGCAAGTTGCTTTACATAGAGGACTTCTATGTCACACAGCCTTACCGAGGTCAAGCTACACTTAATACTTTATAAATTAAAATGGTATACTTTAATCCAAGGAGTAAACATAGGGCTTTAGTATAAATATGGTGTTTAAGTTAGTTTATGAAAGTCACTTGTATTCCATGAACCTGATCACTGCCCTAGTCAATCATATTAGAAAAACATTTTATTAGTTCCCATCAAGATTTTAATAAGCCAAGTTTTTATAGCTACACTTTTACCTTTACAAAATGGTCTCACAGTTTGAGTTGGTTTGTCCAGAAAAAAATAAAAAATATACACGCTGATTAGATGTTAGTGATGGGACTTATTTCCTCTTCACTGATGGTTAAGATAAATTCAAACTCTTTCCCATTACCTTTGGAAGTACATTTCAATTAAGTAAAAGAGATATGAAGACCATTTATGAGTTGAGTTCAATATAAGTTATTAAGAATATATAACTATATATGGGGGTTCACATTTTATTTCTTTTAAACTGAAGCAATAACATGTTAACTGAATTTTTTTCATTTTACATTATATCTTTAAAAGGTCTAGGCATTGGAGCTGCAATGCTGAAGAGGCTTAGTCAGGTATGTATTAAAATTAATAATCATATTCTGTATGTTATCTATATCAAATAATACTTAATAGTGCCTAAATTAGATAATTTATCTCATCATTTGAATGTAACCTAGAAATAATTTAAATTTTGTATTTCATTAAACTGAATTTTCAAATCAGATACTCATGAGTTATATTTAATTAAACATTGGTTTCGATATAAACCGCAACTACAGTACAGATTTTTGCCATAAAGCAGAAATGAGCAAAAGGGAGATTAAAAGGTGTTTTTTTCCATAAAATAGGTCCACCATATGAATTAAGAATAGTATAAAAACAAGAATTGTTTTGTATTTTGAAAATATAAATATTACAACTCTAGGTAAAGTTTTCCTGTAGAATAAAGGGAAAAAGTGCCATTGTATTTATAGAAGACCCAGTTAGTGAATATTACAAATCCAGTTTGGACTTTTAAAGAGTGTTTTAAAACCGAACAGTAGGCCTTGGTACAGAAGCTCAGTGGCATAGTGTTGATGAAGGCTGTGCTTTCATGTAAAAGTGGCCTGTGTCCTCACAGATCGCCATCAGAAGCGAGTGCAACTGCATGCACTTCCACGCCGTCATCTGCAGCGAGGCCTCCATGGACTATGACACGGGCCCAGGAACCGGCGACCTCTTCTCCAGAGAGAGCCGCTATCTGTTCCGAATTAACAAGGAAAAACTCCTGTACATGGCAGGGGAGCTGTGAAAGAGCCCTCATCACCACTTGCCCCAACATTTCAGTGTCACCTGAGTGCCACAGCACTGGGAGTGTTGTGCAATAAAGCAAGTGGTGAAACTCTGGTTGGTATGAATCTTTTTTACCTTGAAGCAGGTTTGGCAGACACAGTCACCTCTCCGTTACCAAACTGATCTGCAAATAGCTACTGGCGCAGCTGATGGTCCCAAAGAGCACATAATTCGAAACTCACTTACACTTGGCTTTAGGGTATTTATTTTACCTACCATCACCTTACAGAATTTAATATGCTTCTATTTTCACATCTTAGTATATCTCAGATTGACATATGTATAATAACTGGCAGCACATTTCTCTTAGAGGTAAATAATGCGTCACATTTGATGAAATATGGATGTGTTTGATTATTAATGAATGTGAGGTAGAAAATCATTTTAAATAATATAGCTAAATTTTGAAGAGCTCACTTATATTAAAAAAAAAAACAACAAAACAAAACAAAAAAAACAACTACTACCTGGCTGGTGGCACAGTGGATAAGGCACTGGCCTGTGAACCCAAAGGTCGCTGGTTCAATTCCCAGCCAGGGCACATAATCAGGTTGCAAGCCAGGTCTCCAGCCAGGTCCGTAGCTGGAGGCGGGGAAAGGCAATCACACACTGATGTCTCTCTCCCTCTCTACCTTCCCCTCTCTCTGAAAATAATAAAATCTTTTAAAAAAACCTACTAAGTAAACTACTTCCCCACCTTGAGCTGCTCAAGTACCTCCACCTCCATGATATTATCCCCAAACTACATTTCATCTCTGAGCATCTATAGCTCTTGGGTTATATTTAGGGCAGATACTACATATATCACTGTATTTCTGTTTCCATCCTTTCCAGTACAATATAAGCCCTTTGATAGAATTCAAATTATTTTTACATCCTGTGTTGTAACCAGCATGATAGAACATGTGATTCCTACCATGTACCAGGGTATGTTATGGGCATAAGCTACACAAAGATGATCCAGTCATACCTACAAGTACATAGCAAGTAGAACCTTGTCTGTAAAAAGGTATTAGTCTTATAATAAATTGTATGCACTATCACAGCTATAAGTCCCAAGTGTATGAGAATGTAGAAGAAAGAGCATCTAAATCCTACCTTCCAAACTAGTATGAATAACCTATGCACATGGACAACAGGGTGGGGACTGACTGTGGGAGGAAGGGGGGCAGGGGAGAGCAATGGGGGTAAAAGTGGGACAACTGCAATAAAACAATAAAAATATTTAAAAAAATAAGTCCTACCTTCCAGAACAGTGACAGTGGAGCTGGGATGCATGGAAAAGGAAGTGGGAATATGGAACAGGAGTAGACAGAAAAATATTCTAAGGGTAGATTCCAGCAGAGGCAGAGAGAGGGGAGAACAGAAGAGCAAAGCATATTCAAGAAGCAAGTGGTGTGTTATAGATAAAATGTAACATACATGGGCAGCAGGGTGCCTTCCTCACCCTAGAAAACACATGATTGCCCATCTTCCCTGACCTGCCTGTGGCTATGTCACAGGCTCTAGTCCCCATACAGAGAAGACTTCTGAAAGGGGTTCTAGGAAAGTGCTTAGTTTCCTAACAAATGGGGGTCCGAAGCACTCTGTCTTCTTCTTGCTTTGAATGTGTACGTGCTGTCCACAGGCACCGAAGCCATTCTGTTGAGTATGGGGTGACAAGTCAACATGCTAACGAGCAGAGCTGAAGAAATGCCCACGGCCTTGATGGCACCAATGAGAGGTTGCACCAACCCTGTGCTGCCTCGTTCCGGACTTGAAATAGGCTCTCATTTAATTAACCTGCTACTAACTGGCTTGCTGTTACTTGCAAGAACACATTCTAAAGTGACAGAGAGCAAGACTCATGGCAGGCAGGTTAACCAGAAGGCTGCTGTGATAACTCAGCAAAGTGGTGAAGATTTAAATGAGAGCCAGAAGAGATGGAGGAACAGATTTAAGGAACATAAATAGAGAGAGGTAGAGACCATTGAGTTTTAGGCATATTGACATTGGGGCTATCTATGGGATGTTTGGTGGATACAACTAATAAATAAGCAGAGGGAAAGGCCTGTAGCTCTGGAGAAACATGGTAGTTAGACATATAAGCAATAAGGACACACAAATAGTGCCTGCAGCCAGTGAACTATGTTGAGTGAAAATAAGAGGGCATGTCGAATGAGAAAAAAAGACTAGGAATAGAACAAGTGAAGCAGGAATAACAGAGCAAAGGGAGGAGTGTGTTTCAAGGAGTGGTCAATGCTGAATAATTACAGAAATTCCAAGTATGTATGAAGGTCAGGGTGTCTCAAGTTAGGAACTGAAAGTGAAGAACAAAGTGGAATTGCCTTTTTATGAAACATGCCAATTCTGGGAGAAAGAACGGGTAGCTCAAGAGGAAGAGACAGGGTTAGGGAAAGGTTTTTCTTCTTGTTGTTTTACATAAAATCAGAAGCTATTCAGATGATAAGGATAGGAAATGAGTGAAAGGAAACACTAAAGATTGAAGCAGAATATGGAGCTGGACAAGATGGGAAGGAATGAGAAGAGAAACCCAAACAGAAACACACAAGTCTTGAAGGCAGGTGGGCAGAACTTGTGAAGGGTTCTAAGTAACAGCTTATGCTTTTCTTCTAAGTAATAGGAGACACAGCCATCTTCGGCAGGGATAGGGGGCCTGAGAATAAAAGGTTTGCAACAACTTCTCCTGGGGAACAGGACAGGAAGCCATCTAGGAACTAGTACAAGGCCTGCCAAGCAGTGCTGGATGTCCCATGGAGCCTATGGTCCCCTGAAATATTGACAGATGTTTTTGGACATTTAAGAGGAGTCAACATTGATAAAACACAGAGACAAAGTCAATGCCAAGTGTCATAAAATAGGTATATTTTATTCCAGCTCTGGGAAATGAAAAAAGAGGATAGGGAACATATCCTTCCACAAGGCATTCTCATTTAGCTGGCATTCATTAGAAAATGCTAAAGCAAATATATATGTGTGTATGTATTTATATACGCACATACATATTTTTTCATGTTTTAGTCTCATAAGTGTTCACATATTTACTCTAGTTTTTAAATAAACACCCTTAAAAATCATCAAATGCACCCTAATTCTACTACTTCTGCCTCTTCACCAATCAATATTCTTTGGACTATATTTGCTGTTTGTGTTTTAATCATTCATGTAATTGGTCAAACTATCCATCTGAAGGTGTAAAGGATAAATTTGCTTTAGGTTATGCTTTATGCGTCACCATTACCCATTCCATGATTTTTTTCATCACTATTTGGAACTTCACACATGTGTACTTCTCTATGTAGACTACTTCAGCTTCTAGTGCTGTACATATCTACATCTTCTGGATGGGACTGTCCATGATCCATAAGCTTGGGGTCAGGCACAGACTGTGTAGCACCTGATAAAAGTATTAAAATGAAAAAAATATTAGTCTTATTGTTGGTACTAGAAATACAGCAGCAAAAAAAAAAAATTCAGAAATCTCTGCTAACATGGACATAACATTCACGTTGAGTGAAACAGAAAATAAATTCTGTAAAAGTAATGCACTGGATAACGGTAAGTGCTACGCAGAAAAACAAAACAAGGAGCGGCATATGGAGTGCTGGGGTCATATGGTGGCCAGGGAAAGCCTTCTAGAAAAGTGACAACCGAATGAGGTGAGAGTGCGAGCCCTGTTAGTATCTCAGAGAAATACCTTAAGGAGGCGAACAGAGCCAGTATCACAGATTGAGGCATGTCTGAGGAACCACAACATGGCCGATGTGGCTGGAACACAATCAGCCAGATGTGTTGATGGTGGGTGCAGTGAGGGTGATGGGAACATGATCAGAAAACAATGGAATGCTAGGCCACAAAGGCCATAATGAAGTTTTTCTTTATTCTTTTAAGTGAGAAGAGAAGGCTGCCAGGAAGTTTTGAGCAGAGGAGTGACATGGTATGTTTTGTAAAAGATCGACTAGGCTGTGGGGAGGGGAGAGGAGACTATCAAGGACCAAGGATGAGAGCTTGCAGGCTTTAATTAGGGCAGTGGCAGTGCAGGTGGTGACAAGGGACTGGATTAGGATGCATTCTGAAGGTAGAATGGGCAGGATTTCCTAAATGGATGAGATATGTTTTGTGAGAGATTCTTTAACTTTAGAAACTACAAGGTCGCTGGTTCTATTCCCAGTCAGGACCCATGCCTGGGTTGCAAGCCAGGTTCCCAGCGGGAGGCATGCCAGAGGCAACCACACATTGATGTTTCTCTCCCTCCAACTTTTTGAACATTAGGACACTGTAGCAGAGAAGAATAAAAATGAAGAGCCAGTCTGTGAAGTGAGTGAACCAAATGCAAGTGGTAAGCCAAAGGCCAAGGGCAGACACTGCTGCAAGCAGGAGGGAGTAACAAAGCTATGGGCGGACTGCATGGGATGGAGACTGAGAAGGGATTTCTGGATTCGGCAATATGTCGATCGCTGGCGATCTTGATAAAGTGACTGTGTACCAGGCAAGATGCTATGTTATTTTCATACATTATCTCAGAATACCACCTTGAGACAGAAGATACTTTTACATTATCCCTGTTTTACAGATAGGACATTTTACTACAGAGAGGATGAGAAATGACCAGTGCCACTCAGCTGATAAGTTGTGGAGCTAGGAATGAAATCCAGGTTTATCTGGTCCCAACACCACAACCCTAGCTCTTTAGTGAAATAGGGGTTACAGTAGTAACAATGTCATATAATTATTTTTCGTATTCAATATAATAATGTGCACAAAGTTCTGCATATAATACCGTGTGCACGGTAAATAGGCAAAAACAACAATTTTTATGTTTACTTTGTGCCATCAGAAAAAATGTTTTTCAGAAATTTGTTTTAAATATTTTTCAAAATCTGATTTATTTTTCAATGATCTTATTACACTTGGGAAACACCTTTTTTTTTTCCACAGAAAAATGTAAATGTTCAGTTTTATGATGAAAATAAAGAAGGGAAATAGATTAATATACGTATAATGGTTTATTCTGCATTTATCATTTTAGAATCATTTTCTATTTTATAAAGTATGGTAAACCTGTATGTAACTTCACCAGCAAATATATACAAACAACCAGATCATCAATAATCAGTACCCATGGAACTAATAGTTTTCCATAGGATATAGATGCTTAATGTTAGGGTATCTCCAGATAGAATTCATGTGATTTATGAAATTGGATGGGGGAAATTTGTCTTTATTTTCATTAACCTCTGACTAAAAATAGACATTTCCTTCAATAATGACTATAGGAAATAGCCCTGGCCGGTATGGCTCTGTGGATTGAGTGCCAGCTTGTGAATCCAAGGGTCACTGGTTCAACTGCCAGCCAGGGCATGTACCTGGGTTGCAGGCCAGGTCTACAGCCAGGTTCCCAGCTGGAGGCAGGCGAAAGGCAACCATACTTTGATGTTTCTCTCCGTCTTTCCCCCTCCCTTTCCCTCTCTCTAAAAATAATGAAAACTCTTTAAAAAAAATGACTATAGGAAACAAATCAAAGTAGTATTAACAGTACCTTGGGTTTTGTCGGTAATAGACATCATAGGTATTTTTGTATTACATCATGGTTGCAGTTATCTTGAAATATTTATACTTACCACTATCTCAAAACCATGCCGTATATTAGATCTTTTAGATATTGTTTAAAAATTCAAGGAAGCTCATATGTTACTATGTATTCTATTTATGCATTTAAAAACATTTTTCTGAGTCCATAGCATAGAAAAAAAGGTTGTGATTGTTTTCGCAAATGTAACTTTACTGCCACCTTGTGGTAGCCTTTGCTAAGTGCAAGTGAAAAGTACTATGAAATACACAGTTTTCTTCGTTACAGACATATATGATAATAACTTTAATATACAGATCACCTGTGGGTCTGCTGTTACTATTTTTGAATGTTTTGATTGTCAGGCATATCTTTTAGGAGGGGTGAAGGGCTTATCATCTCAATCCCATCAGGCAGTGACCTGAGCTGCAGTTTTAGTGACGCTGTCAACTCATTCATTCCTCCCTGTTCTGAGGTCCAGCACGCTCAAGCTGTGTTGAGGGCCTAGGAAGTTTCTGTCTCCCTCACACTAAAATATGTCAGAAATTCGGTTTTTGCCCTTCAGAGGTTTTGAGATTGGCTATTTAGTCTCTTCATCCATTAAAAACAAAACAAAACAAAACAAAACAAAACCTGGTAAATATTGTAAGGAGGGAGATGGCAGAAGATGTTTGCTGATTCTTTATTTTCTGCAAAGGACCAGAGAGGGAACATTTTTCACTTTGCAAACCAGAAGATCTCTGTTGTGACCTTTCCATTCCACTGTGGATTACTCAGAGAGAGTGTAAATACACGTAACCCCTGTATAACATGGCTGTTAGGTTCCTAAAAAATGCCATGTTATGTGAATCAATGTTATATGAAACGAAAAGCTAGTACAAAAAAAAAGGGAGTTAAAAAAAATATACTTATTCAAGCAATTTTCACCGAAAGTGTAACATTAATATGTATTAAATGTTTTCTGTCATCACTACTAAGCACCATTAACCAAGGGTGTTTTCTTTATAAGATATCATCGTCCTCTGAACTTTCTTCAGCATTGTCTTGACTTCTATTCTGTACGTTTTTGTTAAAAAAATCTGTTATTTTAGATTGCTTGCTTTTAGCTGAGAAAGATCTTTATACATTTTGTTATATGGTCTAAGCACTTGTAAAGTTCTTTCTTAAATTTTGTGCTTCTTTCAGTGAAAGCATGTTCACTTAGGAAATATAGCTCCAACTGCTTGGCTAAGCCTGGGACTTTCTTTACGCTTTTTAGAGTAAGTGTTAAACTTTATGTTTTGCTCTGAAACACTCTTAGTATGTTCCTTATTGTTTGGGGACTTCCCTAATTTCAAATGAGATATTTTTTGCTCTAAAGAGCTCTTAGCCCTGGCTGGTAGCACAGTGGATAAGGCGCCGGCCTGCGAATCCAAAGGTCGCAGGTTCAATTCCCAGCCAGGGCTCATAACCAGGTTGCAAACCAGGTCTCCAGTCAGGTCTGTGGCTGGAGGCAGGTGAAACACAACCATACATTGATGTCTCTCTCCCTCCCTTTCTTCCCCTCTTTCTAAAAATAATGAAATAAAATCTTAAAAAAAAAAAAAAAGAGCTCTTATTACACTCCATGTTGTTTGGGGATTTTTCTAATTCTCAAAAAGTGTTAGAGTTAAACCGTGTTCTTAGAATGCTGTGTTGTATGAGGGTCTCCCCTAGTTCTCAAATCATGTTACTGCAAAAACCATTTTATAGAAGTGCCCTGTTATAATGGGGGTTACCAGTAGTCTAATTTATCTTGATTAAAAAGGAAAGGTGACAAGGTATAGAGGAAAGGAGTAAAACTCAAATCAAGTTTGTTACTCAGTGACAGATTTTATAAAGATTACAATATACAAAGAATGTATTCTAGAATTTTACACCTGAAACCTATGTAATTTTATTACTCAATGTCACCCAATGAATTCAATGTAACAAATAAATTTTTTAAAAAAGAATACATGAGAAGGGAGGAGGCTGAAATTACAGACTAAACTCTGGTTTTAAATTAGCTACTCTGTACACAAAAGAAAGAACTTGGACTTTGGTGTCAGAAAGATCTAGTATATAAACACAACACTACTGCCCATAACCTGTATGCTTTGGGGCAAGTTACTTAAGTTCCCTGAGTATCAGTCTCTTCATCATAAAATGATTGCAATTACATTCACATCAGAGGGTTTTTTCCCTTCTTGGCTGAGGAGGTGCTTAATCACGGGCATGTGAATAATGAAATACTATCATTTTTCCTAATTCTTTACCTCTGAGTTGGTCTGATTTCCTTTCCAATAAGACAATTTAATGGGTAGTACTATTGACACTGTACAAATAGACAAGCCTATATAAACCAGGGACTGGTCATTTTGTGACTACATATTGAAATGGTATTAAACACTGTGTTACCTTCTTATAGATCACAGCAGTATTTGACTGGAAGGCAGAATTATCACTAATTCCTCCCCCAAAGTACTTATTGCCAATATCTAATATGAGCAATTATTAGTATCATAATTGTTGGTATTTTTACTACTTGATTTTGCAAGTTCTTCCAGTATCTAAACTATATAAAATTGATGATGGAAGCCAAAAACTGACAGGAGTAAGTAGCATAAGAAATGGATTGGTGATATTTCTTCCATGTAGATGTGACTCATATTTACATCTATAAATTGAGGGAATGCAGAAAGGCACACTTCTTTACCTGATGAAAAAACTCATGAGCAAAGATGCCTATTATTAACTATGTCATGATCACCAAAGTCTCAGGTACCTGAATACCTCATAACCTAAAAGTATATACAAACTGCAGATATGAGAAAGAAAAAAATTATGAAAAAACACATAAATAAGTTCAAACTAATAATGTATATGTATTATAAAATTTTTAAAGAAAGAATGAAAACAAAATTGAATTATCCAAACAAACCTGAGATGGATTCTGACTTGGTCTTCTTTTCAGATCTGAGTTCTGTTGGCAAAGCCAATGAGGGTTTCAGGTCGTGAGGTGTTTTTGCAGCCATTTGTATTTCAGCAGAGCTTCCTTGCTGTTGACCAAAAAGATTATTCCCTTCATAAATAAATCATTTTACCAAATGAATAAAATATCTTATAAAACTGCAGCATGCAAATGTATTATGTCCTTTCATCTTATTTTACATTCTGTTTTGGACCTCTGAACAGGATTCCCATTACAAGCCACCACTCACCCAAACAAAATGTCTACTCTTTTGGTCCATTTAAACCTGACCTTAAGTTTTTCTTTGGGTTCAGGAAGTGATTCCTTTTTGTTGTTTTTCGTCCATAATGATTTAACCACTTCATAAATTTGCTGGCTTGCAGCATATGCCTTTTTCCCGGTTACCTAATTAAAACAAAAAGACAAATAGTCTATTTTTGAGAGTTAAAATACCAAATATTAAAGTTTTCTCTCAGGTATTTTATATTAATACCCAAGTCAGAATCAATAGTAAAGATATGAACTTCTAGAAGACATAACACTAAGCCATTTTCTAAATCTTCTATGAAATATTACTTGATTCACGTAAAAGGCTGTTACATGACAGTTAAAGGAAAAAACAAGGGTTCCAACTGTAGAAATTTAAGTAATAACTATTATTTAACCACAGAAAGACTGTTAGGAAGTCAGATTAATAGCTTTTACCATAGAAATTTTAACTTAAATATCTGTAATTCTTTTTATTTCCTTCTGTCTAAGCTATAAGCTTTTATAATTTGATTACATTACAAACTACACAGGGCACTATATCCTCAACATTCTCAAAATACTGGATAGCCACCTTTATCCACATCAATAATTGAAGGGATGCAGTAATAATAATGAAAGGACACAAAGTGTGAGAGGAAAATGTTAAATGTTGGTAATTAAGGGAATGAGTAAAGGAAGAAAAAACTGCATATCCCAAAGCTCTCTTTCTCACTCCACATGTACGTTAAAAATAAAATCCTAATACAAGCTACTCAAATTACTGGGAAAACCTTTGGATTTGTAGGTAAACTACTGAGAAAATGACCACACAACTTTAATACGGCTTTTCATGGAAAGTGTTACTTAGTTCCAGGTGGTTTCAAAACTGAGTTTGTATATATGTCTGTGTTTTTCACCTTCAGAAGCCTTTGTTATCTTGTCTGGGTACCTACCAGGTGGCTGTCCCTTGAACTAGGTTAATCTGCTGAGTTGACAGCTACCAGCAGCTGCCATTTTCTGCTAACGGAAAACTGAATTTTACATGGCTCTATAATAGAGAAGTTATTTATCCCCATAAATTGCAATTTGGTGTCTCTGAATTTAATCCTCAAACCAGCATTGATAATGTTGAATTATACTGAAACAAATGCATCTTATTTATTTGTGAAGATCATATGTTAGGAGTGGCATCGCCATGCTGAGATATTAACGTGATTTTGCCAATATAAAAGTTGATACTATATTTCTCCGAAAATAAAATGTTGCAGATGCTGTATGACATTTACATGTTGCCTCACCAAGAGTTTAAACAATTCCTAAACTGCAGCTTTCGCTTAGAAAGAACTTACCTTTGCGATTATTACGGACTGAACTGGGTAGCAAACAGTTGCTCCTAGCGTGGCCAGTCCCAATGGATAAGCAATTTTCTTTAATCTAGAACCTAAGAAATTCAAACAAACTATTAAATTCCTAACATTTGCAACCAGAAACTTGAGGCTTTTCTAATTTTAATATTCTCTTTGTTCACACTTAATACATCATCTTATGTGAAATTACTTTTTAGGTGATAATTCCAATCAAGATGGTAGCTACATGTCCTTAAGGATCACAATTCAATTATAGCCCTTAGTTGTCACAGGCAATTTAAGTATTCTCAATCTAACATAATTACCTACACAAAGGGGATTGATGTTTTTTTTTTAAACTAGGTATTTTTTTCATGTCTTAAGCCATGTTAAAACTTAAACGGACCTTTTTGATTAAGTGTTTAGGAAGGTGAAAGATCCAGCTAACTAATCAGCTAAGGACTTTAAAAAGTACAAAGGTCCTTCATGTCACTGCTTTAGAATAGTGAAGTAATAATTTAATAATTGCAAATAACTTGAGATAATGAATACATTTCTACAAGTGTCTTATCTAAGCATCTAAGGGTCATTTTCAAACTTTTTTTGACAGCAAAATTCTTTTCAAAATAACGCTTAGAGATAGAATGCCACCACTCTAAGCCATAGTTTAGTTTCAGTAGACCGTTGGTATAAAACAGTATGTATTTTTATTTTCTGGAACAACTCTTACACAACACTTAATTTAAAACAGAAACAATCTATATGATATATCAATAAAGACTAAGGTGAAAAAATACCTGACGATGTGTGTAGGCTACGCTACAGGTTGGGAGAAGCAAAAAACAAGCAAGTTTTCCTTTGTCTGGTTTCAATATTAGTAGGGGCCTTCGACCTTCGACAGACTTGTCTACAACTGACTGAGCTTGGGGGAGGTGTGTGCTTCAACCCCTGGTACAGATATTCTTTAGATATACACTGGTTTTTCTGGTGTTGAAAAAAGGGTCTAGGTATATTAAAATATTCCTGCTTTACTCTAGTCTTGCTTACTAGAATTCTAGTATCTACAGTTTGGTTTTCCATTGTACTGACCTAACATCTCTTTTTTCTTTTTTTAAAAGATTTTATTTATTATTTTCAGAGAGAAGGGCAGGGAGGGAGAGAAAGCATCCATGTGTGGTTGCATTTCACCTGCCTCTAGGTATGGACCTGGCTGGAAACCTAGTTATGTGCCCTGACTGGGAATCGAACCAGTGACCTTTGGGTTCGCAGGCCAGTGCCTATCCACTCCACTGAGCCACACAAGCCAGGGCTTGACCTAACATCTCTTAATGTCGGTTTTCCAGACTCAGTCACACTTGCCAAGTGTGCTGCTGCTAATCAGGGGTGGTAATCGGTTTTCCTGATGTGTCATTTTAAATATTAACAAGACTTCATTCATCTTCTCTTTACCTGATACCAAAGGCCAGTCTACAGTAAAATAAACTTCACTTTGGGTTCAACAGCCCTAAACCGATATGCAGCAAACAACTTTAGATACAGCCGCTAACTAGCTACTATTTGCTCTTGAGTGATGTCCTTCCTCTGGACCTTTACCTATAATCTGGAGCATAACAGGGTGAGACTAAATCAACAGCTTTCAAAATTTTTAAACCATGACTCGTATTAAAGAAGAAAATCGACATTGACCTATAAGCTCTCTCTGTCTCTGTCTCTCTCTCACACACATTCACTCTCAATTCTTTCTCTTCCCCCTCCTATTTACCCATACTTAGTACAAAACAGTGTGCTATTTGAGATTCTCTTCTGTTTTATTTTTAATAAATACTTCCTGAGATCAACATGTTTATTTCACTACCTACTACTAAGTGAAGATTTGCAGTTTGAAAAGCACTGGGTTATGTTATTCTAGCTTTGACCTAAGGAACATTTCACATTACAAGTGGATTACCAGTTTCTTACTGAGAATTGAGTAATATGTTTTGGCAAATTTCCTTCAAACTTTAATTTTTTATCTTATCATTATATATGTTGACTTGGGTTTTGATTTTTTCCTAAGAAATACTTTATAATATGTATTGAATTAGAAGTTGTTCACAGTGTTAGAGTAGAAATGGGGTACAAGGAGCTATTAATATTAGTTACAAGGACAGCATGAAGTCTACTGGGGTGAGATACATACACTAGAGTTAGAGTGTTGTCATATTCTCATAACACAGGCTTAAGGGGTGAAGCTGGGCAAACCAACCATGAAGTTACTTGATCATCAGGTTCCACACTGGTTCAGAGCTGTGACTTCCCACCTCATGTAACTCAGTTTGGGGACAGCAACTGGCCACTAAGTTACAGACAGAGGATGAATGCAAGGTGACCAAAACGGCTACTCATCAGAGAAACGCGTCAGCTTAGTAAGGGCTGGGTGGAGCAGAGGAAGCAATAACGCTTGCCGAGAGGGTTTCTGCAACCAGCGGTGGAAGACAGGCCAACACAAACCGACTTCTTGAACTCAGATTCCTCACAACTGTTGCACGGGTCAAGGACGCATTCCTTTTACTGTCTGAGTGGCATACCTTTGCACCGTGCCGCAGGTTAGCGTATTGTTGGCAGACAGGTTGTTTCCAACTTCTGGAGATTATGAATAGAGCTATTAATACTTGTGTACAGGTTTTTCATTTTTCCAGGGTAAACCCCCAGCAATGGGATTACTGGGTCTCATGGTAAGAGTACGTATAACTTTAGGATGAAGTTTTTGTCAAACTGTTTTCCAGAGTGACTGTACCACTCTGTATTCCCAGCAGCAGTGCATGAGACTTCTGGCTGCTCTACATTCTCAAATATACTCGGCATGGTTAGTCTTTTTAATTTTAGATATACTAGTCAGGTGAGTAGTGGTATCTCATTGTGGTTCTCATTTGCATGTGTAATAACTAATGATGTTGAACATCTTTCTAAATAGCTATATCCTTTCTTTTTTAAAAGATTTTATTTATTATTTCCAGAGACAGGGGAAGGGAGAGAGGCAGAGAGGGAGAGAAACACCAATGTATGGTTGCCTTTCACCTGCCTCCAGCTGGCCAGAGACCTGGCTTGCAGCCTGTTATGTGCCCTGGCTGGGAATCAAACCTGAGACCTTTGAGTTCGCAGGCTGCCGCCTATCCACTAAGCCACCAGCCAGGGCAAAATAGCTATATTCTTGAAGACAAAAACATTTAATAAAAGTAATTATGCTGCACTATAGAATCTAAATATTTTACAATAGCCTATCCTAACAATATTCAGTAAAGGATATGAGTTTGTCCCTTGGTGGTAAAATTCAGAAACTAATATAATGGATTTGAAAAAGAAAACAAGCATTTTAAACCCTACCTTTTCTTGCTGAAAGCATGCCTGCCAATCCTGAAACAGTAATAATGCCAATTTTCGGGAGAAAATCTCGAGGTGGGTTCTTCAGGTAAACATATGCATCTCAAGAAATCAATTAAAAATTAATATAAATGACTTACCGCAACTGGGAATTCTACATAGGTATGATGCAGAAAACTTAAGAGAAATAGCAGATAGTTTAAATAATCTTCAAAAGATCAACACAAAATAATGATTTTGAATACCAATTTAAAGAGCTACTTAACAATGGTTACTTGTTACAAAATGAAACCTTCCTTCTGGTAGCTTATTTCATGATATTTGTTTACTTAATAATATAGTTTATTATTACCCTTCAATGATATATGATGCCAGAGCCCATACCTTAATATGGATTACTATGCAGTAAATTGCTATTACATGAGGCTTGTCCTGAAAGTATCGAGCCAGTGTCAATGTGATTAAAACAGTCTGCCCAGCCCACACTTTCGGGACAGACCTCACACGCCCCTGATAGAATGCTTCTGGCCTTATTTGCTCAATAATTTCATTGACTGGGAAATTTTGAGTATGTCGGCTACCTCCCACTACTGGCTTCTAGTGGGTTGAGGCCACGGGAGCTGCCCCACAGCACAGAGTTATTTGGCCAGAATGTCACTAGTACCAAGACACTTGGCAACCCACTTCTGACATGTCCTATCAGCCACAGCACCTTCTGCATACTCCGCACAAACCTTTTTTGTGTTTCGGTTGTGTTTTCACCTTTCTTGAAGTAATAAAGCATAATACGCCAAAAGTGTTGCCTACGTTCTTCCATCTTCAATATTAAAATAGTTGCACAAAAATTCACCGATTTTGATAAGTTTTTAAAAATGCACACTGAAATGACAGCTGCTATTATATAATCTAACAAAACTGTTTCAAATGGATTTAAAGACAACTAAGTACTGCTAAAGCCACAGTCAAGAGCAAAATACTACGTATTTTAACAGCAAATATTACTTACTTAAATTGATAACAATGGAGATATGTTTTTAATTTATGCTTTATGAGTATATAATATAAGACACACCTCAGTCTGAGTTTAGATGCAGCCATTTACTAGCTATGTGGTCTTGGTAATCTATTTCAATCTTTCTAAACCCCAGTTTCCTCATCTGTAAAAGGGGAATAATTATAATACCAACAGTCACAAAACTGCTGCCAAAAGTGAATTAGATATATTATGTTAAATGATTATCAGTTACTTTGTATATAATAGGCAAATAAATTATAGATACCACTGTTATTATTATCATAAACTGCTATGCAGAGTATCCTTCCATTTGCTAAAACATGATAATAGATAATATACCATACTTATTTTTCTCACACTTAAACCTTGCAAGTTAAAAAGACAATAGAACATTTCTAATTATAAATGGTTCACTCACCTACCTTTTCCAAACTGTACTGTATCCACTATCCCATTTCTCACAAAGACATAGACACCCTAAGCAAAAAGGGGAAAAAGACATCTGCATTATTGAAATGTTAATAATTAAACAGTTGAGATGCTTGAGACTTTATTAAAATGCTGAATAAGTATGGCACCCAAATTTAAATCTAACTTTCTCATTTACTCACTATGAGGATATTTATAATATTTACTGTTTTCCTCATATTAAATAAGTACTGCCTGCAAAATAATCAGAGCAGTGCATATAAAACTTACCACAGAAATATAAAGATTTACCATCTTACTTTATAATGGCCTAGAAAATTGAAGGGAATTTGAATAAAGCATAAGGAGAGGTATATTTCAGCTCAGACACGACATCTGATTAATAAAGATGTAGCAGCAACAACATAATGATTCGTGGAGAAAACGACAACAAAAAGGCTAAAGAAAAATTCTTCATCTTCCTTTTTAAAGTGTGAATTGGAATGAGGAAAAAATTAAACTAAGACATTTATCTCAGGATAGAAATCATCCTACGCAAGCTAGTGTCCATTCTGTTTTTAAATAGCAACATAAATTCTCTATAGATCAAGATTAATTAACTCATGGAGGGATTAAAGCTATAAATCAAAGCTTTCCTTTTACCTGTTTCCCATTAATTCATTCTAAAGCAAGAACGATGGTTATACACATTTACTGAGTGATAGGTATGATCTCAATTACATCAGAAGAAAAATGAAGGCATGAAATGATTCATCCCTACTAATTGCCCATAGTTCTGTATTCCATTTTGAAGGAACCAGAAAACACAATGTAAGTATTTGGTCTCCTTTTCTAAAATAGGTCGTATCAAAACATGGGATAAAAACAATGGAAGATTTTCAAAACAAAGAAAATAGAAATGAGTACATGAGATGGGAAAGGAATAGGTTACTGTAATTGAGATCTCTTGTCTCATATTTTCATGGCGCTCAGAGATGCACAGGTCCATTCTATTCATCATGCTTTCAGGCTGTACAAACCAGCATTAGGCAAAGTAGCCATGAACTACTACTCCCTCAGGACTGTCTCTTGAGAAAATTTCATCTCCACACAGTACCTATTGACTAGTTGATCGAGAAAATCACGTAAGTGTAGAAGCAAACGAGTCACTTCTTTTGGAAAATTTCCCTCAGCTGCATTCAGGAATTTGCTTTCACCACTGGGGGTCACTGCTCCCTAAATTTCAAAACATCAAGAGGAGTAGAAATTGAATTTTCCCTAGATAGCTTTAACTGTAACGCAGACTATAATTTGAGTCAGAAGTAATTTTTAAAGACTATATTACACTTTTAGAGAAAAATTAACAGAGGAAACTGTTTACATTGAAGATGAAATGCATTCTAAAGTACCCTTTTTCAACTTAATTGTTTCAGGATATTAAAGAATATAAAGGTCTTTCAGTCTTCAATTGGGTGATAGTTATAACAGCAATTTAAGTATCTCTCAGGAACAATTTGCCTCACAGAAAATAACTTTGATAACACTATGGAAAATTAGGTCTCAGGAGACTACAGTGTGAATCATGCCGCTGCTGGCATGATTCAGACCTTAATTAGTTCAGATAGTTCCCTCTGACATTACACTATTAAGAGTACGCATTAGAATTATTAACAGGCAAAAATGTTTAAAAAGAACACGCTATATTCATCAGATGTTTTAAACATACTCTGAAACGACCAGAGTTCACAGATTTGGTACTTCAATCGGATCACTGGAATTTTCTTTTTAAAAAGAATAGTTTAGAAACAAAAAAGCCCACAGGGTCACAATCAGATAGGCTACATTTGAAGCAAATCTGTACAGCTACTAGTTCAGAATGATGAAAACAGTGGCACCAACATCATCATTATGACACTAACATTGGAGACATCAATGCTAACATACTTTAATATTGACGCAATGATAATGAAACATCAGTATTGTATCTGCTGCTAGCTAGTACTGATTGAAGGCGAAGTATTAAAATTTGCTGATTTCTATTTTGGCCAATAGCTAACTGTAGTCCAATTGGTCTTACGAGCTAAACAGAACAAGTGAAAATCTGGCTTAGTCAAATAAGAAACAATTCAGAAGTAATCTCGGAACTTCAAGGAACAGGCCAAATAATGTTTGTGGAACTACTTTAACCTATGAAGCAGTGCAGAGTCAATTAAATGTGGCCACAAATTATTTACTGCTATTTGTATTAAGGGGTGGCATTTCCCCAACTCCTTTTAAATCTGGATTGGCCTTAGTAACTTAACCTTTAGAAGTGACTTTCTTGGATATCTGAGGACAGGTAAGAAACCTGGCAAATTCTGCTGAGGGCCCCTGTAACATTTTCTATAGCCGCCCTGAACTGCCCACGTAAGTTATCTGGCCACCTTGCCTGAGAGGCCATGTGTAGGGGCTTTAATCAACATTCCCAGATGAGCCCAGCCTTCTAGCATCTGCGATGAGTTTCCTGAGATGAGACTGAAGCTATCCTGGACCCTCTAGATCAGCCTGTTCACCTTATGAATACCACTGAACAACCTTTGTGAACAGCACATTCAACAGAAGAACCACCTGTCTGAATCCCAATCAAATTCCTGGTTTGCCAAATCCTAAAATACAATGGAACGGTAGCTGTTTGAAACCACTGCCATCAATGGGTAACTGGGACAACTAGCATGTACCACAAATCAGAAACCGGCAATACTGACCAACTATTAGAACACTTGCCTTGCACCAGCCAATATAACGACCAGTTGTAGTGCGGATGGAGGCAAAGCCCATTTGCAAATTACCAGGCTGTTCTTCAACATATTTAGACTGGAGAGGTGGTGGAGTGTATATGGGGAGCTAGAGGCAAAAAAAGAAAAGACACTTCATTAAAAAACTATAAAGTAACTGAGATTACTTTTCTAATAATATGGCATAACAGGAATCTTCATCAATATTCTTGCTAAAAACAACTAAAAATACTGATTATACGAGGTCTATCTAGAACATATCCAGCCATGTACTATGAAAAATACAAACATTTACCGAAGAAGATACAACATACAAGTACAGTGAAGTCGTCATTGTTCACACGTGGTCATTCCAGTCCACTCTCCTTGGCTGCCAGGTTACGCTGATGTTGTGCAAACCATTCTTGTTATATTAACAATGGCTGGACTTTTTTCAGACAGATGTAGTATATGTATAGATATTTTATTTAATTTATTGACATTCGTTTATAAAATTATGTAAGTTTCAGGTATACGATTTTATAAAACATCACCAGTATATTGTATTGAGTATTCACTACTCCAAGTCTCCTTCCATCACCAATTATCCCTCTTTACCCTCTTCTATCTCCCCTTCCTTATTTCCCTCTGGTAACCACCATACTGTTTATCTATATCTAATGAGGGATTTTTTGTGCAATCCTTCCCCTTTTTCATGAATTCCAATAACCCTCTCCCTCTGACAGCTGTCAGTCTGTTCTCTGTGAGCTGTTTCTATTTTGTGTTAGAAATTATGAAATCAGTAAGCTAAAAAACCACATTTAAATTCAACTGAACGAAAGTAACTATGACTCCCAAATCAGTATTTTCCTTTGCTATTTTTGTTTTGGTGAAAACAAGCAAATAACAAGAAAACTTAGTCAAACTCCTATCATGGAAATATTATAAAAAGAAACATCTAGTGATGGCTGACCACATATACACACAGCCCATTGCCAGCCATTTTACAGATCAGAACGCTTCAAATTTCATGGTTTAAAAAAATCACTCCAAGGCTCTCCAGAGTTTTCTAATAAAGAGATATTCAATTATATTCACTAGGTGGAACTTAATAAAGCATGGGCATATCAATATTTTAAAATGCTTAACAAGGATAATTGAAATTAAAAAAGACCTTTTGGTTACCTACAAGTTTACCAGGAGACTCAATTAACCAGAACACCTCAATCATACAGTGTTCTGGTCAGTAGAGGCTTTATTGTAAATCGATGTAAGCAGATTCATAATTCACTTTACACACTAAAAGTACCTTTAGAAATTCTAATTTTAAAATTCAGAAATACACAAATTCAGCTACTAGGGACAAATGCAAGTTCCTACTCTTCCTACCTAGATTGTGAGCTTTCCAAAGATGACAGTGTCAAGGTAATCTTAAAAACATCATCCCTTTAAGACTAAAAACAGAGAAAGAATACTGAGAGCAAGCTAGTAGGGAAGTGGATCTATCCTAGACGACTAAAAAAATTATTGAAACTCTACAGTACTATTATCATAATATAGTGCTTAGAACAGAGCCTCACACACATGCAAGAGGAGCTCTGAAAATATTTTTTGTTAAATTTTATGCATGTCAGTTTGGCAATGTCTTGGTTTATTTCATGTATGCTGACCTACAGTTCCATTTCTAGAAGTTTATTCGAAAGAAATAGTGATAGATGTACATACAAATTTATTATAAAGTTTTGGTAAAGAACTATTAAACATATTTCTGGATATATGCCAAATTTTCACAAGTTATGCAAATTGTACTTTTGATAATGGTAAGTTCATACAAAAGAATATTTGCGCTACCAATAAGAATTTTTTCCAATGTCATATGAGTGCAAATAATCAATGGTGATGTCAAGATTCAGGTTCAAGTATACATTTCTACGTAAATGCTAGTATGACTTAAGGCTGAAGAAAAAATACAATGGGGAACCAAATCAGTAATCACAATTAGATAGCAAGAAGCTTGCATGAGAAGCTACATCTACAAGAAGAAAGTCAAACAGGCATACGCTTACCTGCAGCTGAATCCAAAATGTCCATATGCAGAAGTAGACTGAGAAAAGACACAGCTTACCAGTAGCCCATAGTAAAATGTTTAGTACATTTTAAGAACTTCAAGCTCACTACGTCATGGTCAAAGGTCAGCGGCAAGATTGGTTGTGAGGACACAAAACAAAAAGTACATATAAAAATGAACGTGCTCTTAGGCAATTTTAATAGAAATAGATGATCTAGAGCACGAGAAGTCGGACTCTGACTCTACTGAACAGTGGTCAAAATATTTACACTTGAAGAAAATACTAACCATCCTGAATATTTTGGAGAGAATGATCATGATAGCAATGGAACTCAAAGCTATGGACATGAAGAATGACTAAAGCTACTAACATACATATCCAGGCAGCAAAAGTACTCAAAGTGTAACTGCCTTTTGAAGAGTTGTTTGGTGGATGAGAGGTAATTTTTCTGTATGATACTCAATGCAAGAGATACAAAGTAAAAGGTTAAATTTATTATGACAGAGATTTGTCTGACTTGAGGAAGGACCTTAAATTGAATGACAGCTGCCTATATCCAGGGTTTTATTCTTGTGGAAGGTAAATGGCCACCAAGTGTACCTATTGTAGAGGGGAGCATGGTGGCATACAGAAGGCTGAACTAGAAAACATCTAAAGTCACTTTCAAAATCGAGATCTTAATGAATTTTTTAAACTAAAGCTTCCAAAGATCAGGTATACCTGTGTAACTTCAAGAAAGAAAAGTCAGGCTGCTTAAAAGTACTAAGACCCTGCACTAACTGATTATTCACTGAGAAAAGTCACTAGTTTTCCTTGGAATTAGGACTTTAGAGGTCTGGGTTATATATAATACAGTGTTTATTTTAAGACACCTTGAAACTATTTCTCTGTACTTATAACAAAATGTTGCTAACAAATACTTCAAAGAATTCTTGATGAATAGAGGTAACAACAAAATAAAAAGTCATTTTATCAGATTTACATGATAACAACTTCACAAACACTTGTAGGCAAATTACCTGCTCCGGTTTCACTAGCTGCTTTTTAGGTTCCTCTTCTTTGGCTGCGTGTACACTTACAGATGCAAACATCAGACTTGCTGGTGTGGTTATCAGCTTTCCCACCTGAGGAAGATATAGCAAATATGTATATTTAAGTAAAAGCTCCCCACCCTCCATTTTGTAATAAATTTGGGGGGCATCTGAGGAACACTGTGGGTTTCATTTCAACTTATAAAAAACACCAGCATTACAAATGACTTCTTCAGGGGTGGGGGTTGGGTGGAGAGCAAAGGGGGAACATGCGTCATAGTGTCAACAATAAAAAAATGTTAACACGAAACCAAAAATAAGCACATTTTTAGAACATGAATTCCTAAAATTGTGTTCTCATACTAGACAGCAGAGTACTATTTTTACCAATTAGTTAACTACCTACTTCATGTGGAATATAACAATACAATAATTACCAGGAAGAAGTGAATATAAAATTTGAGGGATGAAGCGGGACAGATCATGGTATTCAGTCAGTCCACAAATACTGACTGAGCAATTACTATATCCCAGCCTCCGGCCTCAGGGCTGGGGGGACTTCACCGAATAAAACATGATTCTTGCTCTCATGAAGGTGACATTCTAGTGAAGCAGAGAGACAATAAACAATAAACACAAGAAATAAATGATATGGTATATACAGATTGATATATACTATGAAGAAAGTAAGGGTGACTTTGAAGTACTGAGTGAATCAGGATAAATCTTGAAGTAGAAATGTACATTATTCCGTAGCTGGAGGCAGGTGAAAGGGAACCATACATGGATGCTTCTCTCCCTCTCTGCCTCTCTCCTTGTCCCTCTCTCTAAAAATAATAAATAATCTTTAAAAAAATTATTTGTAACTTCAAAATAATGACTTGTTAATTCAAAATTATAAATGACTTATTTAAAACCACTGAAATACGTAAACTGGCTGGGGAGCTGGTTCAAAAGGTGACAGGATTAAGAAGAACCAATTGGTAGAATAGTCTTGGGGGATGTCGTCAGTGATGCTGTAAGAACTGCGTATGGTGGCAGGTGGGTACTGGAAATACCAGGGGGTGAACTTTATAAATGAGATTGTCTAACAATTATGCTGTACATCTGAAAACGATACAAAATAAAATGGAAAGTCAACTGTAAAAAACAGCTTCCTTCCCACTGTAACAAGTTCTAGTACAGAATTCTATCGTCACACAGAGATGTAAAGTAACAAGACTGAAGGTCAGTTATGACTGTGGACAGGTCCTTGCCATCTGTTCGGTAAAGGGGTGGAAAGAGGACGGAATTCAGAGTTTGACCTACAAAGAAATTCTAGCTCTATTACTTGCTAGTGGTATGACTTTGGGCAAATGATTAGATTTGGTATCACTCTCCACATGTGTCCTATGATCTATCTCACAGGGACAAGCACGGAAAAAGGGCTCATACATATTAACTATCATCATCTAGTTGCAACCAAGTCTAATTACCACTGTCTAACCAAAAAAATAAACCTTTTGTCAGTCAGATCACTGCCCTGCAAGTAAATAAGTTGCTCCCCTCTTTCCTAGCACACTATTATCAATGCCTTTCCCTAGAGGACCGAGGGAAGGAAAAAGGGGATGGATGTAATGCTACAACAATCAAATTAAATTTTAAAAAATCCCCTTCCCTCTGGTAACCACCATACTGTTGTCAGTGTCTATGAGTTTCAGTTCTGTATCCCACATATGAGTGAAGTTGTATGATTCTTAGGTTTTTGTGACTGAGTTACTTTGTTTAGCATGATCTTCAAGGTCCATCTGTGCTGTTGTAAATGGCAGTGTTTCATCTTTTCTTATGTCTGAGTAGTATTCCATTATATATATGCGCCACATCCTCTTTAGTCAGTCCTCTATAGGACACTTTGGTTGGTTCCATGCCTTGGCCACTGTGAATGATGTTGCAATGACCATAGGTGTGCATGTCTTTGTGAAGCAATGTTTTCAAATTCTGGGGGGTAGTTAATCAGAAGAGTGGATGCTGGTTCGTATGGCAATCAATTCTTAATTTTTTGAGGAAATTCCCCAGTTTTCCGCAGTGGCTGTACCAGTCTGCATTCCCACCAGCAGTGAATGAGGGTTCCCTTTTCTCTACATCCTCTCCAACACTTGTTATTTTTTGTCTTACTGAATAAAAGTTATTGTAAAAAGTGTGAGATGTGACCTACAGCAATCTGTGTTTTGGGAATATATACCACACTCCCAATTTTTTTCCTAATATATATTTTTATTTTGAAATTACAGTTGATGTTCATTATTATATCAGTTGCAGGTGTATAGTATAGTTAAGCATTTGTATAATTTACAAAGTGGTCCCCTGATATTTCTAGTACCCACCTGGCACCATACACAGTTGTCATAATATCACTGACTACTGTATATTCCCTGTGTTGTACTTTATATCCCTTTGAGTATTTTGTAACTGCCAACCTGTACTTCTTAATCCCTTTGCCTATGATACAAAGTTTAAGAGACACAGACATATATGTAATGGAATACCACTTGGACATAAAAAGATAAAATACTGTCATTTGTGATAACCTGGTTGGCTCTTGAGAGTATTATCCTAAGTAAAATAAGTCAGACAAAAAGGATCAGAACAGTGTGATTTCACTCAAATTGGGATAGCAAAGAAAAAACAACAAGTGGGTAAACATAAGAAATGTACAAATGAAAAGAAAACAAGCTCATGGACACAGACAATGGAACGGTGGTTACTAGAGGAAAAGGGGGTTAGGGTGGACAAAGAGAGAAAAGGGGCTCAAGTAGATGATGGAGGGAGACTCGGCGGTGAGTCCACAATACAGATGTCCTATTACAAAGCCGTACATCTCAAATGCATATAATGTGATTAACAGTGTTATGTATTAAACTCGGTAGAGAAAATTGTAGTATAATCTAGTAAGACAACAAGAACAAAAAAAGCCAGCAGGAGAGATTAGCGCAGCAGTAGTTCCTCGTCTTTTTCAAGCAGTATGTAATTTTTTTCAGTTATCTACCAATCTCCAGGAACCGTCTGTGACTTAGTCTTTGTACTGAACTGTGGGGCTTCAAAATGAACCCAGATCATTCTTTTGGTACCTTGGCCTCAAAGATGCTTCAACTTCAGTGAGACAATTCACATAAAATGCTTAACAGAATGCTCAGCACAGTAAACGCGGTTATTATTACCATCCTTTGTCTGTGCTAGTTCCTGGTACATTTCTCCTAATGTGCACATCTGCTCAGGTATGCTGCTACCCCCGGTTTAATTGATATCATTGACATACAGTAAGTTGACTTTTTTAAATGCAAAATTTGGTGATGCTTCCCAAGATTTCATTCTTTCCTCTCACCACAATACTTACCTGCCAAGTAAGGATGTAATATTAGTGGAAAGATCATGGATTTTGAAGACAAATATATGTGTGTTTGAACCTGGCTGTTTCACTTATCAGGTGTAATGACTTAAAGCAAGAAATTTTTTTAAGCCAAAGTTTTTTCCCTGTGTAAAATGGGGATACTACTGATTTCTCAGGGTCATCAACAGAATTAAACTGACATAGAGGATGAAAAACAGGTGGCCAAAGTAGGTGATAAATGAATGTCAGTTCCCTACCCCTTACTGTTTTCATAATTGTTTATAATGTACGCCTCCTTGTACCATTATCCATATGTGTTTATCTCACTGCAGCTCCCACTACCATTACAGGTTTGAACAATTTCCTTAGCATTTATACTCCTTAGTTTTTGTTTTGTAAACTGATCACAATGTTGACAACATCAAATTGTCTTGAGAATTAAGTGAATTCACATATGTAAAGAAATGAAGATATAAACATTAATGTTATAATTAATGCCCTGAAGTAGGTTATAGTTAAGAAGGGCTGCGCAGAGAAGTGAATAATGTATTAGTTGCAATATGAGTGTTCTTGGAGCACAAAGAACAATTATTTAAATTATTACAGGTAAGAGGTTACAGACACTATAGTTTTTTTTAAGATTTTATTTATTATTATTTTTTAGAGAGAGGAAGAGAGAAAGGCAGAGAGGGAGAGAGACATCCATGTGTGGTTGCCTTTCACCTGCCTCCAGCTACAGACCTGACTGGAGACCTGGCTTGCAACCTGGTTATGTGCCCTGGCTGGGGAATCAAACCAGCGACCTTTGGGTTCGCAGGCTGGCACCTATCCACTGAGCCATTAACCAGGGCAAGACACTGTACTTCTTAAAATTTTCATTTATTGATTTGACAAAGGGGGGAGGGAAAGACATTAATTTTCTGTCCCCCTTAGTGAAGCGTTCATTATTTGATTCCTGTATGTGTTCTGACTGCGAATTGAACCCACAACCTTGGCACATCCGGAAGATGCTGTAAGCAAATGAGTTACCCAACTAGGGCCATAACAGTGTCTTGAAAAAGTCATTTTGTCCTTCGTATGGGTGAAGCAATAGTCCACTACGTGCTAAATAAGTGAATGCACTCTGACCAGGGACTACCTAGATGCGAATGGGAAACAGCACTTCGGAGACAGGAGATGGAAGTTGCAAGTCCAGGCAGGGTTTTCTAACCACAGGAGTATGACCTGACACGGATGGCAGACAATGGAGTGACAATGGCAGTTTTTATGCAGGGGAGGGGAAAACTGATTCTATGCGCGTCACGCTGGAGACAGTGACCGTAATTGAAAAGGTGTCGCGATCACTAAGGCAAATTATCGGAGCAGGAATTGCAGAAATGGAGTGAGAATGGCGAATGGAAATGGATACGGAGCCAATTTCAAGGCTGGCTGAACTGACTTATGCAAATCGGTACCCCCTGAAAGCAGTTAGCAGCTATTTCTAGGTTTCAGATATTGGAATGGACTCCGGGACACCAAGCTGGCGGCCACCGTAGTCACGTCCCCCCTTACCGAGCTCACGAAGCCTTGCTGCCCCACCCGGACCTGAACGACGGCAGGGACCCTGAAGACGAGCCCATCCTGGTCCATTTCCGGCCAAATCACGTTTGGACAAAGTCCTTCACAGGGTCACGAAGCCGATCCCGCCAGCGGCGCACCCGTCGGGGACCCCGGGCAGAGTCCGGGAGAGGCGACCGTCCCCAGGTTTGCGACTCACGCCCGCCCCGCCGGCGGCGGCGCGGCTCCTTCCTGGAGCTGAGTGCGCGCCCGGCCGCAGTGCCCCGAATCCCGTCCGCCCCCCGGGAAAGCCGGCGACTTTCCTTCGAACTCACCCTTACGGCCGCCATGTCCGTGACCCCCTGCGCCCGAGAGTCGCTACGGCGAGCAGCGCCGGCCAAACCTGTCGCGCGGCGCCGCCCGCGACCGCCCCGCCCGGGGACGCCCGGCCCCGCCCCGCGGCCCCGCCCCGCCGCTTCCGTTCCCCGCGCGGGGTCCCTCTGTTCCGGGCCAGCGCGGCCAGGCGTTGTCCGTGTCGCGCCCGTGCGGTGTGGCGACAGAAGGAGGTAAAACTGCCGGCCGGCTGCCTGCTTAAGTCACGGTGTGCCCGCAAGCAAAGTGCTCCTGTGAGGCACACGGCCCAGCTCTCTGACACGCGTCGCCTGAGCGCTTCTTCAAGGTACAAAGCAAAGCCTTGTGCCTACCCAACGGACCTCATGTTTCCGAGAGGAAAACTGGCACAAACAAAACTTACAAAGTACCAGATCCTAGGAAGGAAAACAAACCAACATGGGGGCGCACGGGTTAGGAAGGCGCTTTCTGCAAAGGTGACGTTGGAGAACAGTCCAGAGGGAATAGCCATGAAAAAGGCCAATGTGGCTACGGCCATAACGTCACAGAAAGTAAAAAGCACGCCCTCTGTAAACTTTTTCTGCCAACACTGGGACGTTGCATTTGATTCTCAATAGGACGGCAACTCAAACAGCGGTGTTGGCCAGGAAAGTGGTGTGACCTGGCTGGGAATCGAACCAGAGACCTTTCGGTTCACAGGCTGGCGCCTTATCCACTGTGCCACCAGCCAGGGCTATTTTAGTGTTTTAAATGTTAAACACAAATGGAAACACAAAGTAGTCACATAGATGGTAGAATTCACAGTGACCCAGGCTCTGTTTCTGTTTTTGACAATCATTGTGCTGTCATTATTTATTTCTAATCTATTTTTTTTTAAGTGAAGACAAAGGTAGTGCCACAGGGGATGGAGACAAAGAGCATCTAAACTGAGATGCAGTAATTTGTAAACCTTGTGAACTTATTCTCTAAAGAAATATGTGTAGTTCAGTCATGTGTTTTTGGAACAATTGTATAAGCAGGAATTCTTCAAATTAACTTTCTGGAAGCAAACACTATTTGCTAGAGGATAAGTTACTAAAATGTACTAGTTTGAAAGATTAAATGTACATTACTAAAACTGAAGAGTACCATAAAATGTATTGAGAACCTAGATCAATAAAAAGATACATATGCCTTTATGTTCAGTGCAGCACTACTTAGAATAGCCAAGATATCAAAGCAATCTAGGGGTCCATCAATAAATGGATAAATAAGAGGTCTCTTTCTCTCTCTCTCTCACACACACACACACACAAATACTATTGTGCAATAAAAAAAAATCAAATTTGCCATTTGAGACAACTTATGCCAAATGAAATAAATAGTGCAAAATAAATACGAAATGATTTCACTTATATGTGGAATCTAAAAATAAAACAAACAAAAGAAAACCAGACTCTAGAAACAGACTAAACTGATGGTTGCCAGAGCAGAAGGGTGAAGGACTGGTGAAAAAGGTAAAGGGACATACATGTAATCAATGATATTTTGAGAACTTTGTATGGTGACAAATGATTACTAGACACCAAATTACTATATTACACACCTAAAGCTAATATAATGTAGGACACCAAATATCCTTACATTTTCTCTCTTTTTAAAGATTTTATTTAATTTTTAGAGAGAGGGGAAGAAAGAGAGGCAGAGAGGGAGACAGACATCCATGTGTGGTTGCCTTTCACCTGCCTCCAGCTACGGACCTGGCTGGAGACCTGGCTTGCAACCTGGGTATGTGCCCTGGCTGGGGAATAGAATCAGTGACCTTTGGGTTTGCAGGCTGGCATATACTTACATTTTCAAAACGTGTGATAGCTGAACACTCATACATGACAAAATCATGGCATGTAATAGAAGTTTGTGTTTCTTAGAAATCCCAAGATTGGCTGTATTTTTAAAAATTTTATTTATTATTATTTTTATCTTTATTTTATTGTTGTATTACATCCATCCCCTTTTTGCTCCCCTCTGTCCCCCTCCCCACCCACCCATTCCCCCCAAATTCAATCCCACCTGTTGTCCATGTCCATGGTTCCTTTATACTAGGTTCTTGTCTAAGCTGCACCCCTTTCTTGCCTCTGCCTCCCCCTCCCCCCAACCCCGTTCCCCCTGACCACTGAAGGCCTATTCCTTGTATTCATATACTTGGTTCTGTTTTGCTTGTTGTTAGTTTTGCTCATTATTGTCCCGTAATGGGTGAGATCCTATGATATTTGTCCTTCACTGACTGGCTTATTTCACTAAGCATAATACTCTCCAGTTCCATCTATGTTGTTGCAAAGGGTACAAGTTCCTTCTTCCTTTCTGCTATATAGAATTCCGTTGTGTAAATGTACCAAAGTTTTGTGATCCAATCATCCACTGATGGGCACTTAGGCTGTTTCCAGCACTTGGCTATTGTAAATAGTGCCGCTATGAACATAGGTGTGCATAGGTTCTTATGAATTGGTGTTTCAGGATTCTTTGGGTAGAGTCCAAGTAGTGGAATCACTGGATCAAAAGGCAGTTCCATTCCAGAGACAGGGGAAGGGAGAGAGACAGAGAGGGAGACAGACATCAATGTATGGTTGCCTTTCACCTGCCTCCAGCCACAGACCTGGCTGGAGACCTAGTTTGCAACCTGGTTATGTGCTCTGGCTGGGGAATCGAACCAGCGACCTTTGGGTTTGCAGGCCGGTGACTTATCCACTGTGCTACCAGCCAGGACCTATTTTTTTTTTAAACAGTCATGTAGACTGAACAATCAAGTTCTCAATTCTTACAGTAATACCACCTAATTTGTGTAATAATGTTTTAAAGGATGGGACGATTTTGTTGGGGGTACAATTTAAGTTTTCAGGCAAACAAATGGTTAATTCCTATTATCCATTTTCCACTAAAGGTATCTGAATTAGGGATGTTTGCAACACTAAGAAAACGGTTTCCAAAAGAAACAAAAAAGAAAACAGCATTTGAATGCAGATGACACCATTTATTGAAATCTAAATTTACAAAGCAAAAGGCAAATTTGAATTTAGGAAGAAATATGCTCCTTTAACTATTGTGCCAAATATATATATTAAGCAAAATAATGTATTAGAGGAAAATTAACATTTGTGCAGTGCACCTTACACATCATTGCAATGTATTTGAAAACATACCTAATGAGGAAAACACAGTTTACCATCAATTAATTTTAGCAGGCACAAAACATTAACAAGGGAATGTGACAGAAATATGATAGGAACAATGACATCAATTATAGTCAGTATCACAATTTACTTGAAGAGATGGAAGAGAAAAAACATAATCCAGCTTATATAAGCTAGCATTGTTAAGTCTCAACAAGGTATAAATACAAAACTGAAAAGACTGAAGAGAAGCAATATTATCCAGGAGTTGAAATTTGGTTTTAAAGATATCAGAGAAGGTAATTAATTTCTACTTCTGTAGCACCAAACCTTTCTAGTGTTTTAGTTTATTAAGTTTCTAATCAAGTTTGCATTTGTGTAAAGAGTTCACTTCTGAAAAAAGAAAAACTGAACTTTTGATGAGATTTTGTGTATAAATTAAGCACATGAAACACATCAAACCAACCAAGGTTTTTCAATGTGTTAGTCTGGAGATTAGCTGTACTTTTTATTTTTATTCATAGTTGATTAGGATACAAAAGTCACCTTTTGAAATATCTCTTCCCCTACTTGCAGGTGAAGTGATATTGGAACTTGAATAATTCGGGGGCAGTAATTCTCTCATAAAATACAAAATAATAGTTTTGGGGTGTTCAGAAAAATACATTGTGCTGTCAAATACTGCCAATGATTAAACAAAATGCTAATAGTAGTGTATACATCTCTCTCCAAATCTCATTTCTCTGTGACTCATGCATGTACATGCATGCACACATAGATGTACACACACTCATGGAGAAAAACCCCTCAAATGAAAATGTCCACATCATGGCACTACTCTTGGATGCATGAGTATAGAATAAAACCAGCAAGTGTATCAATCAGCAGGTGCTGAGGTCATTACAGTTTTGTCTGTCTTTGAAAGAGCCCTAACAAATGTTTGGTGAATTTTGCTACAGAAATAAAACTAATTCAGTAACTAAGCTTTTAAATGGTCATAACCTCTCTGTAATAGTCTTTATTAGAACTTTAACTTAGTAAAATTGTTGTAAGCTTTGCAAGTTTTGGATAATCTCATAGACTGAGCACCAGCAATGCTAGAGACTAGTGCTGTGATAATTCAACCCCTGAATAAATAACTGTATCACATCAATCTACACCACAATTTAAAGATGCAATATACACCAAGATACACATCACATATACATTAAAATTCACTTTGAGTTGTACAATGTTTATACATATCACAGTATACACTTAATAAATGAGCTAGAATTCAACAAGGGCCAGCAATGAATGGCAATGCAGATTTTTAAACCGTAATGAAGCATAAATGTAAAATGGAAAGCGTTCCACAATACCAATGTACTTTACTGTCTTTCTTTTCTTTGGAAACAAAAAAATCCAGGTCAGGTGTTTCCTTTTCCAAAGATGGAAATGCTTAATCCACAATGAATATTTCAACTATAAGCCTTGCATCAACTCTCACTGACTTTACTGGAGCAGTTGAGGGCTGTTGCTATTTTCCCCAAGTACAGACAGATTTGTTCTCGAACCTCTGGTGATAAATGCAGCAGAAGAGAAATGAGGAGCCACTTACTTGAACATACTGGACATAATCACAACAAACTGAAACACTTGTTTTGAGAGCTTCATGAGTTTAAAGGTTTGAGAAGGTGTAATGTGTAAAGGTGTTACTACCAAATTTTTACGATAATAGGTATTTCCAAATCAATAACACTTTTAACTAATTTTTCTTCTTCATAAACTTTTAGATCCCTTCAAGTACTACACATGTATTAGCAATAACTATTACTACATAAGTACTGAAAAGTTCAGTTTAAAGAATAAGCTTTGGCCATTATAATTTTGCAACTTTAAAAATATCCAATTTATGTGTATTTTATTTTTGAATGACTAGGTAAACTTCTGATGAAATTATGAAAGTTGGTTAATATCTTCAAGATTGTTGAGCTTTTGGAATAAATCAATAATATTAACTGCTGATATTTCTAACACTTTACTATTATATTAACTATAATTTTGAATGTCACTGCATTTATAAAGTGAATTTTATTTTGAAGTTAATTTTATTTTATTCAAATATATACGAGAATAGGAAACTTGGTTTCTAGATGGATATTGGTTGCATAAGATAATATTTACTACAGGTGAGTCAGCTTAAAAAATAAACTTTCAAAATATTACTTTTCAATAGCAAAAATACACTCTACAGAAATCCACAGTGTATGCTTTATCTTTTTTAATTACTGTATTTTATCATTTGAATTAAGAAATTGGTGATATATATCTGTTCATTTGTTCAAAGACCTTAAAACAAGTCCTTCTTTAGGTACAAAAGATGGGGAAAATATGCAAGGCTTTTAAAAGTCATTTCAAGTTTTAAAAATAAAGCATAACAGATCTTCAAGTCACATTAATGTGTATTTTTAATAATCTTTGAAAGGCTGGCATAACCCAGTCTATTTTCCTTATTAGGGATTTCTCTTGGGGCTAAATGGTAATCAGTCTCCCATATTTTGACACAATAATTTTGACTTATCTGCATTGATATTATGAATGTTATAATTTGAGATATCTTGACATCATCTGAAAAATATCACTTTGGAATTTTATTTTAATATATCAATAAATATGAAATATATCTTTATTCATGGTCTTCACATTGGCATTTATTCTATCCTTTTCTTTTAAGGTCAAGGTTGAAAGAGAGTTTAAGCTAGTGTGAGGCAAAGTCGAAAGACCAAAGGAAGATGGGGTGATGCTTGGAATGGGTGAAAAGTGAAAGTTCAGGTGAGGGTTGGAATGAGTCTCAGGAATAGACCGAAGTAAAGGGTGATAGTAAGGAATGCATAAGTGTGTGGAAATCAGGGATCGGGTGTCAGCTTGGAGACGGAAGGGGAAAAGAGTGGGGCAGGGGTGAGGGTAAGAGATGGAGAAGATACCCAGAATAAAGTAGGGTAGGGTGAGAGCAAAGGAAGGATGAAGCGAGGATGAGGTATCAAGTGCATGGCGAAGAGGTCAGGTAAGGAGTTGAAAATAAGGTGAAGGATAGATTGGAGTAAGTGTTGTAAAAAGTTAATTAGGAAATTGGGGATAGTATCAAATTTAGAGATGTAAATGAGAAATTTGAAAAAAATTTAAGGCTTATTTATTCATATTAATAAAGAAGAATGACAGATTTCAAAACAGCAGAGAAGGAAGCAATTTACTTCAAAATAATATTTTAAAGGAAACATCATTTTGATGTTTGCGTTTCTCTGTTCTTCCTCTCACTTTCCACTAGATTGTCACTCATATCAGTGAGACTCTCTGCTCTTGAAATATGAACAAGGCACATGTACTTTACACCGTATGACCTTTTAAAAGCACTTTGTTATTTTTGAATTTTCATTTCTAAAACATACTTAAAATATAATCACTAGGTAGAAATATAAATGAAGCTTTATTATCAATTAATAGATTTTAGAACAAATACTGCATATTGCATATATTTGCTTCATCCTTAAACAAGAGATACCATTATACATTCATCTCCTATTAGAGTAATCACCAAAAAGAATTCCCTTGCCTGGATTTTCCTTGGGTTAACTATTTTTCTATAGTTGTATGTTTTAATTTCATAATGACTCTTGATACTTGTCTTTCTGATATAAAAGTTTCACTCCCTGAATTTCTATATTTATTGTTTAATTCTCATTTTGATCATGATTTGGAGTTTAATGTAATTTTTCATTGTTAGTCAAAATTCACTTTTCTTAGATTGTTCTTAATCTAAAAGTTATTTTGTTAGTCAGCTCATTTTTTGTAGGTAAATTTAATTTTTTATTCGCTGAGAGCAAGAGAGTTAAAAATGACTCACCAATTTCTTCAACACTACCCATTTAGATTTGCAATTTTAACTTTCTTTCATAAAAACCTTAGATCTAATGTGTGTAAAGTTTGTGAAGTTTTCTTCTTCAATATATTCAATGCTCTGCTCTTTACTCTCTTTTCTGTAGAATTGTGATGATTACTGAGTGACTTTAGATAATTTACTTGACACAGATGACCCTAAGGCAGATAGATAACTATGTGTTACTAAACAATATTTAGAAGAATAAAACCAATGTTATAAATAACTTTCTTTACAAGACTGAGAATTATTTTCTGAGACCATCTTGCAGTTGATTTTGTTTGTTTGTTTGTTTTACCAAACCGAGTTTCATTCAATTTCTTAAAATTTTACAATGAAGAAGCAGCTGGCCATTTTACATATAATTTTTATATTTAAATTTTAAGCCACTAAACACAATATCAAAAATTATATGAATTGTAAGCATGAGGAATAACACTCACAAAGCAGGGTTTTCTTTTTTTGTTTGTTTTGTTACTCTTAACGATGGTATTTTGTTTTAGTGACCATCTTTAATTATATATCAGTGTTATATGTAGTTGAGTATACTTTTGTTTGTTTGTTTGGCTGTTTAGTAAATATTAGTTCTTAGTAGGTCATCTCTCAGTTTTCACCATAATTTACTCTTTTTGCACTCACAAGGTGATCCCCTTTGAAGGTCAGAAATGTGATAGTTCAGTTTCACAAAGTCATTGTTTCAGTAGAGCATATAATGTAGACTATGCATTAGGCAAGGTAAATTGTCAGTTGGTTTTGTTCAGTCAGAGGTTGGTAGTAACTGAAGCATGGCAGCCTATACTGTTCCATTACGTCTGTGGTTTCGCCACCCTGTGCAAAATTACGTTACCGTAGTCTGAAATGGTGCCCCATCTTCCCCACTTGGAAAAAGCCGGAGAAAGAAATGCACTGCATTTCCTTTTTCTGAGGCCAAGGTCTTGTTTCAGTAAGAACTCAGAACCAGAGGGCAGTGAAAGAGGGAGGCTACCTAGCCTCTTTACCTCCTTTCTCATAGGCCAAATAGAACTTGCAAGAAGGCAAGAATTTTCACTCAGACCACAGATCCTTACCCCTTGCCCTATGCGGTGAGGCATACAATAAGGGGTTAGGTGGGACCCACAATTTAAATTTCCCTTGATTTTGTAGAAATTACAGGTACCAAACTCAGGAAAGTTGAAAATTTAGATGTACAAATTGATTAGTGGTCCATACACCCTAAAACTTTGGACAAAATTTATATTATGAATGAATATAAAGTAATGAGGTTATTTACCCATGTAGTTTATGGAGTGCATCTCATTACCCTACAGTCATATCTCATGAATCTTAAGAGATTGGTGAAGTAACTGTTTTAAAAAACCAAATGTTATAGACATCTATGTTCTTGGGATTTGAATACTTTACTACTCATTTGGGACAATTAAGCATGGTTCTGTTTTCTCTGATAGAGGCATCCTATTGAGTAACTTAGTAAAAATCTTTTGATATTTTCTCCTTTCTGTCTTACACCTTTTAATGCCAAACTATTTTAGAGATTTGGGAGAATAAACAAAATTAATTTCCTAAAGAAAAATATTATGTTAGCATGTAACATTTTAGGTGTTCTCTGGGGCTGTTTGTTTTTTTCCTACCCATATATTTTACATCACAACCATGAACACTATTTTACAGTTCTATAGTTATTGTCTCCTTGTATTTTAAAGGCTTCCAGTCAATATTTACAATTTTGTCATATTTGTGTCACAAAAAATAAATATGTATCTTTGAATATTCTTGTCAGTGAGTTTTCTTTAGAGGTCCTATCTGGACATTTCAGAGACACCCATAATAAATGTATTTATATATTAATTTATGCTTTTGGAATTTAGGTTTTCTACTAATTATTTTGGATTATAAGATTTGGTGCAGTTGTGTTTTTATGTTGAGTGTCTTGGTATATTCTTTTAACCATAAGGACTGCTGTGTAAGATGTCAGTTTTTATACTCGATGTTCACCTATCTTTGAGAGCTCAATAAGTGGAGAGGATACAAGACGTCTGGAACTTCCAGCATTGTTACTGAGGGCTTCAATGCGACCCATAGGAATTCCAACACAGAAGCGTCTGGGAACACCATCATTGCTTGTAGGAACTTCAAGATTATCCATGGGGACTCTACCGCTGGGAACTCCGACACTAATCATGGGAACTCTTAAATTGCCCCTGGGATGTCTACCATTATCTCCAGGAATCCCAAGTTGACCTCTCACTGCAGAAGAATTTTCGAAGCTTGGATTGATAGGAGGATGTTCTCCAAAAGCTGACAAAAATAAATAAAAGTTGCTTTTAAATTATTGAAGATTGACTTCTGTTTTGAGAAGAAATTCTATAAATTAGAACAACACACAAATATGCCTCAATGTGATCCCAATCCAATCACCTTAACAATTTAAAACCACATGGTAATAGAATAACAATTTATACCTTCTGTTTAGCAAAATTCTTGATAAGCTATTTGGGGTATAAAAGATAAACAGAAATCCCCCCCCCAAAAAAAAGTCTGGCTAAATAGCCTCATACAATAGCAGAAATTTCGAGGTACTGAAAACACAGAAGTGGGAGGAAGGAGAGGCGGAGGAAGGATGAGAAACATTTCGCCGGAGGGCAACCCTGCAGCAGGTTATCTCTCTAGCAGTATGAGAAGTTAGTGAGATTAAGGGTTCAGTGATAACATGAAACCAAAGAAGCAGTAATCATGAGAATGGAAGCACCCAGAAAGGTTCAGAAATCTTAAGGGAATGGACAGGAGATGGGGGTTGACCATTTTTATAAATGTTTCAAGGGATGGAAGTGATCTCAGATGGCTTTGCATTATACTTGAATTTCAGATGCTAATAAATAACTTCTTAATCCACTAAATAAGTGGAGGAGAAGAAACAAGCTACAAAATAGTCAGATTATGATTTTCAGACAAAGTGTGAGCTAGTTTCCAGATACTTATGTCAAACTACCTCCAGTGATTTTTGGGGGGGATTACTTCTAAGAAAGATTTCTAATTAATGACATCATTCTCAGGCAGTTATGGGAGCAGGCTAGAAATGAGTTAGAATTAAAAATTCCTAATATTGGTATCCATAGTAGCATTTTTATATATAAATAGCTGTAATGATGAAAACACAAATGTTGCCTCATAGTTAATAGCAAATATCAACTTAAGATTTTAAAATACATTATAATAAACTTCTATAATACATTATAAATACTTCTATTAACATTATTTTAAGTAGGCATAGACTATATTAATTATTCATTTGTCAATTAATATTTTCTAGCCACTAGAAGAGAAGATGTATTTATAACCTTTGATGTTATAACAAGTCTGTACCTTTTAAGGGTTTTTTTCACATCGTTATTACTGTGTCTGATTGGATTTATACAACTTAAAAATCAGACAATAGTTACCAAAGAAAACACTTAAAATTGTAGGATGGTAACCGATTCTGTCAGAATAAACTCATTTTTTTAAATGGGACTGAAAGAAATAGATTACCAGGTGGTGAATTTGAAAATACTGATGAAAGTCTATTTGTCTGGAAAATTATATGTAATTTATAAAAGGAGTTACAGCACGTCCAAAAATCTTACCTTGTGTAGTTAAGTTTCGGCTTCTGATATTACCATATCGTGGTGAGGCCATTGCTTGATTCTCCTCTTCATCAGTAGCAGTTTGGAGAATGTGGAGGCCTTCACTGTTGAGTGGCGCTTCCAAGAGTGCTTCCCAGGAGCGCCTCCGGATGATGGGTCTTTCTCTGAAAGGATACATGCTTCCTGCTCCTTCCAGGCCATCACTTCCTGAGGACTCTGCACTTCCGGAAGATTCTAGCCACAAATATTTTGGGGCTCGTGAGTGACTGGGTTCTGAGGATGGCAAATATTTAGTTATTAAAGCCCCCAAATGTATAAGTCCAGTGATTTTCAAAGTTGCAATTTCTGTATCAACTAGATCCTCATTTGCAGGCACATCAGCAATAAGCATTGTGGTACTTTTCACCTTTTCTTCTGGACTGGAAATTCCTACCATTTCTGAGTTGAGATTCCGGGACCCTTGGAAATTAAACTGGTATTTTCTCTAGGCAAAAATGCCTTCAAGCCCTGGCTGGTAGCACAGTGGTTAAGGCGCCGGCCTGCAAACCCAAAGGTCCCAGGTTCGATTCCCCAGCCAGGGCACATGACCAGGTTGCAAACCAGGTCTCCAGTCAGGTCTGTGGCTGGAGGCAGGTGAAAGGCAACCATACATTGATGTCTCTTTCCCTCTCTGCCTCTCTCCCTTCCTCTCTCTCTGGAAATAATAAAATCTTTAAAAAAAAATGCCTTCAAGTTTTTGGACTTACTAGAGGGATTTTTAATCCCCAAGGGCCTAGAGAACATTATGCTAAGAGAAGCAAGCCAATCACATAAAGACAAATACCACATGATCTTATTGATATGCAGGATCTAATGAACTAGCAAGAAAATAGAGACAGACTCATGGAAAGCAGGCTGACAGCTAAGGGGAGAGGATTGGTGTCGCTGAGAGATTGACCAAAAAAAAAAAAAAAAAGGAAAAAGACCTTATGAACATGGACAACAATGTAGTATTGCAGGCAAGAAGAGTGTAGATAGAGGTGGAAGTGGGTTTGGGGGGAATAAATGATGATGGAAAAAGTTAAATAAAACAAAAAGAAATTCCCAAGTTCCTGTGATCAGTACCTTCTTGAGTGTGTTGACGGGAGGCCTCTTCCTGAACTTCTGAATGGACAGGACGAAAATAGAGGAACTGATCAGAGACCTCTTGAGCACGTCTGTATTGGAAGGCTGGATCCCGAGACACAATCTGAAAGAACATTCAAATTCAAAACATTACATAATATAGTAAAAAGCACATTATTAAATTGTTCAATGTTGTGTTCTCAATACATTTAATATTCTTCTTAAAAAGATTTTATTTCTTATTTTTAGAGAGAGGGGAAGGGAGAGAGGCAGAGAGGGAGAGACATCCATGTATGGCTGCCTTTCACCTGCCTCCAGCTACAGACCTGGCTGGAGACCTGGCTTGCAACCTGGTTATGTGCCCTGGCTGGGGAACTGAACCAGCGACCTTTGGGTTTGCAGGCTGGCACCTTATCCACTGTGCCACCAGCCAGGGCCAATATTCTTTTTGTTTTAAAGATTTTATTTATTTTTATAGAGTGAGGGGAAGGGAGGGAGGCAGAGAGGGAGGGAAACATCAGTGTATGGTTGCCTTTCACCTGCCTCCAGCTGGGGTCCTGGCTGGAGACCTGGTTTGCAACCTGGTTATGTTGCCCTGGCTGGGAATTGAACCAGCAAACATTTAATGTTCTTATCTTATGATTTTACACATTCTATCTTAGATCTCTAAGTCTAGTATAATACAAAAACAAACATTATAAACACTCTCAGATTCATCCAAATCCAATCTGCCAGAAAATTGGGTTTTCTTCAATGGCTAGATTGTTGTAAGCTAGTATTTCCCAAAGTGTAATTCTGAAAATCTCAGTGTTATAAAAGTGTCCAACACACACACACACACACACAGACACACACACACAAGATTTCTTGAGTAATAATTTGGAAAATGGTATATATTTTGTCTTCATATAGGAGTCTATTAAAGCCTTGAGAAATCTTTGTTAATTGATATGTAATTCACTGTATAAACCATGTCTTCTAGTTTCTATATTCTTTTCTTTTTTTAAAAAAAATTTATTTATTATTTTCAGAGAGAAGGGCAGGGAGGGAGGCAAAGAGGGAGAGAGACATCAATGTACAGTTGCCTTTCACTTGCCTCCAGCTGGGGACCTGGCTGGAGACCTGGTTGCAACCTGGTTATGTGCCCTGGCTGGGAATCGAACCAGAGACCTTTGGTTCACAGGCCAGTGCCTATCTATCCACTGAGCTGCACCAGCTGGGGCTATATTGCTTTCTTTTACCTAAACATTTTTAATGGATAAAACATTTTTTATTTCTTTTTGAATTGTTCTATCCTATATTCTGATGCTTTGACATCTGGGGCCTTGCTGACCCAGATTCCTAGAGAGAGTAGATGTCTCAGCCTTGAGCAAGTTTTCATATGGGAAGCAATCATCTAGAGCCCGCATGCCTTCTATTAGGCTGTGACACTTTGAGCCACTGTCTCCCAAGGCCAGGTAGTAGACAACTAAGGATAGCTCCTATGTCTCAGAGCCCACTGAAATTACACAAAGTAGCCCATTTTAACCTGCTTACCTTGCTTCACCTCTTCCTTCCAAGGATACAACAGGGAAGTTGCTCTCCCAGTTTCCCCCTCCCGCTCTGCCTCCTGACCAACCCTAGTAATTTCTTGTGTGGACTCCAGAGGGAGGGTAGCCCCTGCTCTTAGGATAAGTGAGTATAATAAACTATCTTCTCTTTGTTTTATCATTCTTAAATAATAAAACTTATATTAAAACAACCGACCCTGGCTGGTGGCACAGTGGCTGGTAGCATAGTGAATAAGGCACCGCCAGCCTGCAAACCCAAAGGTCGCAGGTTCGATTCCCCATCCAGGGCACATAACCAGGTTGCAAGGCAGGTCTCCAGCCAGATCCGTAGCTGGAGGCAGGTGAAAGGCAACCATACCAGGGGATGTGTCTCTCTCTCTCTGCCTCTTTCCCTAGAGGCAGGCCACTGAACCCCTTCTTTCTTCCCTCTTCTGCTATGATTACCAAGAGGGTCCACATTATGAGTTATAAGTCAGAAACAGAAAGTAAAGTTAGTTTTCAGGCAACTAGAAACCCAATAAAAAAAAAAGTTAAACAGGAAAACTAACAAATGAAAAACACCTACATATAAGCATTAAAAAGTAAATAAAATATGAATATGTAATAAATTATATTTATCATTGTGCTACCTAGCTAGCTAGCTAACATAAATGTCTATAATTCGATCTAATTGGAAATCTAAAAATTAGGACAACAGGGTGGGGATTCATTGTGGGAATTGGGGGAGGTGGGCAGAGCAGGGGAGAGCAACAAGAGAAAAATGGAACAACTGTAAAAGAGCAATAATAAAAATAAATAAAATGAAATAAAGCACTGATTGGCTTTTGTATTTATAAAAGATAGGTTCTAAATTAAATTTGGCAAGGCATATGCCAGGGTTGTGGGCCAGCTCTCCAGTTGGGGGTGCATGAGAGGCAATCACATATTGATGTTTCTCTCCCTCCCTTTTTTAAAATTCAAATTATATGTATTATTGTTCTATTACAATTGCCCCATTTCCCCCCATTGCTCTTCCCTGCCTGGCCCATCTCTCCACCTGCTACGGTCAATCCCTACCTCATTGTCCATGTCCATGGGTCATTCATACTAGTTCCTTGACATTTTTCATATCATTATATGTAACATTTAAACAAAGGCATTTATTAATATTTGATGGGAACATTATGTAAGAGTCTGTTCTAATCAATTAGGCAGGGATCTTTTCCTATTATCACCCCAAATAGAGGAAAAATAGAAAACTATTGAATTGACAGACTGTCCTCCTAAAATATCTAATAATAAAAAAATTGGAAAAGGACTCTGAAAGGACCTAATCTTATCTCCCAGTTGATAATGCAGCTGCTTTAGTTGCTCTTTCTTTGGTTCTAGTTATGTAAGGATTGTATCATGAAAACTAGAGAAAAGTCATGAAAAATAGTAGTGTTGAGAATCAAATAGTAACAATATTTAGTGCATAGTTTGAATTTTTCTACAGCTTTTTCTAAACTCTGCATTTTATGACCTTTAAAAATCTGAAGGGAATAAGCAAAAACCTACCTGAAGCTTTATTTTTTTAATTTATTTTTTTTAAAGATTTTATTTATTATTTGTAGAGAGAGGGTTAAGGAGAGAGGCAGAGAGGGAGAGAGACTCAATGTATGGTTGCCTTTCTCCTGCCTCCAGCTAAGGACCTGGCTGGAGACCTGGCTTGCAACCTGGTTATGTGCCCTGGCTGTGAATTGAATCAGCAACCTTGGGGTTTGCAGGCCAGCACCTTATCTACTGTACCACCAGCCAGGGCTGAAGCTTTAAATAAGATTCTGAGATGATTTTATAAATTAATTTAACACATTTGAATGAGAATTTTATTTCTTGAAGTTACATTTATTCAGTCCAATTTATGCTGATAGTATCCTCTTAATGCTCAAGGAAAGAAAAAATCTGCATGCACTATACGTCCACCTGACATACCAGTCTTGATTATGCCAGCTAGTTGAGTAAAATAAAGGGAGAGCTAAATCATTGTCCTCTTCCTTTTGCATTTTTTCACTATGGATTCTCATTCTATTTATGAAAATGATACTCATTTTCCACACTCAGGCAGTTTGGATAGAACCTGCTATGCGACATGAATACATTCTTATACAGTTGAAATTTTCAGTTTTCTACGTTGGGCTAGAACTGACCAGCATTGAAATGATGACAGTCTGTACTTACAGTAGTTACGTGGTGGCAGATGCTACACTGAATCACAGGAAACGCTTCCTTCAGGGACAACACACAGTCTGCGTAAATGGTAGCACACATTTGTCTGTATTCTGTAAGAAAAGATATGGCTTTGTTTTGGGTTTGAATCATCTATCAAAGGATAACCTGCAGATCGGCAAGCTTTGTGATAATTTAAAATATATGCTATAGCTTGAACATAGTTAAGATAACAGAAAGCTTTCCTTAGCCCTTTCTTCAGCTAGTCTAGAAATTTAGGATGCATCCAGGATTTCACTAAATAACCATATACAGACATTATACTTTCTGAGGCAGCCAATTAATTACCAATCTTTAGAAAACTGAAACTGAGCAGACTGCACTTTACCACCCTTCAAAATTGTGGATGTGTGTTCTCTGTGTTGCTGCAATATTTCAGTAAATAGTTATCAAAAATAGCTCCTTTTAAGTAATTTTCTTAGTTATTTTATCTATTCATACCCAGAATCATACTCCAGCTCTGCAATAAAGTTGCAATTCATCTCTTTTTCAGTAAGGGGCATAATTTAATGTCCCATTTATATTTGCTTTTTGATGAATATACAAGTGAAATTTTGGCTGCGGGACTAGGGGTTGGGCAGGGCTGGGGAGAGCAATGGGGGAAACTGGTACAACTGCAACAGAACAGCAATTAAACAAAACCTCCACAAAGCAGGCCAGGGCAATCCCCTCTGGATAGCTTAGGTTTTATCGATCCTTTTCTCCGTCAGTCACTATTAAAGATAGAGTTCTTGATGAAGTGTGGGAGTTGACTGTGGGAATGGGGAGTGGGATGGATGGAGGACGGCAAAGAGATAAAAATGGGGGCAACTGTAAAAGAGTAACAAAATGATTCACATTTTTTGAACCTATATTAAATTCATATTTCTGCATTAAAAAAAAAAACTGTACAAAACTTTTAGTTCAGAGGGATTTTAAAGTCCTTACCTTCATTAGCAGCTGCGTCTCCAAAGGAGGAGCCGTGTGCTAATTGCAACATTTGTGAAAGCCAACTGAAAAAAAATACAAAGAAGCAAACAAAGCAATAGTTAATAACAACCAATGATCATTGACTGACTTGTATGCGAGAAACTTGGTCATTTAAAGCCCACATTAAACATAAGAGGAAGGAATTATTGTTATTCCCGTTTAACAGATGAGAAAAATAAAGAAAGGTTAAATAATATGTCTAAATTCACACAGCTAGTAAGTAGTGGCACATTTAATCCCGGCATTCCCAGAACCCACGATCTTCACCACTACATCATGTGGTTTCAAGCTGTCATTAGAAATATCTTCAAATTCAAAGGAACATGGCCTGAGACCAAAAGACAAAGAGTTATGAGGAAGTGGCAGAATGATGTAGGTAAAATGTCTGCCATATTTTTCATCACATATCAAAATGTAAATATTTCGTCAAAACCTTCTCGGTGGCATAAAAAAAAAAAAAAAACACAAAGACGAAAAGGTGTTTGGTTTGGCAAACCATGTTTTCTTTATCAATTCCAAATGGTCAATAAATATTATTCTTCCTTCTTCTGTCCCTCTGATAACTGCCATACTGTTGTCTGTGTCTATGAGTTTTTATTCATTTTCTTATTTTTCATTTGTTGCTTTTAGTTTTATAGCTCACATATGAGCTGAAATCATATGGTTCTTGACCTTTTCTGACTTATTTCACTTTGCATGATTTTCTGAAGATGCATCTATAACTGTTTTTTTTTATTTTAAAGATTTTATTTATTATTTTCAGAGAGAAGGCCAGGGAGGGAGGAAGAAAGGGAGAGAAGCCTCCATGCATGGTTGCCTTTTACCTGCCTCCAGCGGGGGACCTGGCTGGAGACCTGGCTTGCAACTTGGTTATGTGCCCTGGCTGGGAATCGAACCAGCAACCTTTGGGTTCACAGGCTGGCACCTCTCTACTGAGCCACTCCAGCTGGGTATAACTTTTAATTGGACATAAAAATCCTAAATGATGAATACTTTCATATCTTTAAAAATATAATCCCTTTTTCTCCCCTTAAAAGAGTATATTAGTGGGGAGGGGGACAGAGGGGAGCAAAAAGGGGATGGATGTAATACAACAACAATAAAACTAAATTAAAAAAAGAGTATATTATAGGTAAGATAATAGAATTAACTCTTACTTTTCCAAAAGAAAGTTAGAAAAAGAACAAGTTTAATTTAGACACTAAGAGTTTTGTTAAATCAAATGAAAAATTAATGTGATTTATTAGTTACTGCATTTAAGTAGAAATAAGTTTCTCTATTTTTTTTCTACAGTGTTTCAAAAATGTGCAAATCTGACATTCATGAAAACGTAATGTTAACGGTATTGTCAGCATTCAAAATATTATTTTATTTACTTATTTAAATTTGTTATTCCCAGAGAGACCAGTAGGGAGAGAGGCAGAGAGGGAGAGAGACATCCATGTATGGTTGCTTTTCACCTGCCTCCCGCCACAGACCTGGCTGGGGGCCTGGCTTGCAACCTGGTTATGTGCCCTGGCTGGGGAATCGAACCAGCGACCTTTGAGTTCACAGGCAGGTGCCTTATCCACTGTGCCACCAGCCAAGACCAAAAAATTATTTTTAATGTATATAGAGACAATAAGAAACTAAGGATACATTTTTCCTTCTGAGCAGTGATTGAAGTTCTCTTCCTGAACTGTTAAGAAATGGACTTTCTTTTTTACAAAATTACCATACTTGGCCTTACTGCCATTAGATGATATAATACATTAAATTATAAAATTCATTTTATTTAAATATACTTGGTGTACAATATTATATTTTGGATGTCTGATATACTGATCTGAGAATTATATGTCTTACAATGTGATCACCACACAAAGTCTAGTAGTCATCTGTCACTGTAAACCTATCTAAAATAAAGGTTAGAAACATTATGGGATACTAGACATTATACATAACAAAAACAAAAGCAATGTAATGAGATTACATTGTGTGATTTTTCATTTGACACACCCTCAATGACAATTCAAAGCCAATTTAACTTTTATTTGAAATAATGTAATGATTCTTGTGGAATTTAGTTGTAAGGGCATATTGCTTTCTTTAGATACAGTTACTATTACACTTTTATTATAGATCAGGAAATGCCAGAATTGTACGAATAGAAATGATACAAGGCTATTTTCAACAGGGTATCTATCCTATCGAAGCATATATATAATTCTGCAGAGAAACAGTCTTATTTCATCGCCTGAGGCACATGCTGTCAAGGGGAAACTGGCTCCACATGATTTTTCTCACAATTAAAACTGATCAAAGGTCATTCAGAACTTTAGCATTCAGCTTAAAAATGCGTGGTATGACATAGTTAGTATCTATGATTTGTTCTTCCTCTTCCATCACTCTGTCTAATATTGAATTATCAAAGAAAAATCACAGTTCAGCGAGTAATTCTTTAATTTCCTGAGGCTGATTTCTCTCTTCCTCCTTGTAAGGAGTTGTCAAAATTATAGCATTTTCTTTGACTTCCATCATAAGAGTCCTAAAAATCAGTTTAATGATGTTGCTGTGTCTAAAGCAGTGGTTCTCAAACTTGAGCTTCCTTCAGGATCATGGGGAGGAACTCTGAAAACAAAGATCCCTTGGCCCCTTCCCTACAGTTTTTGATTCAGCGTGTCTAGGGTGAGGACCCAGAATTTCTATTTCTAACAGGTTACAGGCGGTGCTGCTGCTGCTGGCCAAGGGAGAGTACTTAGTTCAAGCTAAAGGATGCAACTGGCGGCATATGCCAGAATTCTTGCTTTCAGGCACAGAATATGTCCCTCATGCACCCTTACATTTTCTTCATTATTTTCTCTTTTTACATCTCTAACATAATGATTTCAAAACACCTGTCTTCAAGTTCTCTGATTCTTTCTAATGCTTTATCAAGTCTGATCTTGACCCCTATAATCAATATTTTCAGGTCAATTTTGTATGTTTCAATTCCAGATTTTCTGTTTTTTTTTATAATAGTTTCTATCTTTTGTTAATATTCTAATTTTGTTCATACATCATTTTCCTTATTTCATTTAATTGTTGTTAACTGTGTTCTATTAATTCATTGAACATCTCAATGAAAGTTCCTATAAATTCTTTGTTAGGCATCCCACAGATCTACATTTCCTTTTTTCTTTAAAACATTTTTTAAAAACATTTTTTATTTATTATTTCTGAGAAAGGAAGGGAGAGAGGCAGAGAGGGCGAGAGACATCAATGTATGGTTGCCTGGCTTACAATCTGGTTATGTGCCCTGGCTAGGAATCCAACCAGCAACCTTTGGGTTTGCAGGCCGGCGCCTTATCCACTGTGCTATCAGCCAGATCTACATTTTTTTTGTAGTTTTTAATTTATTTATTATTTATTTATTTTTTATCAGTGTATGGTTGCCTTTCACCTGCCTCCAGCTACAGACCTGGCTGGAGACCTGGCTTACAACCTGGTTATGTGCCCTGGCTGGGAATCGAACCAGCAACCTTTGGGTTTGCAGGCCAGCGCCTTATCCACTGTGCCAACAACCAGGGTTCTACATTTCTTCAAGGTTGGTTTCTTAAGTGTTATTTGTTCATTTGTGCCATGTTTCCTTGTTTCTTTGTAGGCCTTGTGATTATTTGTTGAGGCTTGGATATTTAATATAACAACCACTTCCTCCAGTCTTTATTGACTGGCTGTGTGCAATGAAAGACCTTTCCCAATCAGGCCAACTAAAGCTTCTAGTAACTCTCAAACTCTTCCTGAGCATGTTTTCTTTAGGCTTATGTATGAGGTTTTAATCATCTCAAATTTCCATAGCCACTTTTCCTTGCTTTTTAAACTCAGTAGCCCATCATCTCTTAACCTTTTGGGAGACTGTCTGTGAAACTGAAACTCTAATGTGCCAAAATTACCGTGTTTTCAGCAGTTTCAAAACAAGTTTGTTAGTCCTGTCAGTGCTCTCAGTCAAATGGGACAGACACCACTCCCTCAGGGAGCCCTCAGTCTAGTCAGAACTGTGGATGCATTGTCCACCCTTTTAGTCCTTAGGGTGAATCCCCTGCCTAGGAAGTTTCCTTGAATCCTTTCTAGTGGCTCTTTCTCCATCCTTGGGGTGCTTCCTCACAGACTTGAGCTGAACAGTACTCTGCTGCATACTGGAGGGGAAACCTATGCAGGTATAGAGAATTCTCTTTTCGTAGCTCTTTCTTTTCTAGTATTTTTCTCTATATATTCTAGCTCTCTTGGACTCCCCTTAAGTCTATCTGCTCAACTCAGAGAGCATGCCAGATTTTGCTTGGGCTTACCTTCCCTATTCTTTAGCCTAGAAACACTCTCAAGGCAGAAAGTATGGTTTAAGTTCTTTGTTTTCAGTGTCTCTAGGATTACTGTTATTCATTGCCTAATTTGCAATGTACCAAATATCTTTTCCCACATATTTTGTACAGCATTTTAGCTATTACAGACAGGAGGGTAAGTATGGTACTTATTATCCTATCTTATTGGAAGTGGAACTTACCCCTATCCATTTTTATGTAAATGAATCAAATATGCCTTTGAAATTGTTAATCATATTGCCTTAGTTATAGATATCATATTTTTGGATACAGAGGAAATAACAATTATGTTAAAACAAATTAACATTAAACATTTCCTATATTGGTATAGGAACTTGAATTTGAGATTCAGGAGAAAGGTAAATTTTTTAGGTTTCTAAAGGAGACCAGTCAATAAAGTCCACTTCAGAAAAATACAGAGGTAAATGTAAAGTTGTTTAGCATATGTACATTATTTTTACTTTTATGCTTTTTATCAATACTTAATATTAAGAATATTTTTATACTTGATGGAATGACTAAGATAATATGTGGTGTGAAGTAGAGTATTTCCAGAAATAGTTCATAGAAATTTCCTTGAAGGGGGGTGTACAAGGGACTTAATAAGCTAAATATGTCAAAATAAAAAAACTGCTAGATGAAGACAAACAACCAAGGTTATGTCTACAGATGCCAATAATTCTTCCACTTTGAATTGATTGTTTAGATAAGTTAACATGTAGTATACCTAAGTGATTGTTCATTTAATTCACCAATGCTGGACGACTTTGGACCAATCTATTACCTATTTTGATGTTTATATAAAATGGACAACATTGGTAAAAATCAACATTAATGTTTTCATTTTACAAGTGACATACTTAGTGTATGACAGGTTTCATTTATTTTGAAATAGGAATTCTAGTGACCAACTTCATAGTTTTTTAGATTAATACTTGTAGTATTTTTTTCTGTGATTTTATATCTTTATGTTGTTTCTACTTGAATATTGCAGTTTTATATTTTAGTTAATAAGTTAAAAGCATTTTAATATTTGTATATGTTGCCTCATTATATCCCTTTTCTCTGATTATTTATCTGGAAGTAATCAAAAATAAAAGGATATTCATTTCTCTTGCACTTAATTTTTATTAGTATAAGATCTGTCCCAAAAGTATCAGCCATGCAAACGGTTGTAATTATATTGACACTGGCTTGATACTTTCAAGGACAGATCTCATATGTAACAATTTTCTGAGTTGTCTTAGCCTATACCTCTCGTGTAATAAGGTTTATTCACAGTGAAAGTAGCTGGTAGATGTACCTTCCAATCATACAACATCCACTTAAATTTGTGAATAACTAACAGATGAAGTTACTCAGACATCCTAAGCATTGACAAGTGAACATTACAATCCTAGATTTTCAAATGTGTGAGTGTTCTCTAAGTGAAAATCATTGGAAATACATAGATGACATTTTAGTCATGAACTTTTCAATTCAGGGTAGTTTTAAAAAAACTACTCCTTATTGATTTTTAACTTTATTTTTATTGTTGACAATCGTAGAGATGTCCCCATTCCTGTTCTCCTTGTACATACCTCCACCCAATCCTCACCCGCCCCCTTCCCTCTGGCCTTCACCACACTGCTGTCTGCATCCATTGGTTGTGCACACATGCTCTCTGGCTGATCGCTTCACCTTCTTTCTCTAAATTCCCCCTCTCAGCTGTCAGTCCATTCCAAACTCAGTGTAGTTTTTATTCATCAATTCTGTAGTATTAAATTTTTAAATTATGCAGTCTCCTTCCCTTTTGTAAGAATACATGTAAAAAATCAATCTATTGTCAATTATTTGCATTTTTCAGTTGTATATTTAAAATCGATAGAAAATTTAATTAAAACTATTCTATATTTCTCTTCTTTCACTTTTCCAATAAAGTCATTCACCACAAATGCAGAGTTTTTCAGGAAAAAAAATGACAGAATGTAACTATCTGTTTTAAACTAATTATCTGTGAAAATTTTAAATTACATAAAATTTCTGGAAAGGCTAAGGAAATCCGTCTAAATTCTTGTTTTACAATCAATATGTTAACTTCAATCAACAAAGATTTATTATAGAATTCTTCTAACACTTCTCTAATCAAAAGAGAAAATAATTTTGATGTAGGGAACAGAGCAGACATTAAGATTCTTTTTCACTATTTGTTTACCGAATAGATTCACGTAGGTTGTGCTTGCACTCTGAAAGCTACGGAAAATTAGGCACCTCTAATAACAGCCCAGGATAAGATCTGCTGTTACCTGGAGACATTTTATTGCTTTCAAGTTGTTTAGTGTAAATATTCAAATGTTCCAGGCTGAGCTGTATTATTCACTTTGTGTGTAATAACACATTTAAACTTTTCTATGTATCATATAAACAGATGTTTATGGATTTAACTCTTTCAGTGCACAGTAGGAAACCAACAGGCATAAAAACTTTTAATCCTACTCTTTCTGCAAATTTGCCTACTTCCCTATCAGTCCTTAGCTGTTTTATTCCTTTTTAAAATGTAATTCATCGTATACTCATACGTCCTTGATGTAATCATCCTCTTTTGTCTCTTTACTTCAGTGATTTCCTTTAACATAGATTTATAAAATTAATTTATTTATTTATAGAGAGAAGGGAAGATTTATTTATAGAGAGAAGGGAAGAGAGGTAGGGAGAGTGAGAAGGAAAGGGAGAGGGAGGGGAGAGAGAGAGAGACACACACAAATAAACAAACATCAATGTGTGGTTGCCTCTCACCTGCCCTCAGCTGGGGACCTGGCCTGCAACCCAGGCAAGTGCCCTGACTGGAAATCGAACCAGCGACCCTTAGGTTTGCAGGCCGGTGATCAATACACTAAGTCACAGCAGCCAGGGCAACATTATATTTTTAATCTTCCTTTTTATTGGTTCAGTCCTTTAAACAGCTCAATATATTCGTATCTTTTCCCTTTTATAAAAAACAACCACCACCTCCCTTTAATCCTTGTCTCACAGGAGCCGAACAATCTTCTACTTCACTTCTTGCCATAATACAGCACATTATTACTTTCACTTTTGCATATTTTTCAATGTCTTTCCAGAGGGCTTATAGCTACACTCATCATTTTGCTCTTTTCTGGGAATATTCACATAACCTCTCTGATACTGTCAGAATTTTATTTTGGTTTTATAAGAATTTACTACTTAAGTGGCGTCAGTATGAACATTATAAGAATTTTGTTGTGCTCATCTCCAAGGCATAAATAATGGACTAGCAGTGTGACAGGATTAAAGTTAATAGTGGGCTATATACACGCACTAAGAGAAGAACAACCCTTATTTCTGGCATATGGATATAAATATAAGCTATTTTCCTTTAAATTATACGTAATTTAATTCCCTTTTAACCTAAATTTAACATGAACATAAGAACCTTTTACAGTTGAAGATTCACTGATGACGTTAGTCAATGCACTTTAAATCAGTAGGATATAATTTAAAATACCAATGCTCTGCCGCTTTCCCTAATTGGAATTAATGTGTTACAGTGCATCTTTTATTCACATGGAATTTTTTCTTACAAAAGTAAAACTAAATTGATCAGCTTTCATAGGGACCATGTTTGACACAGAAACAGATAAAATATGATTTCTTTGAAAAGATGATAAGCTTTAAACTAACATGCTACAGGGCTGTAATGAGCTCATAAACAGAATAGTCAAGATAATCATACTCATAAAATAACTTTTCAATTTTATTACTAATTCTTTTGAAATTCAAGTAAATGCATGTAAATCTAATCAAGCAAGACATATTCATTTTTTTAATCAAAGCATTCTCAGCCTGTGAAAAGCAGCTCAACATCCACTTTGATTAAAGCCAATTAACTTCAACCATTCCCCAGGGCTTCCCAACAACATGGGGGTCTGGTATTAGAACACCTTGTTCACACCATGTATAATCTTAAAGGTCAGTCAAAGCATAATGGTTACTGATGAATGTTAATGAGACCCCGTACGCCAGCTGTCCAAATTTAGCCTGGTTTTAGTTTTATGTTGAGAAGCACAATAAAATGGCTATTAAATAGCCATGATTTAAAGTGGTCCTTAAAAAAATGAAGCACATTTAAAAAAATAAAATTTTAAGTTATGGGATATGAACACATGTTTACATCTACAGATATTTTTACCTGTGGGCCCAATGCCCTATAAGCAACATAAATTGTAGGTATAAAAAAATAATCCAAATACCTAACTTTGGGGAAAATGCTAAATTTTCCTTCCTTAGGGAGAAATGATTATATGTTGGCTGTGGAGCATATCAAGTTATTGTGCTTTGCTATCATTGCCATGCTCCCTAATCTATTTCCGAAGGCTCTAAACGTCGAATCGGCGTTGGAATTCTTCAGGTTTCTTTTGTCACTCTTTTCGCTCTTCCTCCCTTGTCCTATGGGTCTGTGGTTCTGAATCCTGGAACCACCAGCATCAGTATCACCCAGAATATTTGTTATGTGAATTCCCCAGCTGATTCTGATGTACACACAAATTTGCAAACCATTATCCTAGCTTCTCTTACCTATTTCAATGCAGATGACTCACACTGGCCTTCTTTTAATTAATACAGCTTTCCTCAACTACACTAAGCTCTATTAAGATTGAAAGGTCATTTTACGCTATTTTGCTGAAATACCTCACGTATATGATTTTTTGTTATTCTATTACAGCTGTTCCAGCTTTCTCCCCTTTGCCCTCCTCTGCCCTCCACTTCCACAGTCAGTCCTCACCCTGTTGTGCATGTCCTTGGATTATTCGTAGGTGTTCTTTAACCAGTCCCTTCCCCTTCTTTCCACCATTTTTCACTTCATTTTTTTCTAAAAAGAGCATGCTATTTGTATTAACTGGACCTAGTATGATACCTGACATATAATCAAGGCTCAAGAAATATATGTTGAATCAATGAATAAATAGATATTACTTACTAATTCATCTCATCTGAACATTCAGCAGCAAAGTAGAAACTCTTGATTAGTGCATGGGAGACTTGGAAAGCACTAGAGGAAAAAAGGCAGAAAGCAGGTAGTTCAGTTTTCTTTCCAACAACCATCGAAGCATTCGCTATTTTAACCAGAAGGCCACAGCAACCATGGAGTTAGTACACTCCCTTTTTGTATGTAAGTAAATAAAAGTCCAGAGATTGCCTTGATTAGAACACTGAGTTTTGGCACAGTATTCTAAGAATGTTCTGTGCTTCTTAGGCAACTAATAGCTCTCTTTTGGATATCATGGTCATCATTTGTTCACTCCATTCACCCTTTTCCAATAAGCATTATTGAAGTATTCCAAATAACTATCAGTGTACAGTAGAGAGGAAAAGGAGTCAAACAGTTTTTATTCACTTTTGTTATTTCATTCTTGTTGATACTTTCAGAATCTTTTTTAGCATTCTATCATTTCTGGTACAATGGCATTTTGCCATCAAATAATTCTAGTTATATTTTGATATGTGTGAATGACCTGTAAGTGTTAATATTGCAACAGATTAAAAATGTATTTTTAGCCCTGGCTGGTGTAGCTGATGATGTCACTGGGCCCACTCAGATGATGTCACCAAGTCAGTGGTAGAGAGGTAGTGGTCAAAGAGGGTGGAGGGTGGGAGAAACCATGGTGGTGAGTGGGGAGTGGAGATAGGAGGGACCATAAAGGTGAATGGGGATGAGGGTGGGAGGGGCCATGGAGTGGAATAGAGGAGGGTGGAGGATGGAAGAAACCATAGATGGGAATAGGGGAGTGGAGGGCAGGAGTGACCATGTGACTATGGAAGGGAATAGAGGGGTAAAGGGTGGGAGGGGCCATGGAATGGAATCGGGGTTGGAGGGTGGGAGGGACAATGAAGGGGAAGCTGTTCCTCTAGAATGACTGCTGTTGCTTCATTTTAAAATGGCTCCCCTTGCCCTGGCTGGTGTGGCTCAATGGATTGAGTGCCAGCCTGTGAACCTAAGGGTCTCTGGTTTGATTCCCAGTCAGGGCACATGCCTGGGTGGTGGGCCAGGTCCTCAGTTGGGGGCATGTGAGAGTCAACCACACATTGCTATTCCTCTCCCTTTTTCTCCCTCCCTTCCCCTCTCTCTAAAAAGTGGATAAAATCTTGAAAAAAACTATATAGGCAGTACCTTACTTTTATTGATTTATTGTTGTTCTATTACATTTGTCTCCTTATTTTTCCCCATTGCTCTCCCCTGTCCCTCCCGCCGCCCCTTCTACAGCATTCAGTTCCCACCCTATTGTACATGTCCAGGGCCATTTTCACTTGTTCCTTGACTAGTCCCTTCTTCTTCTCTTTCCCCCTCTCCCCTTCTCTTCTGACCACTCGGTCTGTTTCTTGTTCCCATGCCTTTGGTTCTATTTTGCTTGTTTGTTCATTTTGTTTCTTAGTGTCCTGTATTAGGTGAGATAATATGGCATTTGTCTTTCACTGCCTGGCTTATTTCACTTTTCTAATAATTTAAGCTCTGGATGGTTCTCTTCTGGGTATTGCTTGCAAGACACTTTAAGGGGCTAAGACTTTCCTGACTTACCCTTTCATACAAGAACAACCCTTTCAGTGCTGCCTTGTCCCCAGACTTGTATTCCACTGTAGCAAGAGAGGAGGATGCTGACTGATTTATTAGGACATTACTCTCTATGTAGTATAAATGTTTAGTTAGCCAATGCTTTTCAATTCAATATATATTTGATGAAAGTACACTATTTGCCAGGCACCATTCCTACTGGGCACACTTCTAACATGACTTTTCTGTAAAACAGGGGTGTTGGACTTGATCACAAAAATTTCTGCTTGCACTAAAATTTTTATGAATCAATATATGCTTGGTGGCTTAAGTTCAAATTCTTTGAGAGAGGACCTATTTTTTTTTCTTATTGGCAAGTATATATGTATATTTTTCAAGTTTCCTGTGGCATCATGTACAGTGAAGAGCTCAAGCTTTGGGATCAACCCGACTTGAGCTCAAATCCAGATTCTTCTGCCGGTTAGTAGCTGAAGGACTGTGTGTAACTCAGCTCAACTGCTCAGTCTTTGCATGTGTAAAATTAGGATAATGCCCCACAAGGCCATTGTGAGTATTAAACGAAACAGTGTATTGGAAGTGCTTACTATACAGTACCTGGCAAGAAGTATTGATGAAAAAGCTGACAACAATTGGGCTTTTTAAAAGTCAGATTTTTTCAAGTACTTTTTGAGGAGAGCATCATTCTATAAAAGACTGCAATATTCAAAAGGATCTTAGCATGTATTACCATAAGAATTGACACTCTGGCTTAAAATATTTACTTCTCAGTCATTTGCCCATTTTTAAATTGGGTTATTTGTCACAAATGGTAAGATTTCATTCCATTGTATGTATATACCATATCTTCTTTATCCAACTGTCCATTGATGGGCACTTGTGCCTTTTCTGTATCTTGGTTATTATGAATCACGCTGGTTCTGTGTGCACTTCGAAAGAATGTATATTCTCCTGCTTTGTGGTGACATGCTCTAAAATATAAATTAAATCCACCTGATCTAATGTGTCATTTAAGGATCTTTTAATTATTATACACAAAATTTGAGAGATGTGATCCATGTGACTGTATTGTTATCATTTAGTGAATTACTTCTAATGGTAAGTGACTTGGACTTTGAGTAGCTTAACTCTCTTCAACTTTAAAAATAAGACTAGTTTTCTGTCTTTATCCCTGTTGCCATTCAATAATTACTCCTCCATTTACAGGTCAGGTGTGGAAAAATTATGCTATCTTCCACAGCAATGCTTGATTCAAGGTTAAATAGTTTTTAGACAAACTCTCAAATCCACAATAAAAAATTATGTGGTCTTAAAAATTACTTAAGAGGACAACATATGTCTACTTCTTCAGGCTTGAATATTTAAAGGCTCTGAGAGAGTTTAAGGTGTTAACTTTGAAAACTGTATCACCTTCCTCAATAGCCAATTCTAGTCATATGTTTCACCTTATAGATAAGTCAAACTCTCCTCTTTCAATTTACAGTTCTTTGCAATTTTCTTTACAGATGTTCAACTGTCACCCCATCTACTTTTCAAAACTTTTACATTATATAATTATATTACTCTCTACCAGTATATGGCAATAAATTCTTTAATGTTTTTTCATGGAATCTATTTTTAGATCCCTTTGATTGGGTTTGTTTGTATTCCTCGAGTCTTCTCAAATTTCATTATATCTGTCCTGAAGTGTGATAAAAAAGGATAAAAGAGTCTAACACATAGAGGAAGTATAACATTTACTAACTTATATATACATATGTTTTCAATTTATCCTAGTTTTATACTGGTATCCCCCTAATATCTTAATTTTACAACTATGCTATAACGGCCTAAATGGGAAACTTTGACTCCCAAAGGGCTTTCCACTGTTTCATTGGTGGTGAGTTTGTCCTTAAATAGACTGATTTTTTTTCAAAATTTGGTAGAAAATCTTAACCATTGACTGAATTATTATATATTTTCTGGGATATTCGCCAGAGCAGAAGCAGGATTCACTGTTTCTTTTTAAAATGAAATCATTTTTATTGTCATTCTATTAGTTGTTCCATTTGCCCCAATCACTCTCTCCTGCCCGCCCACCCCAGCCCCTCCCCCACAGTCAAACCCCACACGCCAGTCCATGTCCATGGATCCTTCCTGCTAGGTCCTCAACTAGTTCCTTCCCCTTCTTTCTATCATTATCCCTCTTCCCCCCTCCCCTCTGGTCACTTTCAGTCTGTTCCGTGTTTCCATGCCTGTTGTTCTATTTTGTTAGTTTATTTGGTTTACTAGATTCCCCTTATATGGTATTTTTCTTTCACCAACTGGCTTATTTCACTTATATTCTCCAGTTTCATCCATGCTGTTGCAAAAGGTGGGAACTCTTCTTTCTTTCTGTTGCATAGTATCTTATTGTGTAAATGTACCACAGTTTTTCCTGTAAGCCCATGGTTGATAGAACTAACCTCACGTATGTGACTTTATGAAAGCCATAATAAACAAAAGGAAAGATAACAACCCGATGCTTATTGAATCACCTCTTAAGTTTGCTAATGATTTTATGTATATATATATTTTAAAGATTTTATTATTTTCAGAGAGAGGGGAAGGGAGAGAGGCAGAGAGAGAGAAACATCAATGTATGGTTGTCTTTCACCTGCCTCCAGCTACAGATCTGGCTGGAGACCTGGCTTGCAACCTGGTTATGTGCCCTGGCTGGGAATCGAACCAGCAATGTTTGGGTTCACAAGCCGTTGCCTATCCACTGAGCCACCAGCCAGGCCTTTTTATAAAAAAAGATTTTATTTATTATTATTATTATTTTTAAAAATTTTATTGTTGTTGTATTATATCCATCCCCTTTTTGCTCCCCTCTGTCCTCCTCCACACTCACCCATTCCCCCAATATTATTTTTAATTATAGAAATCACACTACAGAAACAACAATGTATCACTTGAAGAACATTGCAAAATACTAGGCATTATCATACAGTAAATTAAAGACAGACTAAAATTAAAAAATGTCTATGATTTTTTCTCTAAAGGAGAGTAGCAGATATTGTCACTTTTGGAAATAAAGTGAAGGAAGGTGAAAAAATAAAGTAGTGTGTCAATTTAAAAGTGATAGAATGAATGTGTTAATCTTATGGAATCTGTTAACTATAAAATATATTTTGTTTTGTTTTTATCAGGTATATTTTACGAAATTCATTGATATGTTATCTGTAGTTTCTCATTACAGCTTTTCAGGTTATCAGAAAAAAATGATAGCCACTTTGATATTAAGTAAAAATCAAATTGAAAAATATAATTCCTGGATATTTTTCACCCAAAGAAACTAATTCACTCCATGCCACTTAATCCTCTGTTAACTATAAATTCTAATTACAACACAATGCTGGAATTCCAAAGGACCATAACTACTAAAAAACTTTAAATTATATATGTGGATCACATTATTTTTCTGTTCTACAGTGCTGATCTGGACCTTGGACTTAAGGCTCTATTACTACTTACTTATTTTTACCACAACGTGGAGCCAAGGTAATTCTGAATTCAGGTAGATAGATAAAACCATCAGCTTTGGTATCCTACAAAAAAATGGAAAAAGGAAAGAATAAGAGAATGTAAGGAAAAGGCTTAATAGGTGTTAAGACTGTGAAATGAAGAGCCAAGAAGCAGGTCACCAAGATGGTAAATGACAACATTTTTCTAGAGAGCTTACTCAGGAATGCAGTTTGCTTAGCATGCACTTAATTTAAATAGCTCTGTGCAAAGTGAATGGACCATGCATTTATTAAACCAGTGATGGTAACAACAAACTCTTCGGTTAATGATTATAACAGTTACCTCAAAATGTGCAAATGAATTTCAACCTCATTAAGACATTCAAAGCAGACAATGTACCAACAAAGGCCAGCAAACACAGTGCTTATAGCAACATTTAACACATTTTTAAACCTTAAATTGTCTAATATAGAACAATGAACACATATACCTATTATTTTCATTTCCAAAGCTCTTCAAAAAAAAAAAAAATCTAATGAGATTGCTCAGCATTAAATTGTTTAGTGTACGGGCATCAGAGACCAGTATTTGGAATATGGCCATTACTCCTGTGTCTTTCTTATCCTATTTTTCTCTCCTGATCTCTGATATTGCAAATAACCTGTTAAATTTCCAAGAAATGTCATAAAATTACGCAAAGGTTACTAACATTTCCCAGCTTATTTAGAGTACTTAGTAGTGTCTGGTGATTTTAATCTTACCATTGTCTATCAAGTCACTTATTCTTTCTGAGTCATAATTTCTTCAAGGATAAGAAAGAGGAACAGAGTATTGATGTATTATAATGGTTATAACATGCACTGGAATTCCTAATGACAGGTTCTATAGAAGTATTCAAGTTATGTGAAAATATAAACTCAGCAATCACTGAATTAAAAAATCAAAATCTCATACATTTCAGAACAACCTGACAAAGGATCACCTGGAAAAAAATACTCACAAAACTGGGTCCATTAAAAAAGGCACTGGAACTTTGATTCAGCTTGTATTAATATAATTAATTGTAAGAGTATTCTGTCAATGAAATGAAAACATGGTGGACAGATTTACTACTTTTTAATGTTTAATTTGGAGAGGGAGGATAAGGTAAATGATATTAATTATGTGGAGCTATGAAAACAACATGAAATAATTTGATATTTTTAAATTCCACTTAAATGTTTTATACTTGAAATGGAACATTTTGAACCCTGGTTGGGGATGAGAAAATGAGCAATATGATGGAAAGCAATGTTTACTTAGAATGTATTATGTGACAGGCACTGTGCAATGGTACTTTATATACATTAATTAATTTAATGATCACAGCTGTTCGTTAATTCAACTAATATCTAATGAGCACATACATTGTGCCACATGCTGGATACCTTGCTGATCTATTTGAAATGGATTTGAGAGGTTGGGGAAAGAGGGAGAGAGAGGCTGGGCAAGCTTATGATCCATGAGGATACATCCATTAATACAATGATTACAAACAAACATGTAAAATTATAAGTATAATAAATGGTATAAAGGAGAAGTACATGATGCTATGAGAGCTAATAAGACTTGATCAAGTTAGGGTGAAGAGATTAGGAAGGCATTCCTAAAGTAGTGATGTACTGAAGGGAGGTCAGGAGTTAATCAGGTGAGGGGTTCAAAGAGAAGGAATAGCATATGCAGAGGTCCTGTGAATGGATGGAGCATAGCATATTAGAGGATGTGAAAGAAGGCCAGTGTGACTAGAGTGTAAAAATCTCAAGGACGCATGGTACAAGATGTGATTTGAGAGGTATGGGATCCATATGAGGCATAGTACTCCATAGCAACCATATTAAAGATCTTTTCTAAGAGTAATGGAAAGTTATTGATGGTTTTTCAAAAGTGGGATAGACGAGAGTTGGGTGCTTTGTTAGTGGTGATATGATAAAATTTTCATTTAAAAATCCCTCTGATTAGAGTGGTAGACAAAGTGAAGGGAGGCAAAAGTCAACGTGGAGGGACAGGTGGAAGATGATGATAGCCGAGACTTGGGTGGCGGCTGTGGCAATGGAGAGAAAATGATGGATTTAAAAATAGTTTGGAGAACATATGAATAAGTATGAGTTAAAAGACTGGGGGGCGGGGTTGAGGATGACTCCTTTGAGGGAATCACAGGAAAGAAACAGAGTTGTGAGGGTGGCGATATCATAATTTTTGTTTTGTACACATTGATCAATAGGTGCTCTTGAGACATCCCCATGGAGAGATAAAGCGAACTTGTGAGTTTTCAAGTTCACAACAGCACTTGAGGGTGTGGATGTAAGTATATGGTATGTGTATGTGTTAAATGAAGCCACCGGCACAGGTTAAACCACCTAGAATGAGTAAAAGGAAAAGAAAGACTAGAACTGATTCCTGAAGAACTCCAACTTTTAACAGTCTGGGAGAGTAGGGAAATCCTGAAAAAGTGAAAGATAAAGACTGGTAGGAGTGGCAGAAGATGGAGGAGAAAACCCAGGAGGAGTTAAGTCAGATAAAGTTTCAAACCGTCTGCTATTACTTAGCCACTGGAGGTTCACGGAAACCTTATTAAGGTTTTCCAATTGAGTAATGGGGGGTAGAAGAGAGATGGGAGAGCAATGAGGTGAGAAATAGTAAAGATAGCAGGTACAAAGATTGCTATTAAGAATTTTGGCTGCAAAAGACAGAGAGTTGGGAGTCAAATCTGGGTGTTTATTTTCAGCTCAAGATTTGCTTCCTCCACTGGAATAAATTAATTACACCTCAAGCTCAACATGTCCATCAACAAAGTCATGATCTTGTCCTTTCTTCACAAAAGGAAACAAAAACAAATAAACACCAACCTGGGCTTAGAGTACTTTTAAAAATCACTAAAATCTGGCTCACTTATCTGTTTTTTATATAAATGAAGAAAATTGAAGCAATGTTTAAAAGTCTATCAAATGAATCCGGGTGAGAGGGAGAGGATCAATACAGTATATGAGAGAAAGGGATAAAATAGTAGGCAAATATTTCTTGCCTTGAGAAAAATGAAGAAAAGGGGTCTCAGAGAAGGTAAGTAACATACCCAATCTCTTAAATTTAAGTAAAAGAGCCTGGATAAAACAAAACAAAACAAACAAACAAAAATCAGGCATTTTTGGTTTTAAAACCATTTATTACAATGCCTTTTCTATATACCAGTTTCTAGCAAGAAACATCAGTGGTCTATTTCCTAACAGTACGAATTATTGAGCGTTCCTCTATTTGTCAGACATTCACTTTCCTCATACTAATTTAAAGATTAACAACTATCCTCAGTGATAACAGATGAATTTTTCTTCTTTCTCGGTGCACTTACATTCAGGCTTGAGAACCAGTAGAGAGTTGACTCTGTCAAAACAAACCAGTATCTTTTCCAACCAAAAAAGGAGAATCCTCTGGACCTTTTCTTTTTCCATAGCCATCCCTCGCATTCTCCATGGCCCAATTCGGGACAGGCCATCGAATAAAATCGAGGTCTAGACCAAAAATGTCGGTCTTCCTCAGAGAAAAATGACAGAAAGACCCTTTTAAACCAAGAAACTGCAAAAAAACCCAAAGAGGAATAAAGTTAATTTGTAAGTCATCACAATGTTATCATAACATTTTCATAAGTTTACAACAATACAACCCATTAATATTAGACAATGCAAATGGCAATATATTTATATTTTAGTGACTGTGGTTATTTGTCATTCATATTTAAACCATCTTCTAAACATTAACTTTTTATTGACCTGTTAATCTTTACCTCACTGATATATTAAAGATATTATCCTTTTGTCTGTCATGTATAGCAAATATTTTCCCCCAAATATCTTGGATTTTACTTTTATTATGGCATTTTATATGCATGTACATGTGATTAAATAGTTAAAACTTTGTTTCCCTTTGAATGAGTTTGCATTTTCTCCCATGTATGACTTACAGATTTTACATTAAATTTATTCTTATGTATTTATGGTTGTTGGTATTTTAGAAAAAATTTTCTATTTCCTGACTATCATTTTATTACTGTTAGTTATGTAATGGATGCCAGAGATGTTTTTAACCCAAATACTTTGGGGTCTTAGTCCATGTGTATGTAAATAGTCTAAAACCACAAAGCTCTACCTAAATATTAAATAAATTATGGTTTAAGTGAAAATAACAGCTACTAAACACAAATCAACCTCTATGTTAAGCAAATAAGAGCAGAACATGATTAAGAGTGGAATTAGGTTCTTTTTTCCATCCATTCAAAACATCTCAATATAATCAATATAATAAACATTTAAATTTTGTCTCCTAAATGGTAATGAAAAAAATACAATAAAGCTTTCAAAAATTAAAAAATATAATGTAGTAAACATTATGAACTAAAAATTTTGTCCCAAAAGTAGTTATATGTATGAATTCCTCCCCAATGCATATATTTCTTTTCCTTAAAATTCCAAAGTAAATTTATTTATAATATTAAGCATTTTCCTTTAAAGTTCAGTTTACATTATACTAACTATAATTTCCTTACAACTGTATAACATTTTAAACATATAATTGGAGTTTTAAAAACTTTACTCCAGGGTCCAGCTTGTAACAAACGGTTATATAATTACTAAATTAGCATTGCTTTACCCTGGTCAGTTTTATAATATTCTATATTTCCACAAGGTTCTATGGATGCGAGCAAGTTCTCCAGCAGTTATCAGTTGAATAATCCCTCAAATTAAGTTCTATTTATTTGGAGAGTTTATGCCTGAAATACGTGCCTCTTCACAAAGCCAAATCTAGCTATATATTTTTCCGAACTACCTCTCAAGAACATATTACTAAAAAAAATTAATCTTAGAATTCTAAAACCATGGTATTACTCATGCAGAGGTCATGCTTTCTTGTGTGTGTTCACACAAATATAGATATTTGGGTCTGGTGGGGCTTCCAAGATTGTAATAAGTTTGCAAAATTACTACATCAAATTATGACCACTACTATTTCCTTATACTGTAGAATGCAGATTTCCCAGATAAACCCTCCTCTATCTAGTACATTAGAACTACAGAAACTTTAAGCTACAAGAGACTTTAAAACCATTTAGCTTGATTCTTTGATTTGCTTGTAGAAAAGCAAAATGAATAGAAGTGTTGTGATGTGTGCAATGGTATTACCAGCTGGTGATAAACTTGATGGAGAATTTAGATCTCCTGTTATACGAGCTGCCTAACCCCAATGAAATTGCTTAGGACTTTCTTTTAAGAGTCTGTGCTGCTTTCAAATTAAGAATGTTCTCATGGTTGATTAAAATGTCACCTTTGAAATGCAGGTCTTGGTACCTCAGGGAATATTGCTCAAAATTATCATGATAGCAAAAATATATTCAAATATTAGGGTTCACCAGAAGGTAGGCTTCTTATAAGAATGATCTCATCACAATGTTAAAAATACTGTCTGAAAAACAAGTCTTTCTTTATTGGAATGAGAAGAACACTGGGTTTTCTTTTCTTTTCTTTTTTTTAAAGATTTTATTTCATTATTTTTAGAAAGAGGGGAAGGGAGAGAGGCAGAGAGGGAGACAGACATCAATGTATGGTTGCCTTTCACCTGCCCCAGCTACAGACCTGGCTGGAGGTCTGGCTTACAGCCTGGTTATGTGCCCTGGCTGGGGAATCGAACCAGCGATCTTTGGGTTTGCAGGCCAGCACCTTACCCATTGTGCTACCCAGCCAGAGCTAACTTATTTTAACTCTTCAAGGTTTTATTAGAATTATTTTCAAAGTTTAAAGTTGTAGTTGAGAACTTCAGAGAAAGCATGAGTGGGTATAAAATAAAATAGAGGCAAATGTTTTTAAGAAAATATAGCAGTTCATCCCAAACCTATTTATTTATTTAAAAATTTTTATTCGCAATTTTTAGAGAGAGGGGAAGAGAGAAAGGCAGAGAGGGAGAGAGAAACATCAGTGTATGGTTGCCTTTCACCTGCCTCCAGCTATGGATTTGGCTGGATACCTGGCTTGTGCCCTGGTTATGTGCCCTGGCTAGGGATCGAACCAGCGACCTTTGGGTTCACCGGCCAGTGCCTATCCACTGAGCCTCCAGCCAGGGCAGAACACTGGGTTTTCTATGTGTGAATGATTACTCTGTGTTTTTTGGGAGATGAAACATAAAGGGTGAAAAAAAATCACATAGGTGCCTAACATGTAGTTGAGTTACATCTTTTACTTCCCTCCTACTTGATTTTTAAAACTTAATTATCAGTCACATTTTTTTACCTATCTTTATTTTTAAACCTAATTTATTGGTCCACATAATTTACCCAAATTTATCTTCTAATTAGCTGATGCACCTGAACCAGTAAAGCCAAATCATTTATCTGATGCTGTCACTATAGATGGTTAAGCCCAGGAAAAACACATAATAGTAGGTTTGGATAAATAGATAATTGTAGCTGATAGTAATTTCTTACACAACTTTAAATTGTTCGACTTTAATTCCACTAAAATTACATTGGGAAAATGGGGTAGTTTGAAAAAATGACTGACAAAAGGAAAATACATGCACTCAAGCTGGATTCATGTCCAGTTTAGACTCCAAGCATGTTCATTCATTTCAATTAACCATTACTAATTGAAAATTTTGATGTGACATGTGAAAATAATGCAACTATTTAAAAATGTTATAACATCTCTGAGGCAGAAATTCAAATGCTAATACTATGCTTTTGCTCCTCAATATAAGTAGCAGTTGAGAAAAATACATTTATAAGAAATAGAAGGGAACAAAGCCAATAAACAGAAACTCACAGTTCAGCCAGTTTGGGACTTTTGCTCTCGTGAAAAAGTTTATAAATGCCTACAAAGAAAAGGATAATATTAATCTATCAGGTCAAGTGTATTCAATACTTATTATGCTGCCATCTCTGATAGAGCAGGCAATAATAACATTTTAACTTTATTGAAAACTGTGGAAGTAATGTATAACAACAACTGATAAGAATAGTTTTTTACTTAAATCAGGAATTATTAACTTACCAAATTTTCAGTGTCTAAAGTTGTTCATATATATGAATCTTCTTTTATTTTAATGTGATGAATTAGATTAGTGGGCTAAAATCTATTAAATTTTTGAATTTCTGCACTAAACCTTTGACATGCTGTCATTGTTCATTTAATATACTACTAGAGTCAATTTGCTAGTATACATTTCAAAATTTTACATTTATGTTCATAATTGACCATGCTGGTAGTTTCTTTTCTGTTTTATTTTTGGTAAGCAAGGTAATGGTAGTTAAAAACTGTTTATATAGCATTAGAATAATATATTACAATTCTAGGTAATATTGTTCATACAGTCTTTTATGACAGCTTCCTTTATAGAAGGTATTTTGAAACATTTCCCCCATTTCTTCTATGGTAATTGGAGTGCTAATAATTCCTGATTTTTCTTCTGTCACTTTTTACTCTTTCATATTTTTATGGACACTTCCCATTTTATTGTATTTGAACTTTTATTAATGGTAACAAGAGTAACAAACATATCAACATAAAACCTAATATTCTCCCATATCATACCAATCACCAGTAGCCATATTACAAATAAGTAAACATTAAAAAATATTTTATCATTTTTAGAGAGAAGCAGAGAGGGAGAGAGGCATCAATGTGTGGTTGCCTTTCGCCTGCCTCCAGCTACAGACCTGGCTGGAGACCTGGCTTGCAACCTGGTTATGTGCCCTGGCTGGGAATCGAACCAGAGACCTTTGGGTTTGCAGGCTGGTGCCTTATCCACTGTGCCACCAACCAGGGCTCATAAGTAAACATTTTTAACAGTTGCTGTTATAGCTCTTTTTCAGATGTGTTCACTCCTTAATATGCTTTTCCTGTAGCCTTTATTTTTCAGTTTCATGCAAGATGTATTTATTTTTAATATTGAAATAAAAGAGAAGGAACATACACACATGTATTATTTTTTCTCCATTACTTCCCCAAAGTTTGTTAGAACTTGCATTTTCTCCTAAGTACATTGTCTTTAGTCAGTTATCTATTCCTATTTTGATATTTTTTAAACTTTTGGTATGTTCAGGTTATACATTAAACCAGCATTATTAGGTAAATAATAAAAATGATTCACTACTAATGTTAAAGTAATAAAAATAAAATTATAGTTTAAAATTCATCATTATCATCCTTATCATTCTTATCATTAGTGAGAGTATATTTATGTTGCAACACTTCATGAAAATATTTATATATGACAGAATAACTCATAGCCTGAGCCACATATCAAGGTAGACAATCAGTTTACTGGATAAAATGAAAAATTTGTTTGTGCGTATGAAGTTAAATTTACCTGTATTTTTATAAATAAACAAAATAGAGCTCTGGCAAGATGGCGGAGGAGTAAGGAGAGCTGCACCGATCTCCTCCCAGGCCGCATCTGGAATGACTGTTTTGGGGAAAAAGTCAGCTGCAATTCCCAACAGAACACCAGCTGGAAAGAAGCCCTATGACCACGGACAGAACACAAGAGGCCGCTGCATCCCCACGTGACTGGTAGGAATAGCGGAGACGCGACAGGCTGGCTGGGTCCCCAGCAGAGGCAGCGGCCGAAGGGACAGAGGTGGGGGCACCACCCGAGAAGGGGGGTCTGGTCCCCCAGCGGGTGTCCCAGCTCCAGCCACACAGCGGGGAGCAGAGCAGCACCAGCTGAGAAGGGGGAAGCCGTGGGGTTGGCTGGCCTGAGAGGGCGCTGGAGACAGAGAACCACTAGGGCGACCACAGCGACCACACATTGGCCCCCACCTACCCTGGGCTCCAGCGGAGGGAGGCGGGGAGGACTGGAGACTCGTGGGGAGCGTCTGCGGCGCTGGCTTGGAGGAGAGAAGCGGGGAGGTGGCTGCGGGGTCCCGGTGCTGACTCATCGCCCCCCGGGGGGATGGCGCTGGCCCAGTGGCTTCCGTAGGAGGGTCCGCATAGCCCCGCCCACGGGACGCAATCTGCCCGCCCAGCGTGTCTGACCTGGCGCCCATCACAGTTCTCTGACTCACATCTAAATAAAGCGCTCCTGCCCTGCCCCGTCTGAGCACAGATACAATAGTTGCACCTGAAGGGGTACCTCTTGCCCAGCAGCGCCTGGGCCTGGTGGCTGATCACAAACTCTCTAACTTACAGCTGGTCAGTCAGCCCTGCACAGCGACAAGTGAGCCTGGTGGCTGATCGTGGATTCTTTGCTTTGCAACTGAGCAGCGCTTGGACCTGGAGGCTGATCACAAACTCTCTGACTTACAGCTGGGTCAGACAGTCAGCCCCGCACAGTGACAAGTGAGCCTGCTGGCTGATGGTGGATTCATTGGTTCACAACTGAGTTAGTTTGTCCCACCCAGTGGCCCCTGGGCCTGGTAGCTGATCACAAACTCATTGGATTACAACTGAATCTTTCAGTTGAGCCCAGTGGCCCCTTAGCCTGGCAGCTGATCACAAACTCATTGGATTACAATAGAATCTTACAGTGAGCGCCTGAGCCTCATGGCTAATCACAGATTCACTGGATTGCAATCGGATCTTGCTGCCTCGCCCAGTGGCCCCTCAGCCTGGCGGCTGATCAGATTCACTGATTTACATCCGGCTCTGTCCCGCCAGGCTGCACCTGAGTTGGAGGCTGATCCATTGGATTACAATTGAGCCTCCCTGTCTAGCCCAGCAGGGCCTGAGTTTGGTAGCTGGTTTATTGATTTGCAACTGAATTGGTTTGTCACCCCAAGCTGCATCTGAACCTGGTGGTGGACCACAGACCAATAGGATTACAACTAAGTCAATCCTTCCAGCCTAGCAGTTCCTTAGCCTGGCAGCTGATCACAGTCTGATTAGATTACAATGGAACCTAAAAATGGGGAGAAAAAGAAACAGTCCCTCACCAAAAGGAAAGGAGGAATCCCCAGAAAGATCACTAAATGGAACAGGTAAGCAAACTATCAGATAAGGAACTCAAAATAATAGAAGCTCAATGAGCTCAGCCAGCTCAAAGAAGACTACAACCAACTCCAGGGGAACTATAAGGAACTTACTGAGAACAACACCATTAAAAATGACATAGAAACTATCAGTAAGAGCCAGGAGGAAATGAAGGATACCATTTATTAATTGAAAAATACAGTGGAAGGAATCAACAGCAGGCTAGAGGACGCAGAGGATCAGATCAGTGAGCTGGAGAACAACGTAGAAAAATATTCCAAGGTGGTACAAGAGAATGAAAAAAGGCTGAACAAGAAGGAAGAGGTTTTAAGAGAGCTGCAGGACAACATGAAACGCAATAATATCCATATCATAGGGATACCAGAAGAAGAAGAGAAACAAGGAATGGAAAACCTGTTAAAAAATGTAGTGATAGAAAACTTCCCTAACATGACAAGTGAAAATGTTACTCAAGTTCAGGAAGCACAGAGGGTCCCAATGAGGATGAACCCAAACAGAACCACTCCAGGACACATTATAATTAAAATGGGAAATTTCAAAGACAAAGAGAGAATTTTAAAAGCATCAACAGAGAAACAGCAAATAACATATAAAGGGGATAAAAAGAGACAAAGAAGGTCATTTCATAATACTTAAGGGAACAATCCATCAAGAAGGTATAACTCTGGTAAACAAATATGCACCCAATGTCGGACCTCTCAAATATATAAGGAAAATCTTGGAGGGCTCCAGAAGGATATAGATAGCAACACACTAATAGTAAGGGATTGTAATACCCCATTATCAACAATGGACAGATCTTCCAAACAAAAAAACACCAAAAATATTGTGGCATTGAACAACACTCGAGTGGAGATGGACCCAACTGGTATATACAGAACTTTTCATCCCAAAGAAGCAAAATGCACATTCTTTTCAAATGCACATGAAACATTCTCAAACATAGACCACATGGTAGGTCACAAGACAAACCTCCACAAATACAGGAAAATTGAAATCATACCCAGCATCTTCTCAGATCAAAATGGATTGAAACTAGAAACCAAACTACAGGGGAAAAACCAAAAACACTCTAACTCATGGAGACTGAATAACATGCTTTTCAGTAAGGAATGGGTACACAATGAGATCAAGGATGAAATCAAAAAGTTTCTGGAAACAAATGACAATGAATATACAACAACCCAAAACCTATAGAACACAGCAAAGGCAATCCTCAAAAGGAAATTCATAGCAATACAGGCCTACCTAAAAAGGATAGAAGAAGCTTATATAAACAACCTCACTGTAAAGCTGCAAGAACTAGAGGAGCAACAACAAACAAAGCCCAGAGCAAGTAGAAGGAAGGAAATAATCAAGATCAGAGCAGAATTAAATAACCTAGAGATTAAAACTACAATTTGAAGAATCAATAAGTCCAGGAGTTGGTTCTTTGAAGAAAAAAAAAAAAAAAAGAAATTGACAAGCCTTTAACCAGACTCATCAAGAAAAAGAGAGGACCCAAATAAACAAAATCAGAAATGACAGAAGAGAAATCACAACTGGTACTTCAGAAATACAGAAGATTGTAAGAAATTACTACAAACAACTACATGACAAGAAATATGACAACGTGGGTGAAATGGACAAATTTCTGGAAATGTATAATCTGCCATAACTGAATCCAGAAGCAGAAATCCTGAATAGACCAATAACAACTAGTGAAATGGAAGAAGTAATAAAAAAATCTAAAGCACAACAGCCCTGGACCAGATGGCTATGCAGGTGAATTCTACCAAACATTTAGAGAATAACTGACACCTACCCTTCTCAACATATTCCAAAAAAATCAAAGGAGAGGAAAGACTCCCAAACTCTATGAGGCCAATATTATTCTAATCCCAAAACCAGGTCAAGACAACTAAGAAAGAAAACTATAGGCCAATATCTCTGATGAACATAGATGCTAAGATTCTCAACAAAATATTGACCAACTGGATCCAGCAATACATTAAAAAGATCATACACCATGATCAAGTGGGATGCCAGGATGGTACAACATTCACAAATCAATAAATGTAATACACTACATAAACACAATGAAAGACCAAACCATATGATCATATCAATAGATGGTGAAAAAGCACTTAATAAAGTACAGCACCAATTTATGATATAAACACTCAGCAAAATGAGAATAGAGGGAGCATTCCTCAACATAATAAAGGCCCTATATGAGAAACCTGAAGCCAACATCATACTCAACAGGCAAAAACTGAAAGCTTTTCCCCTAAGATCAGGAATGAGACAAGGCTGTCCACTTTCTCCACTTCTGTTCAACATCGTCTTGGAAGTTCTAGCCATAGTGATCAGAGAAGAAAAAGGAATCAAAGGTATCTAAATTGGAAAGGAGGAAGTCAAACTGTCATTATTTGCAGGTGATATGATAGTGTACATACAAAACCCGATAGGCTCCACCAAAAACTTACTTGACCAAATAAATAAATTGAGCAAAATAGCTGGATATAAAGTCAATATCCAGAAATCAAAAGCATTTTTGTATACCAATAATGAAACATCAGAAATAGAAGTGAGAAAACAAATCCCATTCACCATAGCAGCAAGAAAAATAAAGTACCTAGGAATCAACTTAATCAAGGAGGTAAAAGACCTGTACTCAGAAAACTACAGAACATTGAAGAAAGAAATTAAGGAAGATACAAATAAATGGAAGCATATACCATGTTCATGGATGGGAAGAATTAACATCATTAAAATGTCCATACTATCCAAAGCAATCTATACATTCAATGCAAGCCCAATTAAAATACCAATGACAGAAATAGAAAAAATACTTCAACAATTTATACGGAGCCAAAAATGCCCCCGAATAGTCACAGCAATCTTGAGAAAGAAGAAGGTAGGCGGAATCACAATACCAGACATCAAACTATGCTACAAAGCTACTGTCATCAATACTGTCTGGTACTGGCATAAGAATTGACATATAGATCAATGGAACAGAATAGAGAGCTCAGAAATAAACCCTGGACTCTATGGTCAACTAATATTTGACAAAGTAGGAAGGAACATCAAATGGAGTAAAAACAGTGTCTTCAACAAGTGGTGTTGGGAGAACTGGACAGCAACATGCAAAAAGATAAAACTAGACCACCAAGTTACATCATACACCAGAATAAACCCAAGATGGATAAAGGATTTAAACATAAGCACTGCCACCATAAAGGTCCTAGAGAAAAATATAAGCAGTCAAATTTTAGATATCCTACGCAGAAATATGTTTACTGATACTTCTTCAAGGTCAAAGGAAAAAGAACAAATCAACAAATGGGACTATATCAAATGGAAATGTTTCTGTTCAGCTAAAGAAAACACCAGCAAAATTCAAAGGGATCCAACTGTATGGGAAAACATAATTGCCAATGATACCTCAGACAAGGGTCTGATCTCCAAAATATATAAAGAACTAATGTGACTCAACACCAGGGAGACAGACAGCCCAATTGAAAATGGGCAAAGGACCTGAACAAACAACTCACTGAGGAAGATATACAAAGGGCCCAGAGGCATTTGAAAGAATGCTCAACATCACTAGTCATCAGAGAGATGCAAATTAAAACCGCAATAAGATACCACCTCACACCTGTCAGAATGGCAATCATCAGCAAATAAACAAACAACAGGTGTTGGCGAGGATGCTGGGCAAAGGGAACCCTCATACACTGTTGGTGGGAATGTAGGCTGGTGCAACCACTGTGGAAAACAGTATGGGGTTTCCTTAAAAAACTAAAAATGGAACTGCCTTTTGATCCAGCCATTCCACTACTTGGACTATACCCAAAGAATCCTGAAACACCAATTCATAAGAGCCTATGCACACCTATGTTCATAGCAGCATTATTTACAATAGCCAAATGCTAGAAACAGCATAAGTGCCCATCAGTGGATGATTAGATCAAAAAACTTTGGTACATTGACACAATAGAATACTACACAGCAGAAAGAAAGAAGGAACTCCTTCCCTTTGCAACAACATGGATGGAACTAGAAAGGATTATGCTTAGTGAAATAAGTCAGTCAGTGAAAGACAAATACCCTATGATCTCATTGTAAATACCCTATAATACCCTTTGTAATTGGTATGATACCCATTACAGGACAATAATGAACAAAACAAACAACAAACAAAACAGAACCAGGTATATGAATATAGTGAATAGGCCTTCAGTGGGCATGGGGAAGGGGGTGGGGGTTGGGGGAGAGGGGAGGAAGAGGCAAAGAAGGGGAGCAGTTTAGTCAAGAACCTAGTATGTAAGAACCATGGACATGGATAAGAAGTGAGATTGACTTTGTGGGGGAATGGGTGGGTGGGGAAGGGGACAGAGGTGAGTAAAAAGGGGATGGATGTAATACAACAACAATAAAATTAAATAAAAAATAAAGAAAGTAGTTAGCTTCACAGTTGTTATTGCATAAACTTTTGGTGGCTAAATCTAAAATTTCTAATTTGAGATTAAGGTTTTACTATTTAAAAAAATATCAGAAAGTATAACTTAAAAATAAAACACATTGAAAAGTTTCTGTTCAGCTAAAGAAAATATTAGCAAAATTCAAAGGGAACCAACTGTATGGGAAAACATAATTGCCAATGATACCTCAGACAAGGGTCTGATCTCCAAAATATATAAAGAACTAATGCGACTCAACACCAGGGAGACAGACAGCCCAATTAAAAAATGGGCAAAGGACCTGAACAGACAACTCACT
>PVIW01001553.1:0-149967 GCA_004026585.1 Noctilio leporinus
CATCAGAGAGATGCAAATTAAAACTGCATTAAGATACCACCTCACACCTGTCAGAATGGCAATCATCAGCAAATCAACAAACAACAAGTGTTGGCAAGGATGCGGGGCAAAGGGAACCCTCGTGCACTGTTGGTGGGAATGCAGGCTGGTGCAGCCACTGTGGAAAACAGTATGGGGTTTCCTTAAAAAACTAAAAATGGAACTGCCTTTTGATCCAGCAATTCCACTACTTGGACTATACCCAAAGAATCCTGAAACACCAATTCATAAGAACCTATGTACACCTATGTTCGTAGCAACACTATCTACAATAGCCAAGTGCTAGAAATAGCCTAAGTGCCCATCAATGGATGATTGGATCCAAAAACTTTGGTACATTTACACAATGGAATTCTATATAGCAGAAAGAAAGAAGGAACTCCTACCCTTTGCAACAACATGGATGGAACTGGAAAGTATTATGCTTAATGAAATAAGCTAGTCAGTGAAGGACAAATGCCATATGATTCACCCATTACAGGACAATAATGAACAAAACTAACAACAAGCAAAACAGAACCAAATATATGAATACAGTGAATAAGCCTTCAGTGGTCTGGGGGAAAGGGATTGGGGGGAGCAGGGAGGCAGAGGCAGGGAAGGGGAGCAGTTTAGACAAGAACCTAGTATAAAGGAACCATGGACATGGACAACAGGTGGGATTGACTCTGGGGGGAATGGGTGGGTGGGGAGGGGGACAGAGGGGAGCAAAAAGGGGATGGATGTAATACAACAACAATAAAATTAAAGAAAAAAAAATCCCTTGTGCAAACTCAAACATCACTGGTTCGATTCCCAGCCAGGGCACGTAACCAGGTTGCAAACCAGGTCTTCAGCCAGGTCTATAGCTGGAGGCAGGTGAAAGGCAACCGTACATTGATATCTCTCTCTGTGACTCTTGTCCTTCCCTTCTCTCTAAAGAATAATAAATATTTTTTTAAATAAATAAATAATCCCTTGGATGAGGATTAAAAGAAAGTATACAATGCTTTATGACTTATTCACGCTCATGAATGTTTCAGCTTGGCGAATTGTTTTGACAATGGTCTTTTCTTTTCTTGTAACAACAAAAACTGCCTGATGTTTGATCATGTGCTTCCAGGCGGCCTCTGAAAAGTCAGGGAGTTTCTCTGCAGTGTGGTCCCATTTCTTTACAAAACCTGGTGACTCAAAGCCCTGATTCTGATGAAACTGATGATGCCTGCAGCAGTAGACAAAACTTCTTTCAGGATTTTCACAGAGCTCTTGAAATTTATAATGAAATGTGGAGCCTCCTCAAAGAACAGAGGAGTCCTTCCCCCATCCCCGGGGAATTCCCCACCCCAGTCTCCCATTCACTTCCATGTTGGCTGTAGCTGCATGCTATCTGCTTTAGTCACGCACGCTGCCTTGCTTCTCCCACTGTCCCCTGCGCCACCCCATGCCACCCAAGTCAACTCACACCGTCCTTAGAGTCCATACAGGACTCTTCTCACATGCCGGAATGGTCTCTCCAGTGTGCAGATGACCCACTCTTCCTCATCACCCTGCCCTCATCTCTTTTGTTTTCATCAAATGGCTTATCAATATCTGTCCAGGCATTACATTGGCTTATTTTTAAATATGCCACTATCTCTCTCTCTACCTCTATAAAGGAAGATTCCGATGGTTAGAAACTTTGTGCCCTGTAATCCCCAGACCTAAAACTGTACCAGTTGGGTAAATGAATGAATTTCTTTGCTGATTGTATTTCGGCCATAGACGTGCCTGACTTTCTCACATTACATGCACTTGGTCTGTAAACAGAGACCTTTTCTTCCAGCTGATTCTCCCAGCAAGAGCCTATGGCTGGCCATGGAGGATGACATGAGAGCTGGCAGCTAGGAAGTCATCAGGCATCCCAAGCCCATGCTGATGGGAACTGGCACATTGCTGCTCTGAGACCTGTTTAAAAATACCAGAACCCATATCAGTGACTCCATAGGTTCCTTGGTCTTCCTTCCACCACACCGGGATCCTAGGTAAGAAAGTGACCCCTCAATCTCATCAACAGCCAGTACCTAAATCAGAGTGCAGGAGAGAGACCCACTGATTTCTCTGCAAGGCCCATTCCCCCACACTGATGTATTTATTGGGAAGTCTCCCCTAAGTCCCTTCACTCAGACAGGAGAAGATATAAGCATCATAGATTCTCGGCCACAACACCTCAGTCCCTCAGCATGACCCACAGCTGGGAGGGGTGTCACAGTCCTTGGTTTCTAGAAATAAAGCATTCATGAATGCCTTAGGCAGTTCTTACAAAAGTGGTCTCCAAGTGGCCTCTGTTAGGAGGCTCTCCTCAAGCACTGGTTCCTCTCAGGCTTTCTTAGCTGGAAGGAAGAAGGAGGTAGAAGCACCAGGGGCTCACACTATCATGTGGCTGTCATAAATTACGGCAGTGTGGATAATGATTGCTCTATGTGGATAGCTCCACCCTCCGTGGTCTTTTTTAATTTTGGTATTTGCCCCAGTGCAGAATTGGGGGTGCCAAAGATGTCAGTAATCAGAATAAATGATATTTTAATGCAACCTTCCAAAAATCTTAAATTAATGCAAAAAATCCATGATGAACAAAATACCAAAATTTTAAAGGAAGACTTCTTACTAACTTCTTGGTCTTGGGCAAATGAATATTACCAAATCTCAGTTTGTTCGCTCTGAAACATGGGACGGGTATATGAGGTCTGTCCTGAAGGTATTCAGCCAATGTCAATATAATTAAAACTGTTTGCGCGGCCTATAAGTTCAGGACGGACCTCGTTGAGCTTGTTGCCTTTGCCAGAAGGTTGTGAGAATCAAGCCGGAGAATGTATTTCTCAAGTGCCTGATGCACGGAAGGCAGCCAGAGAAAGAGTGGATGTTGTCAGTCATTAAGAACTTAGGCAATAGCTCTGCTAAAAAGTCACAAAATGTTGATTTTTCTCTCTTGTATTTGGTTATTCTCCAATATCCAGGAGGAAGATTAACATTGAACCTTCTCTCAACAATGTTTGCCATCTGTACCTCATGTTGAAAACAAACGTGAAAAAATATTGACACACAGGAGCCAGCCCCCTGCAGGCCAGGTCCCAGGTGTTTAAGGCCCAGGCTGCTCCATGGCAGGGGCTGCGCCGCTCTGTCCTCCTACAGCTCTCACGATCTTTCTGTTTTGCCTGCCGCCTGTCTCCACAGGACCAGCCTCAGGTGTTCTCATCCCCCAGTTGTGATTGCTGGACCAGGGGTGTGGAAGATGGAATGGGTTGAGGTCAAGTTCGCTGCCGTGATTGGAAGGCTTACCTTGAGTTTTCCCCTGAAGCTGGCATCCTGCCCCTTGCTGTGCGGTTGTCATAGTGTTCCTGCTACCGGAGATTGTTACCGGACGGGCTGGGCTCACAGTGTGTGGGTTCACGCTCTTGTCCATGCAGGCAAGATTTCACAACCCAAGGCCAAGTAATTCTGAGAGAACATTTATTAAAGCTGAGGACAGTGAACCTAAGACAGTGAACTAAGGTAGAAGAAGCCACTGCAGAGAGCCTAGGCAGGGCTGCTTTGGCTTTTTTTAGAAACATTACAGGAAAGAAGTGGGTCTTGCTGGGCTGCATGAATTCACTGAGAAGTAAAAGGCAAGAGATTGAGCCAAGGCAGGGTTGCTGTTAGCTCACTAGAGAGACGACTCCCCCCCACCGCCCCTCCCCACCCCAATCATCCAAAAAAGGAAGCCTTGAAGTTAGGTTCATCAGGTAAGCTTGGGACAAGCTCCTCCTGTCAGCTACTTCCTGGCTGCAATCTCATAGGGACCCTTCGAGTTCTGGATAAAGAGAGCAGAGATACCAGCTGTGGGTATGCTCTTGGAGCCACTGTCACAGGGCCTTTGGAGGCTTTTTATCTTTCTTTGGTCCTGAGAATCCTAGGGGAGCTCTCAGGGGAGGGTCTTAACAGAATATTCATTGGCTTTCTAGGGTGTCCTTTGATACGTTGATTCATAAAAATATGCATATAGAGTTAGTTTTTGGTTAGTTTTATTTTCAAAGAAGGTCATCAAAGAGGGACGGGAACCAAGGCTGGTCTGCCTTGCAACTGTCTGAAATAAGGAAACCATTTGTTCCCGAGTGTCCTTGGTTAGGAAAGATAAAACCTTGAGATTCATCAGCCAGCTGTAAATTGCTCACATTAGTTGGCCTTGTTTAACTATTTTGTCTGTTTCTCATATTCCACTTGTCAAGGAATTTCCCTAGCTACTTCCTATCCTGCCTCCTAACCTCTGTATGTTTGTTTGTTTCTAACACCTTTAATGGTCATGTAACATGCCATAACCCTATACAAGTACACAATTTGGTGGTTTTTCACATATTTACAGAGTTATACTAGATTTCATAGGGCCTTAAAAGCCAGGATAAGAAGTTGAAGTTTTATACTAAGGAGATTGGAGAGTTAACAGTTGATTGCAAAATGTATTTATTAATGAAATAATCTGACAAACAGTATTCCCCATTTCCTTTGGGCTTCTTCCCAATTTTATGTGACATGGTGTTTTTTATGCTTATAATCATCATATTTATGATTTTGTTCTCTACTTTCACCTTAGTATTTTTTTTATATTGTTTTCTCTATATCTATGCAGTCTTCATTTTAATGTTATTATCTCTTGCTATTGTTGGATATTTACTATTTTACTTTATATATATAGAACTTTTTTAAGTAAACATGTGTATGTGTGTGTGTGTGGCTGTGTGTGTGGCTGGATTAGGGTGAGGTAACTGAAGTGCCTAGGGTGCAAAGTTTAAAAAGGTGCCCATGCGCTGACATGTAGTGATTGCACCTACCTATGTCACCTTCTCCACCCTAATCCCAGTCCTACACCTACTGTGTGTGTGTGTGTGCGCGCGCACTCTAGCATGAGCGTGCAGGGGGGTGGGGGGATAGTGTTTCCTTTCAAACTATTTTCACCACGATAAAATTACTGGTTTCATAATGGGATTATTGGTTCAAAGTACATCAACATTTTTATTGCTCATTACATTAAGTACTGCAACGTTTTTCAGAAGGATTCCACTGAAGGTTTTTTTAAAGCCTAAATTTAATATGTGCATAATGACATTTTACAGAGATCACGGAGGCAATGAGGAAGTTAGGAGATTATCAAAACAGTATGTTTCAACTACAGTCCTATTGTTACTTTAGAAATTCCACAGGTCTGACTTCTCATTTGGGGAACTGGATCAGAATACTTCATTTTTAGTCAGTTATGCCTTCATGCAGCCAGCTTTGATACTCAGTCATCACACAGAAAACACCACAAAGCCCTCCTTCATCATGAGAGCATGTCCTTAACAGATGACCCCTCTGTGTATACCAATTCAGATATATCATTTTCCAAAAAGACGTGCTCCTTGGACCGCAGTCTCTGTATCACCAGGGATCTTATGACTGAAGAGTGGGGGTACCACCTCCAAGGTTAAATGAAAATTCTATTATTTGGGGAAAATAACATCAGGATTTGCCTACTAACAAGAGTGTTTATTAAAAATCAAGTGGAAAAAATATCTGGTTTAGTCTGTTATGTAGAAAATTTTCCCAAAGGGCATTTTATAGAAATCACTAAGTGGAAAATCACCAGACTGGCGTTTACGGAGGTCTGGTTTCTGAGTCATTGCCAGGCAGGTATAGTGCTCAATTTCGAGTAGTTAAGGGAAAGATTTGAGGGTGATGGAGCAGAAAGAGCAGGTTTGGGGTAGGACAGAGAGCATCATGGATAGAAATGGTTGGAAGGAAACCAAAATAGTTTTCCAAGCTGTTCCAGCAGCATTGCTCTGGTTACTTTGGAAAAGTGTATCTTTCTGAGGCCTAATAGAAGTCTTTCCTGCCCTTTAGGACTGATCGATTTGGTACTTAGCCCCTCCTAATTTGGAGTTTGTAAAACTATCATATTAAAGCTAACTTTTCTTCTGTGGCTTTCTGCCCATTCACTCTTCTAGAGGTTTTGCTAAATTACCAGATTGAAACTAGCTACTTTGAGTCTCACTTTCTAAAGATTGACTAGTCTTCTGTGTGTTCTGGATCAAGTTCATCAAGGCTTCCTAACCTGAAGAAACGCTGGTTTTTGCAGGAAAGCTTGCTGAACCAAACCATGTGTATACCCACAGGCCGCACTAGGGTTGGGGAGCCAAGGTGACCCCAGGCGCTACATACAAGCTGGGCAAACCCAAATCTCCAGAACGTGTTCTGCAAGCCACTTCTCTTAAAAGCACCTTTCTAAAAGCCAAGTGCGCTAAAATGTACCTGCAGTCAATACGGTTCAGACAAACTAAGGATAGGTCATTTATCAAATTCCCGAAGAGCAGGGTACCGGGACAATAACGTACCCTATCTCCCTCCTGACTCTAAAACACACACACACACACACACACACACACACACCCCTCCTTCCTGTGCTACATTGCTTATTTGTAGGATGTCTGTCACTTATACTAAAGCATTCGTGTTTCCAAGCGCCACAGCAATTGGCGAGGTGGCCTCCGCCGCGTGCGGCCCGGGAGAGCAACCCGAGCGTTTAAAATTCCGGCCCCACTAGGATCTAGCGGAAGAAGCTTCTCAGGGGCGCTCCAGGCCGGGCCGCGGCCTAGCCAATCAGAAGCTGCCTTCGCGCAGCCCTCTGCCAATCGTACCCGCCCTTGCTGCCTGCCTCGCAGGTTATTTAAAGGCGTCCCCCCGCCCCGGCGCCCAGCGGTTGGGGTCCTTGCGCCTGGGTTTGCGGAGCGAGACAGTCATGGCCGCCCACATCGTGCTCTCCAACGGCGCCAAGATGCCCGTCTTGGGCCTGGGTACCTGGAAGGTAGGTGCGGTGGAGGGCGCGTCCTACTGCTCCGTGCAGCCTGGGGCGGGGAGGGACCTGAAGTGACCCTAAAGCGTGAATGTTCGGCCACGGAGGAGCCACACTTGGGCTTTCCTGGTCCTCGGCGGTCAGGTCAGCCTCGCGGGCTCCGGGGCCCCGAGATGGGCCAGGCGGGCGGGCCTGGGGGGGCTTGCGTGAGCGGCTTGGGAGGTCCGCGGAATGCCGTTTCTAGCTAGTAGGTGGGTTTGGTCCCCAAGCCGCACGCTGAATTAAGTGGCAGGAGTTTTCCCAGGACGCATCCATTTCCACATCCCGAGATGCGCTATACTGAACCAGCCCCCCTAAGCAGGCGTGTCAGTTTAGGGTGTCATAGGAACTTTGAGGTGCCCTAGGAATTCCGCAGAGAATCTGGGCACCCGTGCTTACCGCCTGCCGGTGGAAAACTGTTAGCAGGCATCAATCAGTATTGAAACTGGCCCCGGAAACCTAATGACCAGTGAATCTCTTAACTCACAGAGTCTCCAAGAAATGGTTAGAATACAATGGATAATGGGATTATCTGAAAATTAGGAGCCACAGAAAGTGGTATTATGGGCACTGGGGAAAAGCCCAATGTTTTTAAGCTACTTAGAAGGTAGTTTCAGGTATTATGTGTTACATTCCACAGCTATGATCCAGGTTTTCCACAAACTTGGACTGTGGGCCTGGGTATTGGGTACTTACAGACAGACAAAGGGGGGATAAAGAGACAGAGTTGTGCTGCACCCCTGCAGTGGTTTGAAATAAAACAGAAGATGGTGATTACTTCTACCCTAAAACCTGCAGTTGAAAACTGATAAATATAAGGTAAGAAAAGGGTCCTGGAGTTGCTGCACATGGAAACTATTTCTTGGCCAAATTGATCAGAATATTAGTAATTATGTGTTTCCTTCAAAAAGTCTTAAGGATGGCTATAAGGGTGTGATTTGAATTATGGCCATGACACTAAGTTAAATTCCATCAGCTGCAGGTTATTCTCTCATAATGGATTGTGGAAAGATACTTTCTTGGCAATACCAGCTTACAGTTTCTGTAATAATGATGTAGCCCACAGCCATCTACAGAGCAGTCTTCACCCATATAGGTGAAATGCATTCCAAACTTTTAATTTTCTTTTGTGATTTCAGAAAGTGTGGTCGTGACTTTTGGCCAATCATTTGAAAATCACCACTTAGTAGGGTAACTAAGGTGTGAAAGTTGATAAAAAGAGGGCTTCTAATCATTCACCTTCATGACCATTTAACACCCTGAAAAGCTGTGTATTTATTTAAAATACCACAAAATCTGTGTGTTGAAGTCATTTCTGTAGGCTAAGTTCATTGATGGTTAGGGTTGTATCTGCCTGTACACAGTGATTTCCAGCACTTCTCACAGTGCTTGGTAAGTTGCAGACACTCAAAAGAAAGGTGTTGAATTGAAAATAGAAAGTGAGGTAACTTCAGGTTTTGGAAAGGTGAGGAGATGAGATTTGTACTGTGTGGAGACATGACGAGGGGTTAGGGGGTTAGTAAATAGGGTAAGTATAGGCTTGGAGTGGGTTTCCTTTTTTAAGTGCAAAAGTTACACATAGCGGCTTTGTACCTTTTCCACGTATGTGCACACCATCCATCACGGATGCTGGACAAAAGATGGGGTGGCCTAAATACCACTTGTTTTTCTGTGAGGGAGGCTGCGAGGGCAGGCAGCTCCCTGTTCTCATGGGGCTTTCCTGTCCTGGGGACTGTGTGGTGCCACTCAGACTATTCCTGAGTTGGCACTCTTCTGGTTCCAAGGAAGTTTGTTTGAGGTGGGGATTTATTGATCTATAGAATGGGCTTAGGTGTGTATACCTGCGTATACCAGGTTCAAGAATATCAGTGTAACCTACATCAGATCCTCATGGGCTCCTCGATCCCACTTTCCTCCAGCAGCTGGTAGCTCATATCCTCCCAGCACAGTGACCTCTGCGGAATGAGATGTCTTGCTGGTGCCAACTTAAGGCCAAAGATTGAGTCTTGTGGGCCTGGCTTGGGGCATGCCTCTGCCCCTGCACCGGTCACTGGCAGATACATTGTGTGACTAGGCCAGGCCTGCAAAAAGTGCCCACCCTCTGGCCAGGGTTGGGGGCTCCAAGGTACTAGGCTGACACAGCACTGGGCCCTGCAGAGAAAATCAGGGTTCCATTAAGTCTGAAGAAAGTTCAGTGCCTGTTGGGCTGTGTCCCCTTTCCGGGGTGTCTCACTCCTTCTCTTTCTTAGGAAAGTTCTGCTGTCACTGCTCAAGTCTGTGCCCAGTGTGTGACAAAGAGGGTGTGGCAGTTACTGTTTCCTACTGTGCTCAGTCATGAATGGTGGGGAAGGCTGCAGGTCCTCCCGGAAAGGGGAGCATGCCAGATCAACTGAAGTTATTTCTTGATCTAATGTTGGCATCACCACCCCACTCCCTGCTCCCCGCATGGTGGTGAGCCGGCTCAGGGCACTGTCAGGTCATGCTTATTCCCACGGCTCCCTCTTCTGCTCCCCTTCATGTTCCAACAGCTGATGTCCAAACAGCAGATGTCTGCAGCTGCGAGTGGCCCTGGAGGGCTTTCCTTTTCATTCTCTTCTACCTCTGTTCTCCAGAGGAATGCGCTCTATCCATTCCACAGTCCCTTGCTGACATGTTTATTTTCCATTTCTCTGAGCAGGAGATGGAGTAAATGTCTATGCAGTTGATCCGGGTGGAGCTTAATGGCTAAGCAGACACTTCTCAACAGCCTGGCTGCCCGCACCTGTCCTTGTCACTGAGATGGCTGAGGCACATTCAGCTTCTTTGTAGCTGTAACCACAAACTATGTCATGATCTCCCAAGATTCTGACAGAGTAACACTTGATACCCAGACCTTCAAATCTACATCAGTAATATTCTTGACTTATTGATAATCTCCCAAAACTGCCAAAGCCATGCACAAAAAGAGAAAGTAAAACACAGGCATTTACTGAACTCTGAAACCAAATGGCAAATTATGGGTAAACGTTTACAGTGAATTTTTGAAATATTTTGAGCTATTGGAAGGAAAGGGTATCCCTTATTATCTTGGGACCCTAATAGCTTCAAATAGCAGGGGAGTTTTTATACCGTGGTTTGCAAATCAACAGAAGTGATGGAGCAAGGAAGTGAGTGTCTTTGCACATCTTTTTAAGGTAATCTGTGCTACTATTAAACTGTCAGATTATCCTAAAATGAACCAGCCTGGTATTTTGCCTCATTCCATCTAGGAGCGAATAGTTTACGCTCTGCCAAGAAGCTGGCGCTGCCTTCCGTAGCAGGCCTTCCAGGGGCAGCTGCTTCAGTGGCGGGCAGCGGGCTTACTCTGCCGCTCCAGAGTTGTGTGCGACCTACGTCTTTTTCATCCTGGGTTGCAACTCCGTGCCTTCTGTTTCCTTTCCTTTCAGTCCCCTCCAGGCAAAGTGATGCAGGCCGTGAAGGTGGCGATCGATCTCGGGTACCGCCACATTGACTGCGCCCACGTGTACCAGAACGAGGGCGAGGTGGGGGCGGCCATCCAGGAGAAGCTCAAGGAGCAGGTGGTGAAGCGCGAGGACCTCTTCATTGTCAGCAAGGTGATGCTCTCTCGACCCTGGGGGATAGGGTCCCATTGGTGGTCATTCACGGGTGGCATCCGTTAAGGAGCCAAGGCCATGCTCTGGGGCCTCTTCATACGGCTACAGTTCTCACTCAGGACATCATTTTTCCAGGGAAGACATGTTGGCATGGGTCCTTTGCAGGCTCCAGGGCTTCCCTATTCATAACTCTGTTGGATGGTTATTCCACCTGGACCGGTTATTAGAGCCCCTAGCTGAAGAGGCCGAGGTCATGGGTTGGTGCTTTCTTTCCGAGAACTTATCTTTGAGGGTGGACCTGGTTCCCATCTACAGAGTGGGTCTCCACCGCTGGCCACGTTTACCTGGAGGTTGTTGGTGCCCCCAGGACAGCTGGCTGGGGAGTGGGTGGTCGTCTTTCAGGAAAAATAACCCTGAGAGCCCACATGTGGGACCCAGGGTGGTGCTGGTCTGTCCTTTGTTTTTGTTATGTTTCTTTAGCTTGGTCCTTCCGAGAGGTACCGCTGACCTCATTATCCCTCCCTCCTTTTGGAAAGTTACAACCTGCCCTGTGAGGTGGACTGTTTCACCGCAGCCTCACAGTGACATGGGTGGGTGGTAAGAGGAAAGTGAATCCTCTGACTTCAAGCCGGCTGGCTTCCCGCCAGGAAGCGGCTTCCTGTGCAGCAGTGGTAACCTGTGTTCTCTTGCTGCCTTCAGCTGTGGTCCACGTACCATGAGAAAAACCTGGTGAAAGGCGCCTGCCAGAAGACACTCAGCGACCTGAAGCTGGACTACCTGGACCTCTACCTTATTCACTGGCCCACCGGTTTCAAGGTATGGGGCGCAGGGCTGGGGTGGAGTCTGTGGCATGTTGAAGCGTCCTTTATAGGTGGGGCATGCGTGGACGCAGGCTCGGTGCGTGCTGATGTTGCTCACAGTGCGGCCCCTGGGCCAGCAACAGTGACAGCACTTGGGAGCTTGTGAGTCATCAGTGTCAAGCCCCTCCCACGGCTTCTGAATCCAAACCCTAGTAACTCAGCTGCATGTTACAGAGTTTGGGGAGCCCTGCACTGGGTCAGTTGGTGAGGGTGTAATTTATAAGCTTTCGACAGCAAACATGGCTCAGGGGACATTTCTGCACTTAGCCACAGGTGGGATCAGTTGTCCATGCCCTGCCTGGAAACACATGCAAACGCCCACATTCTTACCCTGCGCCTGTGTCTGTGTGTATATTGCTGCATTCCACATGCATGCCACATCCCGAGGAGGCTCGGTGAACGCTTATTGGAAGCATGGCTGTACATGGAAGAAATCTAGCATCGCTACGTACTGTGGCCGTTATTCCAGCCACAGGCTCAGTTTTCTGCTTTGTCAGCTAGATGGGAAAGTATGAGTTTTACCCCATAAGTCTGTCTCATTGCACTGTAGGGTATCAGGGCCTGCCTGTTACCTTCTGTGTTTCATGATGAGCCAACAAGACTTGGCGAGCTTCCTGTAGGCTGAAGGTCCGGCCTGGGTGTGGACCCCACGAGTCCGGTGTACAGACACTCTCCACCGTACCCTCCAGTGCACGGTGGGGCTCACCTTGCTGACTGAGAACTGCCCACTTCCATCTGCAGTCAGCTCAGACCTACCCAATAGAACACGTGTGGGGGGCTCCAGAGTCATCTGCCTGTTTCTTTTCCTCACGGACACAGATTTTGCTCTTGGTTATCTTCTAAAATCGTATCCAGCTCTCATAGTTTAGAATATTTTTAAGACTTTGCTTTCGGTGGGGAGGAGGACAGAGGGGAGCAAAAGGGATGGATGTAATACAACAACAATAAAATCAAAAAAAAAAAAAAAAAAAAAAAAGACTTTGCTTTCAAAGATGCAGTTCCCCAGCATGTCTCTGAAGGGCTCTCACCGATGCTTTGTGTTTGATTGTGACGGCAGCCCGGGAATGACTTTTTCCCCCTGGATGCAAAAGGCAGCGTGATCCCCTCCGACACTGACTTTGAGGAAACATGGGAGGTAAGGCTGTCCCTGATTTGTCTGTCTTCTTCCAGGCTGGTTTCCTGGGGTCCTTGTGAGTGGACAGGTGTGAGTTCTGCCACTACTTCTTGCGTGGCATGTTGTTGTTCTGCTGCTGTTAGTTTGTTTGTTTTATCACCCGAGGAGATGGTTATTGATTTTAGAGAGAGAGGGGGGGGAGGGGTTCATCAATGTGGGAGAGAAACTGATCAGTTGCCTGTCCTGTGCACCCTGGCTGGAACTTGAACCCACAACCTTTGGGTTAATGGATGATGCTTTAACCATCTGAGCCTTATTGGCCAGGGCTGTCATTGTTTTTGTCTCTTCCTGTCCATTTAAGCCAGCCTGGTTTCTCTCTTTGTGTCTCTTGGCTTCTGGAAGGTCTGGATAGTAAGGGCAGGACTGGTGTGAAAGGTGCATCTGGTCCTGTCCTGTGGGGCGCACGTCAGGTGCAAGCAGACCCTTTTGTCTTTAGGCCATGGAAGAGCTGGTGGATGAAGGGCTGGTGAAAGCTATTGGAATCTCCAACTTCAACCACGTCCAAATTGAGAGGCTCTTAAACAAACCTGGCTTAAAATACAAGCCAGTGGTGAACCAGGTAAACTCCTGCAGGGAAGCTGGTGGGCATGGGGACACCTGCTGCTCTCTGATTCCGGCAGGTACTCCCTGTTCACATCACCTGGGTGCTAGCAGAGTCCCTTATTCACGATTCAGCATGACAGGGAGTGAAACTCGTGGGAGAGAAAGGGTTTGAGCCTGGCTTGTGATGGATTGGGGTCTCACAGGTAGCAGCCTGCGGACGTTGAGAGCCTCAGACCTGTCACAGGTGATAAGTGGCCAAAGCCAGAAAAATCCCTTAGGGCCCATGGCCACGGTACCTCAGTAGCGAGGTTATTATTAATGTCAAGGACACTAGCTGGGAAACGTAGATTTGCTGTGGCTTATCTGGGAAATAGGGCGCTGGTTACATGAAACTTCCTAGCTGGGGAGGTTGGGACTTGGCACGGGGAACCCTTGTGTGTGTACTGTTGCCTGGGCCTGGAGCCGCACCTGCATATTGTTTGCACTTGCAGATCGAGTGCCACCCATACCTCACTCAGGAGAAGTTAATCCAGTATTGCCAGTCCAAGGGCATCGTGGTGACTGCCTACAGCCCCCTTGGCTCTCCTGACAGGCCCTGGTGAGTTTCCACGGGATGCTGTTTTCTTGTTGGTTAGTGGGGTTAGAAATGGCTAAAGAGAAAAATTCAGCATGAAGGGAAGTGGCCCCAGGGCTAATGTGCAGACCTTCCCAAGAACCTCTTTGTTGGGCTTCCTGGTTGGCATTTCTAGGAGCAGAAGGCCTGCTCCTTTTCCAGAGGGTTGGGAGATCATAACCAGGCTTCAAACCAGGAGGAGGCTGGGGGGCTTCCCTCTGAGGGTGGCGGAGTTGGGGGTGGGGGTGCCGGCCCTGTTGAATGGCAGCGTCGATGGTTTCTCACATGAGCCAACTTTCTACCTCCAGGGCCAAACCTGAGGACCCGTCCCTGCTGGAGGACCCCAGGATCAAAGCCATAGCTAACAAGTACAATAAGACTACAGCCCAGGTACAGCCATTTCCAGGCACTTATGACGGTCCCCAGAACTGTGTTCATGGTGGTCCCATTGGGCCAGGAGGGGAAGGTGACTGAGCCCAGTCAAGCCTTCTTATAAGTGTGGCTTGGGGTCATGGGGTGTGTAATAGACAGGGCATGGACCAGGGAGTTAGAAGACTGCCGAATGGCCAGGGAACATCAGTCCCTGCTCTCCACCTTCCCAGGCTGCTGTGGGCGTCAGCCGCTGCTCTGTAGGTCAAGGCATGTCTACCCCTAGGAGAGCTTGTCAGATGTTGGGGAAATGTTACCCTTCTCCCTAACAGCACTAGGACTTGCTGTCTCCTTGTGGGTAGGACACCTGGGAGACACTGAAGTGCATGGCATGTGGCTAAGAACAGGGCTCTGGGGTCAGATCTTGAGTGCCATGCCCCTTCTGCTACTGGGTGTGACCCTCACGTCCCTGAGCCTTGATTTTCTCAGGTGAAGTTCTGGAGCGCCCCCTTTCCTGTTAGGGTTATGTGAGGTGACTACATGAGTTCTTGGTACATGTCCGCACCTGGCACATCTCTTCCCAGGTGTTGATCCGGTTCCCCATACAGAGGAATGTGGTCGTGATCCCCAAGTCTGTGACACCTGAACGCATTGCTGAGAACTTCCAGGTGAGGTCCTGCTGGTTCCCCTGCTGGTTTCTCTCAATGGAGAAGGGGGTGGAAGTGGACTCTACAGGGCCTCATCCTGTCCCTGCCATGTTGTGTGTGGGACCCCCACCCTCTGGCATGTCTCAGTCAGGGAGCCATCCTCAGAAAGCTGAGGGCCCTCCTGCCCGCTGGCCTCTGTGCCAGCCACGTCTTCCCTGAGATTGGCCTTCACACAGACGGTTCTCCCGATACACGGCTTTGATCTCTGTACAAACTGTACTTGGTGTCTAAGGCCCCAAGGCCTTTGACCACAGCCTTCAGTTGTCCAGCTGGGATTCATCCCAGATCCTCTGGGTGTCCCGAGTGCTCTGTGTAGCGCCTTCCAATGGGTGTGTGGTCAGTTCCTCCCTGTGTACAGCCGTTAAGTTTCCTGGGCTTCATTGTAAATTGAGGCGGAGACATGTCTTACCCACTATCGAGTTCCCTGGTGCTGAGCACAGCAGAGGTACCCAATAGTGATTTTGAAACGAACTACATGGAGTAAAAGGTATTTTGCTGGGCGGTTCTGGAAGGGACGGACTGTTTGTGATGTCTTACATAGGACCAAGCCAAACCCTGTGCCTTCACAGGGTAATCAGTACATGTTCTCTTGAGTTTAGTCTCCCTTCCTCCCCGCCCCACCCAAGCGGCACCCCACCCGTGGTCCTGCGCAGAGTGGCTGGGACATCCTGTGCTTCGACATTGCTGGCGGTGCTCACTGGATGTTCTTTCCTTCTAGGTCTTTGACTTTGAACTGAGCAGCGAGGATATGGCCACCTTGCTCAGCTACAACAGGGACTGGAGGGTTTGTGTCTTAGTGAGGTGAGTGGGTCCCAAGTGAGGGTCAGATGCTGTAGAACCGAAGGGCTGACTCCTGAAAACCCCAACGTCCAGCGGCTTCTCTCGCGGCTGTTCTTATTTGTGTTTTCTTGCATGTGTAGCCGGAATTGCTTAATTCTGTGTCAGACAAACCTCACACAGCCAGGGGAAGATGCCAGGACATCTGCTCTAGTATTTTCTCGTGCCAGCCCAGGTGCAGTTTTGGCCTGACTTGCAGTTACTGTATATTTTGGCATTTAATTTCCAAATCTCGCTGTAGGTAAAAAAACTAGAGGATTCCAGGTGGCCTGAGTGCCACCGTCATGGAAGAATTTGCCTGTGGCTCATCTGATAATGACTCCAATGAAAGGGGCTTAGTAGGAGGATCATGGTGCTCAGGGCCCAAGGTCGTCCCTGCTCTGGCATAGATAAAGTCATCAAGAGTCATTCTCAGAGTGACTCTAAGAAACTCACTCGACTCCTCTGACTGGCAGTCACCTTTGGGCCCTCCAGCTATACATTCGCTGGTTCCTTATATTTCTTCATAGTTTGGAGCCTGAGGGGGAGGGATAAGGAAGGCTGATAATTTGCTTTTCCTACCCATGCAGCAGCTCAAGTTCAAAACAACTCTGCTCTCAGGAAGAAACATCCCACTTTCCAGTGGAGACCAAACCTCCTCTATTGTTTTTATTGTGTGATCTCTGCCAGTTTCTGCTGTCACCTGAGTAGTTAGTTACTCTTCTAAGCAAAATGGGAACATTGTTTGACACAGGGTAGGGTGCGAGCTTTCTCTTCAGCCTCTGTGCCCTCTCTGTCCCATTTGGAGCTTGCCCCAATGGGGTGCCCACCAGTGCCCCACGCAGGTGTCTACCAGGTGCGCAGCTCGGACAATAATCTCCCCTGTCTTTGTGTGTGAACGTGTTTGTGAGTGTGCTGTCTGTTGCACCAGGGCCTCAGATTCCAAAGAGGCCACAAAAAGAGTTTATCACTGGCAGTCCCAAACCAAGGCCTGTTCTGATGCCTCTGTGTGTGTGAAAGTTACTGAACCTTAAGACAGTGAAACCATTTTTGGATCTAGCAGGCGAGGGAGAGAAGTGAATCTTGTGCCAAGTTACATTTGTTCCGCTTTGAGAATCTTCATGCCAGGCATTCAGTTCCCTTCCCACTGCTGACATGACTATGGAAGCTCTCCAGGCTGGTAGATCTCAGTGCTTTACCAATTGGTCCCTTTACGTTTAGAGTTTCTCCACACTCCAGTACGAGTCTGAAAACCATCAGATTATTTTGTGGACTACTGATGTTTGTGTGGGGAAGGAATGGCTGTCTTCAACATTCCCAGGTCTCCCAGGAAGTTTTTTCTAACTATACCTACGTATTCATATACACATCACTTTTGTTCGGCAATTATTGTGGTGCTTAGCCTCTGTTGCTGATAGCGGTATTACTTACATACCTCAGGTTTGATGGGATTTAAAAAATGTCTAACAATGGGAGTCTGTCAGTGGTTCTGAATATTTGAATAGAGTTTTATGCCCCAGGCTGGATTCACCCTGGGCCTTTCACCCTCTGCCTAGCCAGTTCTTCCACAATGATTGCAATCATGTTCCTAACATAAGCTGTTGGCCCTGCCACTTGGATCTGTGGACCATGGCAAACATGACTGCAGCTCTCTATCCCCAGGTTGATGCCCAGCCGGTCTCCGCTGTATCTCTCTTTACCAAATTCTCAACTACTCCACTTGATTCACTTCAGCTCCTGCTGATACTGGGAGACTTCTGGAGGTGCCCCCTCTCCATGTACACAGAGCACTTTCTGTGTCACATGCATGGACCCTTAACATGTCTTATTTATCACTTCCCTACTGTTTAAGACAATAAGAGACTCCTGTTCGGTCCTGCTAGAATGAGTTACAGGGAGGAAGGAACTGTGGCACAGTTGCTAAACTTAATAGGAAGGGTGGTGTCTGTCATGCATGGACCAGCTCTGAAGACCCCATGACAGTGGCCTCACAGGCCTACCTGTAGTGAGACACTCGCTGTTTCTGTCTCCTAGGGATTTATCACAGTTGAAATGTCTTGAAAAACTAACGTGTTTCTCTTTTCTCCTGACAGCTGTGCCTCCCACAAAAATTACCCCTTCCACGAGGAGTTTTGAAGCTGTGGGTGCCTGCTCTTCCCCAGCAACCTGCAGCTGCCCTCCTGCCTCATCCTTCCTGTATGTAGTACAGGGCTGCCCGTGTCCCTCTGTGGCGGGGCAGCCGCCTGCAGATGAACCGGCAAAGGCCTGGTCGGCCTGGCCTTGGGTCCAAACAGCAGTCTTGAGTAGAGGCCTCATTCAGTTTTCTTTGCCCTTCTTGTCCAGTGGGACAGTACCACCTCAATATCCTTTCCTAAGTTGAATCTACAAAGTGAAAAACAGTGCCACTAACAGTTGGGTTTTGGCTGCTTGGAACTGTAATCCTTACAGCCAGACTTTACCTTGCCCCAAATAACAGTACTTTTGTGAGCTTGATGCTGTGCATTTTGTTTGGTGTGTTGAATGAATCATCGCCTTCTGTCCCACTTGGCCTTCATCCCATGTTCCCCACAAAGCAGGCCATTCAACCCTACAACATGGATGTGGACTTGGCACCTTTCCTTTGGTGGGAGACCCCTTAACCCAGTATTTTACCCATTTAGCTTTAGGATCATAGGTTTCATCTGAAGTCAGCTGAGGTAGTCCCTACTACAAGTATTTAAATCAGCTACTTAACTTCTAGATCATTGATTAAAAACATGTCAAAACAAATTTGAAACGTCATCCAGAAGCACCAAGAAGATAAAAGGCCCTGCTCTCCTGCTCCTGCAGAGGCTGGGAGATGTTCTCTAGTCATGTGTCTGGTAGGGAGCTGGCCTGGGGCTGGGAAGAGGAGGAAATCTCAGTCTATCACAAAGGGCTTGTTTATAATTTTGAAGATAAATAGTATATGAGGTGATCAGTGGCCCCAGGAGCAGGTGGGGGCCTGTGTGGGTGTTGGAGCCAGCTTCACCACTGCCCCTAACAGTTGATCTGAGTCTGGAGCAGATAGACACCAGAGGGTCTCATAGATAGAGACAGCTTTTCCCATAGGCAGCCCCTTCCTCCCTTCACTTTATGGAAATAAAACCCCTGTATCTTCTGGGGCAGGTTCCAGTCCAGCCTCGTGGCTCTGGTGGAGTCACTGTGTTGAATGAAGTGAAATACAAAATACACCCGAGAAACAGTTGAAATTCCACCAAAACAATCCCCCACAAGACCTGTTAATAAGATAACAAGACCAACTGAAAGATGAACTAAATTTTATTGAATCACAGGCCATTAAAACCTGCCCTTGAAACACCTGAGCAGTGCTGCCAAAGACTTGGTTTTATGCAGCAGTTTCTCAAGGTCTGGTTTCATACCAAGGTTTCCTGATGCTGAGGCCTTATATGTTTTAGGGTGGTGTCAATAGTGCTTGCTAACAAAAACCATCATTCCAGAGCTCTGGGCAATGCCCAGCCAGAAACCCACGCAGGCTTCCTAGAGGGACTGCCTTTGGAAGATCATGGCTCTTAGACCCAGCACCAAGCTGCACAGTCTGTTGGGCTCCCCCTGGGAAACATAGAAACTTGGGAGTCCCACAAGGGCCAGGTTAAACCTGTAAGTCCCCACTGGAAGACTGGAATGCTGGGTACATGTTTCCTTGTTAAAACCAGTGGCCCCGGGGGAGGAGGACTAGGTCATGGGAAAATAATTTAGTTACTGTGAAGCCTGGCCTGTGCTCTCACCTCTCCTGATCCTTTGTTGTATCAACTGCAGTTTTTAAAATTTGAATGCACATCCTCACCTGAGAGCTCCCTGCCCCTTCACTTGTTTTTTCCGTTTCCCTGTAATTAGCATTGATTATCTTTGATTGACAAGCTACATGCCTCCAAATTTACCCCCTTTCAATAGAAGATCTTTTGGGAACAAAGAACTGGGCCTTTGGCCTTGAGCCCCTGGCCAGGTCTTCCCTTTACATAGCTGTTTGGGAAGCAGTTAGTTCATTCGAGGCACTGGGGGTTCTCTGCAGGCAGGGGTCCCCCACAAGTCTTTCATCCTTTGAAGACATTTCCTAGCTGCTCTAAGGAAGACATTGTTCTCCCAGATCCCCCTGAGAGCCTCCCTCTCTTCTTCCTGGAATTCTGCTTCCTGGGTCTTCCTGTAGCCCAGCTTCTAGCTCAGCCTGAAGATACACTGGTGTCCGTTTTCCTTGCCCTCCCAATGCCACGATACACTGTGCTCCCCCATGTCAGTTGCATCAACTAGCAATGAATGAAATGAGTCAAGGGCTTTTCTTAAAGTGACTAGCAAAACCACCTAGTGTGAAATCAGTGTATTTCAGATCCAAAGAGGGACGGCCTAGTTCTGAAATACATGAAAGGGTGGTATAGCTACAGACAGACTTGAGTCTTTGTTGCAGCTGTACTCTTCCTCATCATGACCTTGAAGAAATACCGAACATACCATCTTTCATTTCCTCAGTCTAAAATGCCTACCTCCTCATGGTCATGGGGATTAAATGAGATCATAAATGGAAAACCCCTCTCCCAGGCCTGGCACACAGCACTCAGGACATGCTAGCTGCTATAGCCGGTACTGTTGTTAATATAACCAAAGGTCAACAACAGAAGCAAAGCCATTTGTTTGCAGGTGGTGGCCCTGAGGGAGCTATGCCCAGAGGGCTCTTTTCTCAGTAGGAACGGTGCTTCCTTCAAGGCCTCAACTCTCCAACCTCATGTGCAGGAAGGGTAGCTCTTGATACATTTATCGGTGAGCGGCACACTAAGCTTTTATTTCCAATCTGCTACTGGCACAAGAACAAACCCTGAAGATATTACTGCCTGTAAACAAGTTGTTTTTTGGTTTTTTGATACTGATAAATGAACCCATACAGTGTTAAATCATCTAATCCTGTGTTTCCCTAATCCAGTGTTTTTCAACTAATTTTTGGCAACAGACTCCTTTCTTCAAAATAAATGCTACACAGATCCTCAATCTATACACCAGATAAGGGCAGAGCTGCAGTGATTTAAGTGTGGGGGAGGTGTCTTGGAACCAAGGTGGTCTGTATCCCACATACAGCTCCCCAGACACAGGGGCGCTGGAACACAGTTTAAATAAAAGCCTTGGGTCAAACCCTTTGTTGTTTGTTTATTTATAAGAGCTATAAATATTTCTTTTACACAGTTGCTGGAGTTCAAGATTTCTGGAGTGGCTTAGCGGAGTGGTTCTGAAGGGGTGTTTCTCATGAGGTGACTATGTATGACAGCTGGGAATCGTCATGCCAAGGCTGGGTTGGGCTGGAAGACTTGATTCTAAGATGGTGCCCTCAATCTCGAGCTTCAGTTCCTTACCACTTTCATAAAGCGACTGGAGTATTCATGACATGAGGCTGATTTCTCAGAGTGATCCAAGAGCACACAAAGCAGAAGCCACCATGTCTTCATATCTAACCTCAGAAGTCACATACCCATCATTTCCACTAACGATCAACCCTATTCACTGGGACAGCGGGGAGGCTGGTTACCACAATTTGCAACGCTATAACTGCATATGGTTTAGGAAGCATTTCAGAAGAAATGCAAATGATATTTCAAAAGGGTATATATTTAGGTTGGCATGCCCAGCTAAGCAACCCTTTGGTTTTACAACAAACAACTCAGGATCAGAGAGGTGAAGCAACTAGCCAACACTCAGAGCAGTTTAAGCAGAAATGTAGGGTCACTGGATTCTAGCCTGTTGCGTTTCATCATATTAACAATGACATTGCATTTTAATAAAATTAGAGTGACTTACACATGTAAACAATTGTAAGACCAGGTAATCAAGGTTCTGTTGAGAATGAAGTCAGATGGGTAGCATGTGCTCTTGATGTGGTGTGAGAATGGCAATTTACCTCCATTGTCCCCAAACCCCAGTCTAGTATGAGAAAATGTCAGATAACTCTGAGTCATTGAAGGACATTCTACAAAACTTGACCAAAAACATTGAAAGCCTGAAAAGCCATCACAACCAAGAGGAGCCTAGAAGGACGTGATGACCACATGGATGGGATCTGGGGTCAGGAAAGGTCGGGGAGGGATTAGGTAAAAACTAAGGACATTGGAATAATCTAGACTTTACTTTTTTATATATATATAAATTTATTTGGGCTAAACCGATTAAGAATATGCTGGTGAGTAAGATCCCAAATGCTCCCTGGAATGACTAGTCTGGACTTCAGCTAGCAATAATTTACAATATTGATTCACTAATTATGCCAAATGTATCATACTAATGTAATCTGTTAATAATGGAGACGGTGTGGATTATATTGGAACTCTGTACTATCTTAGAAATTTTTCTATAAATCTAAAGCTTAAAAAAGTAGAACTTCAAAAATAAAGTATTAAGATGAGACAGAAGTTTTTCTAATCAGAACATTAATAAGTCTGCCTAGATTACTCACTTGCTTTCAAAATGCTCACACATTTCTTAGATCAAGCAAACAAAGTAAATAATCACTAATTTTACTTATAGAGACTACGTATTTCTCAGCACATATGGGACACTTAATGAAAATCAATGATATGCTAGGCCAAAGTGCTTGCCTCCACAAATTTCAGTGAATTGGTATCATTTGAATGATAGTCTCTGCCCACCATTAAATAAAAATAAAACATTAACAAAACAACTGCCCACTCTTTCGCATACACATTTGAAATTTTAGAGAGACAATTTAAGGGTTAAAATAACTGCAAACAATATATATGGCACTAATTAACAATTATATCCCAAGTAACATTTTATGAACATTATATATATATATATATATATTTATATATATATATATTTATATATATATATATAAAATCTCCATCCTCTGGACAGTGCTTTAAGGTCACTCCTATTATTATCTTATTCACAGATGGAGAAACTGGGGCACATAGAGACTGAACAGTCTGCCCAAGGTCATGGGGAAATGGTGGAGGGATTTCTGCAGGTGGGCAGTTGACTCCAAAGTCTGCGCCCATCCTCACGGGCTGCCTCCTACTATAAAATAGGAAACATGAGGAGTGGAAAAAACAGCATATCAAAGCTTTTGGGAGGCAGCCACACAGTACTGACGGGTCTAATCACTTACGGAGTCTTCTAACCATTAACAAAGCTGAACAATGAGTTAAAAACCTCACCACAAAAAAATAATGTGACACCAAGATGGCTTTACGGGAGCAATGCTATGTATTACAACGTTCTAGGTACTGACAATGCTAAACCTACATGAGCTCTTCCAGAAAACAGAACAAGAGGGACTACTTTCAAAATCATTTTATGCAGCTAGAGCAAGTTGAACACTAAAATCACTGGGAGGGTTCAAGAGAGGAAAATTACAGACCAGTCTCACTGAAGAACAATTATGCAAAAATCCTAAGTGAAATATACTTACACATTAATCGATGTGAATTTGTCATAGAAATGCAATGTTGATTCATTATTAGAAAATTATTACTGTCATCTCCTGTATTACCATAATAAGTTAAAGGTGAGTGTATGCATTCAAACAAAATAGGATTTCATATGAGACAACATCTCTTTATAATAAAAATCTTCTGGCAAACTCAGAATAGAAGAAAACTTTTAACCTGCTAAAGGGCATCTACCTCATGGTGTACAAACTATAGTGTGTGTTTCCGCATGAATGAATTTCAAAATGGAATGCTGAGGCAATAAAATCTCACCCCAGAAAAATACATAAAGTAGAATTCTACTTGCATTGCACTTAAAATAGGCAAAACTAACCAACATGTTTTTAAGGATATAATCACAGGTCATAAAACCATAAAGAAGAGCAAGAAAACGATTTATTAAAAATTCAAGAATGGGAGTTGGCAATAGCCAAACAACAGCCTTATTTAAGAATAGGCAGAGAACTTATAATAGACATATTTCCAAAGCCATGCAAATAGCTCACAAGTACATTAAAAAATTGCTCAACATCACTCATCATCAGGGAAGTACAAATCAAAACCATAATGAGATAGCACCTTAGACCTGTTGGAACGCTACTATGAAAAAGACAAGAGGTAAGGGCTGGTGAGGATGAGGAGAAAAGAGAACTCTTGTTCAGTGTTGGTGGGAATGCAAACTGGTGCAGCCGCTGCAGGAAACAGCACAGAGTTTCCTCAGATATTTAAAAATAGAGCTAAGACATGAAAACAACCAAAGTGTCCATTGATGGATGAATGGATAAAGAAACTGCAATAATAGAATATTATTCAGCCATAAGAAAGAAGGAAATCCTCCATTGGTGACAACATGGATCCATCGGGAGTGCGGTAGACTAAGTTAAATGTCAGACGGAGGAAGACAAATATGACATGATCTCACTTGTATGGGGAATCTAGAAACATTGAACTCATAGAAACAAGTGTGGAGTTGTGGTTACCAGGGGCCACCGGGTGGGAGGAAGGGGGAAATGCAGATCAAGGGCACAAAGTCCCAGCTATGAGATGAGTAAGTTCTGGGAATCTAGTGTACAGCAGCGGTAGTGGTGCTGCAGTTAACAATACTGGATTGTACATGTGAAAGTTGCTAAGAAAGTAGAGCTTTAGTAGTCTCACCATAACAAAATGTTCATCTTGTGCAATAAAGTATGTTAAACATTTCCCAATGTAACTATGTCTGTGTATCAAATCATCACATTTGTACAACTTGAATTACACAATGTTTGTTTTGTGTCAATGATACTTCAATAGCCCTGGCTGATGGCACAGTGGATAAGGTGCCGGCCTGTGAACCCAAAGCTCGCTGGTTCGATTCCCAGCCAGGGCACATAACCAGGTTGCAAGCCAGGTCTCCAGCCAGATCTGTAGCTGGAGGCAGGTGAAAGGCAACCATACATTGATGTCTCTCTCCCTCTCTGCCTCTCTCCCTTCCCTGCTCTCTAAAAATAATAAATAAATCTTTTTAAAAAAATGATACTTCAATAAACCTGGGGAGGGGACAGACTCAGGGGAAATGCGAACTGAAGTTACCCCCCACGAACTTACCCCACACGAAGTTACCCCACACGCGCACACTCCGGGTGAGGGAGGGGGCAGGCGGGGAGGTGGACTGAGGTTTGAGGTCAGGTAAGGACAAACAAAAGGCTTCTAAGATACCACTTATTTCTTAACCTGTTTTCTAAGAATATATGTATTTATTTCACACCTTCAAATAGTATACAGAGGTTTTGTGCACCTTTTCAATATAGGATGTATTTCATAATAAACAAATAAATATTTGACGAATAAACAAATGATTTAATTTGATCCTGCATGACTTGTGTATCATAATTTTCCTTTTACAGATAATGAACTTAAATCAAGATAAGCCCACTGATTTGCCAAATATCTCACAGCTACTCCACAGTTCCACTTCTCATCCTGTGACCTTTCCACTGAAACTAATTTTTATGACTGTTCCTGCTGCTATCTGATTGAGACACAGAAAATTTAGAGTGCCCAACTGCATGAACTGAGGGGAAAAAAAAAGTCTGGTTTCTTTGCATAAAGCCATCTTTTAAGAATAGCATTCTTATGCAGCGCAAGGAATCCACAATATTGTAATAACTATGTACGGTGCCAAGTGGGTGCCAGGCTCATTAGGGGAACACTCTGTAAAGTGTATGATTGTCTAACCACTACGCTGTACACCTGAAACTAATTAAACAAACAAACATCAAATGCAAACTGCCCTTGAAAAATAAAATGTAGAAAAAGGTTTAAAAAATATTAACACCTCTCCTGCTTCCCTTGGTTTTCTGCTGGGTCGGTGAGATTCATTGGTGATCTGTATGCCAGAGTTGCAAGCCAGGCATGGCTGTAGTGATCTTAGGGGATGAGAGAGATGGTCAGACCGCAGACAGCAGATTTTAGAAGAGAATTCTCAGTGCCTTTTCTATGCCCATTAGATAGCTGGGACCCAGGAAGGGAGGGGAAGCTTAACAGTCCAGGACAGAATTTAGGTACATTTTGGTGGAACTGGAGCACAGGGTCAAAAGGAACCAGAAAAGGGGGCATTTACCTGGAACCAGTCCCCGTGGCTCAGCACAGCAGGGAGGGCTGGAGGGCCAGCGTGAGACCAGGCTGGCCTGCCCCCTGGGGAAGCCTGGACTTGTACACCAGGGCTAAGGGTCAAGAAGGGGGCAGGTAGGTCTCCTGTCTTCCCTCCCCCACCCAGGTCAGCCAGAGAAATTTTCTTTTCATCTGCTTTGTTTGTTGGAATTGCGTGTAAGATTTCCTTTGGGGAAAGTGGAGTTCACAAGAGGCCTGGATAGGGTGCAAGAGATCTGTGAACTCGGACAGGGAAACATTTACATTCCACTGTGAATATAGAAGACAAATGGAAATGGTCCGACTGTGTCATTGATAGAAATCACAGATATTTCTATATCATGTTATCTTTGTTACAGAGATCTCAAAATATCATTTATGCTCAACACTGCTTTGAAATTACAATAGTCATTAAACCTGTCTCTAGACCTGTTATTTAATCGCTGATAAAAAGCATATCTATTGCTATATCACACATTTGTTTTCAATATTTTGAGAGCATTCTTTGAAAATTATGGAATTCCTTTGTGATCCTGGGCATTTTATATTATGCATTAAAAAATATTCTTAGAAGGGGCCCAAAGGTCTGCAGCCTGCCTAAGGGTCTGGCATGAAAATAATTAGAACCAACGCCCTGATTCTGTGCTGGACTCTGGGCCTCTTGACCCAGGTGGTTAAGTAATGTAGTGGTGATAGTTTTCCAAATTAGATGACCACATCATTTATCTTTTGAGTTGGAAGGGAGAACTGTTAATAATTATGCTGGGACAAGTGTAAACTGGGACAGGTGGTCACTCCACCTGAAGAGACTGGATTCTGAACAATTAAAAAAGAAAATGCCAGGTGATTAAATGTGACTTACAAATGTCAACATAAAAAACTCTGCAAATAGCCCTGGCTGGTAGCACAGTGAATAAGGCGCCGGCCTGCGAACCCAAAGGCCGCAGGTTCGATTCACCAGCCAGGGCACATAACCAGGTTGCAAACCAGGTCTCCAGTCAGGTCTGTGGCTGGAGGCAGGTGAAACGCAACCATACATTGGAAAAAAAAAAAAAAAACTCTGCAAATATGCCGCTGATAGAACTAGATTATTTTCTAAAGTCCAACCAGATAAACCAAAGTAGAACTAAAACAAAGCACACTGGCTTAAAAAGAAGTAATTTTAGCATGTAATAATAATAATATAGCTAATACTGATGTACCACTTGCTGTGGACCGGAGGCCGTCAGTCATGATAAGTATGTGCTATTATTATTCCCATCTTACAAATGGGGGAAACTTGGTTGGCATCACACAGCTGGGAAGAGTGAGCTGGGCCCAAAATCCATACAGACTGGCTGCCACATGTGTGCCAGGGTCTCCCCTGACTCTTCGAAACTGTGGAACATTAGGAATTTTCATGATCCAGAGTCCTACAAAATAGCAGATGGAATAAAAAGATTGGCCTGTTTATCTCCAGCATCTACTAAGGTAGAAGCTGCTTTTACTCTAGATGACTTGAACCAGTTATTTGAAAGAAATTCCCCAGGGTGAATAGGAATATCGGGGTCCCCCTGGGAAGGTGTTGGGGCATGGAGCCCTGTGCAGGCCAGGCCAAGCCTGTAACATTTGACTGGAAAGCCAGGAAAGCTGGGTGCATAGAAGCCTTGATGCTCTAGACAGGGGGCCCCAGTATGAATCTGGCCTTGGGAATATTCCATATGTCCTTTGAAGTCTGCCCTGTGACCTAAACTTCCTTGACTTCTGTATTGCACCTGCAGTAGATGTTAAACCTTAACCCACATGTAATCTCACCCTCCCTAAAATACAATGGGCCACCTGGAGTTCTCAGAGTCACCTTGTCTAACATACCATAGCCTGAAGCAGATTCCTTCTGCCTTACATTCCTTCTATTGTTATCTAAATTTAACAATCCCTTTCTTTTGAATACTCTTCTGTGGTAATGATTTGTGGTGTGTACATGCATCTCCAACCTTATGTAATCAATAAAAACCTTTGGAGGTGGGCTATCAAGGCCTTTGTCAATCAGATACTGGCTGGCCTTCGCTCCCCTAGGAGAGAACTGTCTGGGAAGGTTCATTTCATCTGGGGCACCAGGGGATCTCTGTGGGTCAGGGGTACTCTACACAGGAAAATCTGAAAGGTTTCATAGAGCAACGGAAGTATTCTTTTAGCGCTGACTGATATGGCTCACTTGGCTGCAAGTCAAGAGTTGCCAGTTTGATTTCCAGTCAGGGCACATGCCTGGGTTGTGGGTTCGGTCCCTGGTCAGGGTGCGTTTGAGAGGCATCCAATTGATGTTTCTCATATCGATGTTTCTCTTCCTCTCTTTCCTCCTCCCTTTCCCTCTCTCTAAAAGTAAATAATTTTTTTTAATTAAAAAAAAAAAAAAAGAACTATTCCTTTAAGACTCCTAAGGTGTGATTAACTCTCTCCCCAGGCATTCAGGTCTTTCCTTTGACTGCAACCCCTGGGTTCCCTATGAAAGGCAGCGTAGGGCAGTAATTAAAAGCACAGGCTTAAAGTTCAATTTCAGGGCACCTATTAGCAGGGTGACCTTGGGGAAGTTCCATAGCCTTCTGGGGCTGCAAACCTCTCATCTGTAGCATGGAAATAATGATAAACCTCATAGGTAATGATGCAGAGTAAATGAGTCTGGAAAACATGTAATACATAGTAATGATTATTATTATCACTATCATTTTATTATTCATCTCTACTTTAACTGTTTTGTCCCCAAACTCATCTCTCTTTATGATTCTATTTTCATGAGCTCTGAAATTTTCAACTTTCTTTTGAATTGTTTTCATCATTCTGTAGCAATCTTTGGGTGACTATACTAACATTTGCTTATACAAAATTTGCACCAGAACTAATTTGCTGAGGCAGCGTGGACTTTAGAAAACTGGAGTGAGAACAGGGGCCCATGTGATTAGCCCGAATTCTTGATTTGCCCACTCATAACAGCATTTGCATTTTGCTGAGCCAACATGAGCTTCTCTAAGTTTGGGGGTGTCCAAAGAATGTTGCAGTAAAGAATGAGTTGACAAAAAAAAAAAAAAAGACAATTGATTATTTATCACCTTTGTAGAAACAAGATGAATTCTTGTTTTCAATGAAACAGAACACTGCTGGGCCTGATGACATGAAAAATGTAAATGATACAAAAGAAAGATAATTCAGTATGAAAAAGGAAGACACACCTCACATCTTGGGAAATGTTTATATTGGTGTGAAAAGGGGTTAATAAATGGTTTTTTGTTTTTTTGGATTAAAAAAAAGATTTTATTATTATTTTTAGAGAGAGGGGAAGAGAGAGAGGCGGAGAGGGAGAGAGACATCAATCAATGTATGGTTTGCCTTTTTTCACCTACCTCCAGCTACAGACCTGGCTGGAGACCTGGCTTGCAACCTCATTATGTGCCCTAGCTGCGGAATAGAACCAGCAACCTTTGGGTTCGCAGGCCGGCTCCTTATCCACTGTGCCACCAGCCAGTGCAATAAATGTTTTTCTAAGGCCAATTAAAAAAATCATTTTGGTTGTATCCTCCACTAAAAAACAAACAAACAAAAAACTGCATCATGATCCATTACATACTTAGGTTGAAACAAAATTTTGCACACCAGAAGCTCACTCTGCAAAATGATATTTTTAGCCTATTCTATTACCAATATTAATCAACATTCAATAATATTATCTGAATATAACTTTTCTATGTTTCTATTCTATTCTTTTCCTTTACTGCTGATAGTGAGCCACTTAATTAATTCCATAATCTACTAATAAGTCATGACTTGCAGTTTAAAAATAGTGATCTAAAGAGCTCTGATAAATATATTATTGGATAAAGAATATACATAGATGCTTCTACGCATAAAACATTTTTTACAATTTTTAAATTTGTGGAAAAACCATTGCAAAAATATAGTAAAATCTATTGAAATTATAAATGATAAAGCATAATTTTACTAGCAAATTCAAATTGGCAAAAATTAAAAGCAATGATGACAGTACACTAAAGATCTTTCTTGAATGCATTTGTCTATGTCCCTCTTCAATTCAAAACAAATTTGAGGTGGTTTTATGTACTGAAATTGCCAAATACAATGGATGGCAACACCTATTGTTGCAATTTTGTCTGAGAAGCAATTTTGTAGTAGATTTGTGGAGTCATAAAAATGTTCATGTCTAAAAGTAATTCTACTTCTGGGATTTTGGCCCAATAAAGCTGTTCAAAGAAAGAGAAAACTCTCCATGAACAACTTTGTATATCATTATTGAAATAATGAAAAATGAGAGTCTGTCTAAATAGCTAAGAAGAGCACAATATTTAAATAGGCTATACTACATCAACTCAAAATATTTTGCAGTCCCTAAAATGATAATTATGACTATGAAACAACAGGAGTAAATGCTCATGATAATAAATGTAAAACTTATAAAACAAAATTCTGTGTGTTCCAGTTACTGTGGCTACATAAAAATTACCCTAAAACAATCATGAATTTAAAAACCATTACTTTAATGTTAATTAAATAATAGTAAGTCCTTCTATAAGAAATTCTAATCTCTTCGCAGACATAGGGTTGTCTAAGGCAGGCTGTGTGTAAAGGTCATAGATAGACCTGTGGAGAAAAGAAAAATACCACATAGAATTTCAAATTATTCCTCCAGTTATATTCTTGCATCTCTACATTCATCCCAAAGGCAAGAGCTGTTCTGAGCTCTAGCTTTTAATATCTAACTACTGAGTGAACATCTGCGAACACCTTGAAAGTCAAAGTCATTATCTTGTCTCTAAAACCTGTTCATCTGCCTATGTTCCCAGCATCAAAGTTGAAGGAGAGGGAGGCTGGTAGAAATTGTTTTTAAAAAAAATAAAGAAATTGTAAATCTCTAAGATCCGGTGTTTTTCGAATCCAGGACTTAATGTGGCTGGGGAACCTGCATCTTTAGCAAGCAAGCCAGGTGCCTCTGGTTCTCACGGAAATGGGGGGTGGGGAAGGGCATCAGAACCACATTTGGAAAGTGTGCTCCAAGTCCTGCTACCCAGGAACCAAACCTGAGAGTAGAGAGGAGAGCAAACCCCGCTGTGGATTACCCCACCCCCACCCTGCACTGCCACATGCCCTGTCTTGCTTAATGACATCACTGCTTATTTGCCCAGGTGAGAGACTGGGTGTCCTCCTGCCCCTCCCTTGACCTGGCAGTCTCCCCTCTTCTGGATTTCCTCTCCCACCTCCTGGTTGAGACATGTGACATCTGTAGCCTAATGACTATACTGTCCTTGGATGGGTCTCCCACCCAGAATACCACCGATCCTTCTACCCACTACCCTGGCCCCTAGGGAGCTTGAGAAATGTAATTGATCATGTCACATCTGCTTATAGGCCCATGGTGGTTGACATGTCCCCAGGCCCACACTTCACCACCGATGCCAAACTTCCTCTGAACCTGACTCTCTCCCCTTACAGATGTTGCCTTCCGGCCACACTGGAACTTGTCATTTCTAGTTGACACCTCTTAGTGCCATGGTCCTCGGCTCAAGCTGCACCCCTCGCCTGGGCCATCCAGTGTCTGCCTGTGCTCTGAGTTCACACACAATGCCCGCCCCCCCCCACCATACACACACCCCAGACTGGGCTTGGGTGAGAGCCTGTCCCCTTGCCCTAGACCCCACACACCGGCTCCCACCTCTCTGTGTTTGTGCTGTTAGCACATTGCACACCGAGCACCCAGTATTCCTGCTAATCCTGGATGCTACCATTCCCCTCAGGTTCAGGAGGCTCCTGAGGATGTGTTGTGTATCTTCGCATCTCCAGGGCCAACCCTGGAACGGAAAGGAATCAAACATCCCTGTAGAAAGCAACCCTTGCAACCCCCCAGAGCAAAGCTGTATTTGTGTCCTTTGCTGTGCATTCTACCTCCTGCCTCTAACTCAGGACTCAGCAACCGGGTCCTGACCTGAGGGGAACGGTAGCTGAACGGTGAGGTGCGGGACAGACCAGGATCCAGGCTCTTGGGTTGGATTCGACTCTACCATGTATTTGCTGGTAGATCTTTGATCCAGTGCTTTAGCCTCTCTGTAGCCTATCTCCTTCCTCTAAAATGAAGGCAATAAAAATACCTGTGTCTTAAAATGGTCATGAAGATTAGATGGGATAAACCATACATGGATGTTTCTCTCCCTCTCTGCCTCTCTCCCTTCCCCTCTCTCTGGAAATAATAAATAAAATCTTAAAAACAAAACAAAACAAATCAAGATTAGATGGGATAATATGCCTGAACCTCCTGCAGTGCTTCCTGGCATGTGGTAAGGGTTAAAAAACGCTCTACCTGCCTCTGTCTGGATGGTAGGCAGCTAGAAGGATGACGCCTCTTCTCAGATGCCATACAGGTAGGGCATCACACTGCCCCCAGCCCTTCCCCTGACAAAGATAGGTTGTCAGTCACATGGTTATCCCGGGACCAAGATTTCCTGCACATGCCTGTGGCAGAGGCGATTGACTGGAGATGTGACTCACCATGCTGGACAAGCCTTGTCTTGGTGATCGACTCACTGTCCCTCCCTCCAGGAGAGCCTCCGCTCCTCTCTCTCTGTCCAACGTGTGCCTCCCCTCTCTAGCCACAATTTCTCATGGCCCAAGAGCCCCGAGACCCCATTTTTGTATCGCTCACATAGAAACTGTATACAAGAAGATACCAACCTCTGGCTGGGTGGCTCAGTTGGCTGGAGGTCAGTGGTCATAGCCAGTCCTTGCAGCTCACTGGCCTGGGAAAATCCCTCCCATTGATCTGCCAACAGCAACCAAGTCTCCACTCAAGAGGAGGGTGTACTCAGCCCTCACGAAAGGTGCAGCTCAAGTACCCAGCTTGGGTGATAGGGGAGATAATGCTGACCTCACAGCACTGTCGCTACCTGGCAAGTCTGAGGAAGACTGTCCCCAGGTCACCAGGCACAGGCCTGGGTAGATTCAGTACCTGCCTAAGCCAAGGGCCACCAGGGGCTTGAGAAGTGCCTGAAGTAGAGGCCTTAGGAACTGATTCATGCACATTTCTGAGCAAATTTAGCTAAACCCAGAGACCTGAGGGCTGAGGCAACCTGTAGGAAGCCTGGACTCCTGTAGTAAAAACGACAGCTGGTCTGCAAGGACCTGGGTGACAGCCCCTCCATAGCTCTGATCTGTAGGAGGGGCCCGCCCTGTGCATTCTTGTCCTGCCTCATTGGGTCCAGCCCAATCTGCATCAAACACGCTCTACCCACGCAAGGACATCCAGAGAACAGTTTGGGGATGGGGTCACCTTCTCTTCCCACCATACACGCTACCTCCCAAGGGTCTTCTGCTGGAGGGGCCGCGAGGATGAAGCCTCTCCTCTGGGCCCAGGTGGGCCCTCTCTGAAGCCACAGAAGGGTGTGGCCTGGCCCGGCTTCCAAGGGGTCCCACACCAGGTAGCCAGCTCTGTGGCTGCACACAAGCGCCTTCCAGCCTGACATCCTGCGTTATCCTGGGCAGGATACCTCACATACTGGGAGGATGAGTTGACCCAGGTGGTGGATAGGGTTTCCACCCAATCTTTCACTCTATAATTCTGAGATTAATAGGGAAAATAGCAGCAAAAAGGATCAGTGTACCTGGCTGGTGTAGCTCAATGGATTGAGCACCAGCCTGCGAACCCAAAAGTCCCTGGTTCAATTCCCAGCCAGGGCACACGCCCAGGTTGCAAGCCAAGTCTTCAGCCAGGTCCCTGGCTGAAGGCTGGTTGAAGGGCAACCATACATTGCTATTTCTTTCCCTTTCTTCCTGCCTCCCTTCCCTTCTCTCTAAAAATAATGAATAAAATCTTTAAAAAAAGAAAAAGAAAAAAGAAATAAAAAGATCCAGTGTGAGCCCTCAGGGAGGTGGCCTCTCAAGATACTGTCTCAATACCCAGGATTGGGTCTGGCTTGATGGAAGGTCCCAGGCTGGACCCCTTCCCCACCCCAGTGAGGGGCTCAGGGACCACAGAGGAGAATGGGAAGGAAGGAACCCAAGGGCCCAACATGGGGAGGGAAGGTCTTTGTGAGCAGGGGCCCCTCTTCAGATAAAACCAGAGAAGGGTCCCGCCAGCTCGTCCCCCATCTTCGGTCTCTGCTTTGGCTGTAGTGGAAATCTGCCCTCCAGTGGGAAGGTTTTGTTTTGTTTTTCCCCCACCCCCTGCCCCCAGAAACTTGATGCTTTTCTGTTTTCTAAGTTTCCAAGGAAAAGTTCCTTTTGGAAAATTCCAACTCAGTCTCAGCTAACTGAAGGAAAAAGGGATTTTTCCACTTTTTTTCCAGGATTTTTCTGGGTTGATGGGAAGAGTCAGAGCCCCCAGCTGACACGGTTCTGAAACCCGGAGCTGGATGGACCGGAAGGGGACTGCGGGGGTGCTGGAGCTCAGGCCAGCCTGCGACCCCTGGCCCGTCCCTCGCCACCATCTCACCTGGACAGAGACACTCTCCCCCCACCCAACATGCTCTTCCGGGACGCAGCACGTGGGGTTCACCTGGGCCCTAATCATCCAACCTGTTAAGTCAAGTATTATCATTCAGCTGGAATTCCTATTCCAAAGGAAAACCCTCTGAAAGAGTTGACCCTCTGAAGAGAGGTTGGTCCCAGGTCTTGGAACTTTCTTCTACTTTTTTTTTTTTTTTTAAGATTTTATTTATTATTTCCAGAGAGAGGAAGGGAAAGGGGCAGAGAGGGAGAGAAACATCAGTGTATGGCCTCCAGCTACAGACCTGGCTTGCAACCTGGTTACGTGCCCTGGCTGGGAATCAAACCAGTTGACCTTTGGGCTCGCAGGCTAGAGCCTTACCCACTGTGCCACCAGCGAGGGCTTCTTTTACTTCTTTCTACCTCTGTGGGCCACTTGGTGACTTCTTTCTCTTCCTCTTCTTCTTTTTTTCTTTCTTTTATTATTATTATTATTATTTTGTTTTGGTAAATATTGAAATATTTTTAAAAGATAGAGTTCATTTAATACAAACTTGCCATGCTCAAGTGCACAGGTGAGTGGCTTTTGGTATAGTCACTATTCCGTTTGACTTCTTACCCCATTAACATCTTCCCTGGGAGAGAGGAAGGGAGCTCGGGGCTGGAAGTTTCCCTGACCCATTCCCAAGGTAACCCTGGCAGCTGAGAAGCCCAGGCTCCTCCAGCACCAGGACGCAGACACACCTCTCAGGAATTCCTGGGCGGATCCTGCTGGTGCAGCTGGAATCCTGCCAGGTACTTAGGACAAGGTTTCCATGTATGGGAATCTCTTGCATCAGCGACACCAGAGTGGGCACATAGGGTTTGGTGACCCTGAAATGAAGACAAGCCCTGAGGGTGAGCTGGCCAGGTCAGGGGGTGAGGGGCTCCCTGGGGCGTCGCCCTGTAGTCCTGGGACACTGGTAGGCCCTTCACAGTCACATGGCTCATCTCCCTCCTCTTCCCACACAGAAGGGAAGTGAGGTCCAGAAACTGAAAACTGGCACAACCTGACAACAGCAGACCCAAGGCCAGAAGCCACATCTTTTGATCCTGGGCCAGTTTTCTACCAGATCATTCATTCAACAGTAACTACTCATTGTAACCCTGCTCCTCGGGGCCAGGGCCTTCACCGGGCGCTAGGCGGGGCTGACCAGGAAATCCACGTGCAGACCCAGACTCCCAGCTCCAGGGGTGGACCAGGGGGGCTTAGCAAAGCAGCTGCGGCCTGCCCAGCTGAGAGCCAGCCTCGAGAAGAAAGGGAGATCCGGAGAGAAACCCTCGGGAAGGCGTGGCTGCCAGCCTGGGAGCTGCTCCTGGGACTGTCACCGGTGCCGCCCTCGCTCTCTGGCCTAAATTAGTGACAAAAGGTTTCTTGGGAGCGGAGTAGTGGTTTGTAGGAACTGGCTTATACCAGCTGGGGAAAGCCAATTGTTACATTTTCAGAAATTTTGTAAAACACGGTTTATTTAAAAAATGAAATGATATAAACTTACTATTAAAGTCTAGTAAACATGAAAGCAGTAGCCCTTCACCCCCTGATCTGGCCAGCTCACCCTCAAGGCTTGCTTTCATCACAGGGTCAGGGGTCACCAAACCCCCAGCTTCAACTCTGGTGTCACCAGGTGCAAGAGATTCCCATATATGGAAACTACTTGTAGGGCAGGAGCTCAGCTCCAGGCAGGTTTTCTTTGGGTTCGCTGAGACTGAAAGAGACAGGGGAGCGTTGGAGAGGGAATTCATAAGCAGTTTAATGTTGCTCTGGGGGGTGAGAGCAGGAGCCCCCAGGATCTGCCCGTTCAATTCTCCCGGTGGCTGGCAAGAACAGGGGAGTCATGGGAGCTAAGGTCACCCACCTTTAGTCTTGTCCTGTGGTGGCCAGCGAGGACTTGGGGACCCGACATCATCCGCACTGCTTGGACAGCTGGGGCCTGTATAGACACACGAATTTAACAAGGGTGGCACCCGGCCAGTATGAGCTGTGCAATAGCATAGCATTTACACACTAAGAAATTCTCTTAGATAAAGGTGACCTAAGGAAATGAAAACACATGCGTGTGGAAGTGAGGATCCTAGCGACAGTCACCCTGCTACGACACTACTCAAAATGCATCATTCCTAATTATTTTGTTCCTACCACCTGTGCCCCTGGGCTACTCAGAATTATATCTGTATGGCGTAACACCACTTGCTCGGTTGCACCTCTCTTCTGTGTCCAGCCATGTCATGTTGTGGCTTGAAATAGGCCGCAGTGGGCACATTGATGCCACTATCAGTAAAAGTTTTGTTTCATTTTAAAATTTACCAACCACCAGAAGGTCTACACTGTACGTGGTGTCCTCAGGTGAGCAGATTGCGCAGAGTGTGGCCACCCCCCACCAGCCAGGGTGAAACAGGACTGAGCAGAGCGCCAAGGAGAAGCAAAGGCTAAAAGGACCTGAAACCAACATTTTATTGAATGTCAACTATCATTTAAAAATTAAATAAATACATAAATGAATAAATGAAAGGATACATGCAGGTCTGCTCAGCTCTTCCTCTTTCCTTCCTATCTCCCTTCCTTCCTTCCAACCAATTACCTATTCATTTCATTCCTCAAATATTTGGAATGGCCACTACCTGTCAGGCACCTTGCTGTCCTCTGGGAACAAGAACCAACAAGAGAAAGAAAGGCCTTTCCTGCACCAATGTTTTCTCTCTCCTTGGAAATAGATAGAGACCACGTGGGCCTAGCAATCTCTTTATTGTAGAACTCAAAAAGGGTAAGGACAGCAGGTCTCAATTTTGAGTAAGTGCTAAAGGCTCAGAATGTAACTGGATTACCCGGTACTCAACAAAAGTTTAAGCTTAAGGAACTTAATTTGTACTTGATTTAACAAAAGAGAAAAGGATATCTTTAAAATCTTCTGTCCAGCCCTGGCTGGTAGCACAGTGGATAAGGCGCCAGCCTGCAAAAGTTGCTGGTTCAATTCCCCAGTCAAGGCACATAATGAGGTTGCAAGCCAGGCCTCCAGCCAGGTCTGTAGCTGGAGGCAGGTGAAAGGCAACCACACATTGCTGTCTCTCTCCCTCTCTGACTCTCTCCCTTCCCCCCTCTCTAAGAATAATAAATAAAATCTTTTTTAAAAAAATGCAAAATCCCTGCAACCATCTCCAGAGTTTCTGACTCCATAGGTCTGGGGCAGACCCCAAAAATCTGCACCTTGACCAGGTCCTCCAGGTGATTCTGAGGCAGGTGGTAAAAGAATAATGTCTTGCAAAATACTTCCTTATATCACTGATAGGCCTAAGTAATACAATAGTTACCGCTTTTCCCTCTAGAGGTTAATTTCTGCCTTTCCATTCCCACTCCCTTGCTTGCCGCCCTTGCCAGCACAATTGTTCGAAGGTTCCCCTGCGTTGGAGTGCCAATCCTGCCAGCCGGCTCCGTCAACCCTGTGTTCTAATGATCCGGGCCTTGGATCACGTCGGTGCCAACTCCCTGAGGATAATGAAGTTAATGAAAATCCGGCCGTCAAAGGTGTCATTCTCAGTCTCACCACGTAGTGGCGCCATCGCTCCACTTCCATTTCCTCTTCTATTGGTGTGCTGAAAGTTTTCTACTTTATTTTGCAGATAGTTCAGAGATATTTTTGTTATTGTTGTTGTTCTGTACTGTGTTTTAATCCCCTGTTACAATCTTTGATTGAGTTAACGACACAATGAGGAACCTGGAAAAGGGATGGCATTTTCTTTCACTCGCACCACAGGTTTGGTAGATACGTTTTATTTCGAGTTAAATAAAGAAGATGGTCCTCAAGCATCAACATAGACCAGGATCCCAGTCAATTTGGAAGAGGCTGTCCTGCGCCTCAAAGTCATGGGGTCACCTTCCTGCCTTCTTGCTAGACCCTAACGCAGAGATTAGGCATCCGGTATAAGGAAAAGACCCGATGTTCGTTGGTTATTTCCCATGTGCCAAGTGCTTTGCATGTCATCGCATTTAATCCTCCCATTAATCCTGCGGTTTATTTCTCTCAAGGGAAGCCTGAGGAAAATAAAATGCAGAGAGATCCCTCCAAATCCCCCGTTCTTTCTGCACACACATCCTCTCAGTTCCTTCACTGACCAAACATTGATAACAAAGCAGATTTGCAAGTGATTCTATTTAGGACAAATGAAAGGCGACTGGCCTCTGCCCTCTGCAGGAAGAAAAATACTGAGCTCCAGCTGCAGGCAGCAGACGCGGTGGTCACTTCTACTGGCCAGGGCACTTTAGAAAATACAGGAGAGGACAGGAAATGAGTACTTGCTAATGAAGGTCAAACATGGAGTCCCAGCAGCACGAAAATCAATGACACAACCATGGACTGCATTTCAGCAAGCCAGAGTGACCGCCACTTGGGACCAGCAGCCCTCATCCCTTTCCAAGGACACCTCCTAGGACTTCTGCTAAGGCTTCAAGAGCCACTGGAGGGGCATCCAGGTGGGGCCACGTGGGAGATGCGTGATCGATGATGTCCTTGCTGTCTTTATGCACCCCACGTCTAATCTGGGCCCAGGCGGGATAGGGTTCAAGGTTAATTAAGATACAAACAGCATTTAAAAGGGCTAAATTTAGGAAATGCATGATGTAATTAGAGGGACCATGAAAAGCAAGTATGACGAGGCAGGAAGGAGCTGTGCCTGAGCAAAACTATGAGAAATGATATATAAGTACTATGGAATTCAGGTCAACCCGGGTAGGGGTGGAGGAAGCACCCGTGCGGTCATGTTTGGGTGGGCAGCTAGTTTGTACTTTAAATGCCTATTGGGCTATTTTGCCTCCCTGGTCTTCCATCAGCCCCCTTTATGCCCCGCTGGCCATCTGACCCCGCCATGGGCAGCATCTGAGACGACCTCAAGCCCGTTCCTGAATCAACTGCATTATTCGCGTCCCTCTCCCTCCACTCAGGACTCCAAGTCTGCTCAGCGTAGCTGAAGGGGGAAGGCGCAGCCACAGGACAAACCCCACAATCCGTTTGGGCGCTGGGCAATTGAGGGGCAATTTGATCTGATTTGCATAATAGTTAACTGTGTTTGTAGAAGGTGTTGAATTGAAACTTGAGAGAGGCTGTGCCACTCCCAGGCTTGGCGTTTGCTTTCACATCTCCATACCTCGCCAAATCCAGACGCGCCACCACCCTGGGAATAGCGCCTGTGCGCGCTGGGCGCCGCTGACACTTGCATTCACTCGTTCGCTTGCTCGGCTCCAGCCTCCTTGGCTTCTCCGGCTGCCATGGGAGACCCATGCCTGTGGCTCTGTTCCTCTCCCACCTCCTGACAAACGCCACCCCTCAGAGGCCCCTGGCAAGCCGGGTCCTCCTAAGCGCACCAGCCTAGGCCGAATCTCATTCCCTCTTTGCCCCGCCCACCGCCCCGGCAAGGTGAGCTGATTTTGCCTCTCTTGCTCGGAGCTTGGCGCCTTTGCACTTCCTGCTTTGGTTCAGGTCAAGGTCAGCCCTCAGAAATAAGCCTCTCTCCTACTTAGCCTTGTTTTAAAAGTAGTGCACTGCTGGTACGAGGAGGAGGAGTCTCTGATGAAAAGGCAGGAGAGAGGGGAGAAGGGACCCAGGAGAGGTCATATGTAGGTTGGCGATCCCTATCACACTCTTGCAGGGTTTTCTCTTCTTTGGCCCTGAGAGTCATAGCCCACTGCCTGCTCTGGAGGAGGGGGTTGTCCTGCTGCCATCCCCTTATTCTACTTAGGTCTCTGGGTTTCCTGTTCCCGTCTCCAGGTTTCCCCTGATAGAGGATGGTTCTGATGAAAATAAGTTCACCACAGGTTCCATTTCTTCCTCCTTTAAGGGATGTCAAAGGTGACCCTGAGTGAATATAACCAAACATTATAAATGCTTTTGACTCTGAAATAGAATCATCTATAAAAGATCGGGCAACTCTAGAGACCTAATAACCTAATCTTCTCATTTGATTAATGAGGAAACAGAGGGGCAGGGACACTAAGTAACGTGCCCGTGGTCACAGAGCTGGTGAAGGGCACAGCTAGGACTTGAAATCTCCTAACATACTGTCCCGCTCATCACCGTGGGACCACCAATGTGATTATCCCTTCTGGAAGTCTTGTTTCTGAAGTGTAGATGGGTTCATGCGGTCTTACAAAGACTTCCCCCAAATGGGCAAGCTTGCAACCATACCCCATCAGCTAAATTGTTGCTTATGGGTCTGCTGCATTTATTCCAAATGATCATCTCTCCTTCTCCCCCTCTTCTCCCCTCCTACTCTTTTCAAATCCATAACATCCCAAGCTTTCAAATGATTACTTAGTGTTTGGGCATAAAGGTCCTCACTGTTAGGATACAGGGGCAGAACAACCTGGACACAGTACATACCTTTGAACTTTAATTGTACCTGGACTTTATTTAAAACTCTAACAGTCAATGTTTACATATCTAACCTGGCAGGAAATATGATAATGGAACTGCAGAGGAAACTCTTAGGGATGAGCTGGTGAAGTTATCTTGTCTGGGAGTCCCTGGGCAGATGCTAATAAAGGGCTGGTTCCATCAGATAGGCCCTCTTAACCCTCCCTTGCTAATGGAATTTGGATAAAGAAACCAACTCTCCTTTGATCCAGGTTATCTGTGGGAACGTCCATATAAAAGCTTCCACCTGGCGATGTGCAGCTGAAGATGGCTTTTCTAAGCTTCTTCCCTTACACCTCCCCATTTTCCCTGCTCCCCTTTCCCTTCCCCTGATAAATTCATGGCTTAATTCCACAACGGTCTCTGAGTGTGGTTTCTCCAAGCAAGGCTGACCTTACACTCACCTGTACTGATCCAAGATTTGTGCCCACCTAACACCAGTTGGTGGTTGGAGGTTATTTCTGCTACCCCTCCCCCTGCCCCTGGCATCCCCTAGGGTTAGCTACCCCTAAGAGCCCCCTGTGGCAAACCAGGCCTGCAACTAAAAGCTCTGGCTCTTATTTGTGAAATCCTTTCCTCCTGGCAGTGTGCAAAGTGACCATTGCACAGATGGCACCATCCCCTGACTTAACTTCCACAAAGCCAATAATAAAATCACATTCCTGGAAAACTTATCTGTCAGTCATCAAATTACTTACCTTTTTCATTTATTAACCATATTAAGGGCATTCCCTCCAACAGCAGAATAAAGGTGGAACAAAAAAGCAAGACAAATAGGCAACTCTGAAAAGAACAGCCCATTCAAAGGCCTGCTGTTTCCCTGAGGGACAGACTTCTCTATCACCTGTGTGCAAAAGGAGGCCTGACTCAGTACAGATAGGACAGCATCTGCCCTGTTCGCTGTGTCCTGTGACTGCACCCAAGGCTCCACAGCCTTCCAGCCTAAGAGGTCTATTTTTCAAGGACAGCCGCAGCCAAACATTCCTTTGAAATTCTGCTGGTAGCCTTGTCCAATGCTTACAAGACTATTGGAAGGACACAGCGCGGTTAGAAAACAGACCAATGGAAAAGCCAGCAGAATGTGCCGTGTAGTGGGCTGACTGATGGTAATGAGTGTTCAGTCTGCTAAATATACACCTGAGTGTATCAGCCACTCGATGAATGCTATTGCCTTCATGTTAGCCCACAGCCTGGCACACAGGAAGCTTGGGATTATTGTGGTGTTTCATCATCTGTCCAGCAAACAATGCTCATCATTTGGGGACCAACTCCCATGTTGCCTCTTCTCTCCACCTCTGTTCATCTTCACCCAAGGATATGCTATTTCAAAAAATTTATTGGAGAGAGAGAGAGAGAGACAGGGAGAGAGAGAGAGAGAGACAGAGAGAGAGAGAGACAGAGAGAGACAGAGATTGGTTGCCTCCCATACCCATACATGCCCCCACCAAGGATCAAACCAACAACCTGGCATGCACCTTGACTGGGAATTGAACTTGCAACCTTTGGGTGTACAGAATGCCGCTCCAACCAACAGAGCCATCTGGTGAGGGCCACTGCCTCTTTTCTTAAAGCATTCCAGCATCTGTGCCTTCTCTTGTTAAATTGGGCTCCACTTCTTTTCCCTTACGTTTGTTAGTCTTCTACCTATTTTATGCTCCTTATTGGATAGTTAGCCTTACAGAACTATGGTTTTTATTCACCTTTTTTTTTTCTTTACCACTCCCATGGCATACAGAGGGGACATAATAAATGATGTAATCACAGGGGACAGGAGCTTATTTTTTTGCTTGTTGGTAGTTTAATTTCTGCTTCTTCTGTTGTAGCTGCAGAGATGGGGGAAAGAAGTTATAACTCAGATATACACAAGAGAAGGGGGAATGTCTTCTCACCTGCCTTCATGCTTTAGTTTTTTTGGATTTTAAGAGAACGGAAAGGATCTTGGTCAATTTTTTTTTTAATTCAAGAAATGCAACCCAGTCTGGGAATGTAAGGTGGAGGCATACATTTCCAAAGTTAACCATTTTTCACCTCTGCGATAAATAATAATTTGTATTCTGCCTACTTCCCAGGACTATCAGGAGGCTCAAATAAGATAATGTGTGTAGGAAAGCTCTTGGCTGGCAAAAAAGCCTGATACGGCTGAAAGGTGGTATTATCCCTTTAATCTTTCTAGCCTCATAATAGAGAAAATTTTTCAAAGACAAATTGGGAGCTCGCTTCAGTCTCTCGCTGCCTCTTGCTGCCTGAGAGTCATGACAATTCAATGCTGCAGAAAAGTCCAGCTGAATCCAAATAAACAGCGAGGTGAAGTGCATTTGTCAACCGTCTGGCACAGCGGAAGACTGGGAGAATTCGTCCTCAGTCCCTGGGGCCCGTCCCTCCGCCCGCTGAGATGCTGATTTGCATACCAACTCTGTGAGGCGCTTCCGGGCAAGACCCTTATAGTGTCTGCATTTCCCTGGAGTTGCAGAGCAAGGGGCCTGCAAAAGGGAATTCGGGGAGTTCTGCCCGGACCCTGCCACCCTTTTGGGACTGCGGGGCTGGTCCTAGCTGCTGGGAGTCATGGCAACTGAGGGCTCTCAGGTAAGTTCCAGTCTGGGCATTGCTCTCAGCCAAAGAGAGTCTCTTCTCCCAAGTCACATCCCTCCCATATCTGGTGAAGGTAGGTAAAGCCGATAGGGGGGATAAAGGCCTGGCTCCCTTGTCTCAAAGTGGGACAACTCTGAGGTCTCTGAGGCCACTGTGTTGCCACTCACCTTCTCCCTCTGCCCAGTCCTGTGTGTCCCTCACCCCTCACAGGTGTTGTTCTTGAACATGATACTTCATGACGCGCCTGCATACTGATCTCTGAGGAGTCTGGCCCAGACACCTCTCAGACAGCTTCACTGGGAATGGGCTGGCTGCTGGTCTGCAGGATACTGACCCTCAGCCCTTGCAGAAGCCAAATGGACCGTATGTCACTTCATGTCCCCAGGCGGCGATCTTCATTCGCTCTTGCCAGTCATCCTGTTAACAGGAGAAACCTGGTTCCTTTTGCCAATGGCATAAAGAATTACAGATCAACAAGTCTATTAGCGTGCTGGCAGGGGTTGCTTGGGGTCTGCTCTCATGGAAGAGAACGGGCCTTGCCAAGGCGGGAGGTGAGAGGCAGGTTCAGGGCTAAACAGGGCAAAGGTGGCCAGAGAGCCAAGAGCGAGTCCTTTGTTCTGAAGACTTATATAGTTGGTAGGACTGGGGTAAAGAAGTTACACATTGATCGGCCAGCAAAGGTAGTGCCAGCTTTCCAAGAGGGGTGTGACTACCCAAAGAGGTGTTAATGGGCTTCTTCCCTTGGGCACTGTGAGCCCTTTCAGGCCTTTCTAGGCCTTGGAATGAAAGCAGTTTCAAAGGCTTTCTTTCCCAGATAGTGGAAATCATACACAGAATTTCAAGAGCTGCCCTCCTTCCTGCTTTGGTTTTCTATTTATCCTGCTGAAGTGCCAAAAGGCATTCCCTGATAACCAGGATGTCAGTGCTGGTCAGCAATAGCCAGCAGCCTCAGAGTTCTTGCAATGCTCTGCCTGCCTCCATACACGCCTTACTTTCTCAGTCCTGGGGTGAGAAAGGTCAGGAAGCCTGAATGGAATGTGCAGCGCACTCAGGAATAAATCTCTTTTAACAGCCGGAAGTTGCCTTTCCAATAGCTATTCTCTCTCTTCTTCACTAGCTGAACCCTGATTTCAATTCCAGGCAGTGATTTTCTCAGCTGAAAACCCAGCCACATGTTGCAGCTTCCTCCGCAGCGTGGGAGACAATTCCCTGTGCACAGCTCTTGCTCCATGGAGAGAAGCAGCCGGCCCTGCCTCCAGAAGGAGCACCCCCCACTTGGGTGCTGTTCCCTTCTTTGTCTTCCTGCTCAGCGCAGGGCTACGGGGTGCTGGCCCAGCGGAGAGCATGTGCTAAGTGTATGCATAAGAAGTCACCCCCCCCACCCCCCCACCCCCACCCCCCGTGAACTGGCACCAACCTGCCCTGCGAACCCAAAGGTCGCTGGTTCAATTCCCAGCCAGGGCACATAACCAGGTTGCACGCCAGGTCTTCGGCCAGGTCTGTAGCTGGAGGCAGGTGAAAGGCAACTGTACATTGATGTTTCTTTCCCTTTCTTCCTCCCTCCCTGCCCTTCTCTCTGAAAATAATGCGTAAAATCTTTTTTTTTTTTAAATCACCCCCAAAGTTGGAAGTTTTAGACAAACATTATTTCACGGCTTCTGTCAGTCAGAAATGCTGGGAAAATGGGATCACTGATGTGTTTTCTTGTCATCCAGCTCAAATTTGGTCTAATGTGGGAGGGACCATCCGTACAAGGATGTAAATAGCAGGCATCGTGAGTGGCCCACTGAGGGGCTGCTCACCACTGTTTGTCCTCTGGTGCATCCATTCCACATGCAAAATAACAGGGGGGACCCAAAAAGAACAGAGTTATCTCCTGGAGGGCGGGCCCCTTGTAGGACAGGCTTCCCCACTAGGTGCGTATTCTAGGAACCCGTCTGTATCGGTGTACCAGCTGGCATTGTTGTGAGAGGCTGCCTTTGGCTTCAGAGAATTTTTTTTTGAAGGCTCTTTCAACATATTTGCCCGTTTCATGATGGGGGATTTATGAGCCCACCCGCCCACATTGCACTGTGTTCAACAGCTTTTGACCAAAAACACCACGATCCCTGTGCCTCCCCTGTGCTGACTGAAAGACTTTCTATGTTCTGCAAATTGAGGGGCACAGAAACACCCCTTGGTGAGAAGATCTTCAGTTGCTGAGTTGCTTGGCCATGATCTGAGATCCTTCTGCCTATCTAGTTCATGGTGCATCTTTGGCATTTGTGCTCATTTCTGGTAACTCCTTCAGGTTTGGCCTTCTTTCTTCATTGTGCTAGCTGTGTGCAAAGTCCCATGTGAGGGTTCTCGGAAGACAATCCCAGATCCAAATATTAAAGCCAGCCCTGAATACAACTCTGCTGGCTTTGCTGTCTGGGCAGGTGATCCCAGAGATTCAATCACTCTGCATGCTTAATGTTTGTGTTACAAAATTAATGTTAATAACCAACGGAAACTCAATTTTCTTTTCCAATGCATGCCACCAAACCAGAATTTGAGGTTCAACCCTCTTCATCCTGGACCCGATAGGAGAAATTTTAGAGCATATAGCCAGTAGTTGGCATCACACCACCTTGTTTCCTATCTGATTTTGTCCCTTGGTTCCAATCGGCCAACGCTTTGCTGCGATCCCCAGTTCCATCTGACTCCTAACCTTGGTCCCAAGGACTTCAGCACATCTGAGAACAGACACCTTATCCTGGATTCTCTGAAGATCGATGTCTCATATTTGAACCCCAATTCCTGAAGTCAGACACTGCCTTCCAACTGGTGAGAGTCTCCCCTAGTGCCTATTTGTTCCGCTGAAGCTTGGGTTTGCTGAACGTGAACTGTTCCCAGATCAAGATCAATGGCCTTTCCACCGTGTTTCTCCCTTGTCAGGCTACCTGTGAGAATAGTGACATTCATGGCTGGAAGGGACCCCAAACGTTTCTAGTCCAACCATTTTACCACCCCTTGTCTGACAGTAAACTCAAGGATTCAGGGCTCTCCCCTGGTCTCACTGAGTAACTGACTTAAAGTCAAACATTTCCAAAAGTTTTTCTCTAATGCTAGGGGACCAGGTTGCCTGAGACTGTAAGAATGCAATTTTTCAGGTTGTTTTAATAACCTTCTCATGGGTAGAGGAAGCTCAGCCATCATTATCAGACAGGCAAAGTCAAGTTTTAGATAACCAAGAGGTGAGCGAGGATGAAAGGGAGGCACCTCCACGTACTTCTGACTTGTGCAGTGACAGCCGGCTGGTCCTCTCTGAGACTGGGCATGGACACCCTGCTGCCCCTAATTCCGTCCCAATATTAGGTTGTCTCCTCAAATACAGGAGACAAAGCTCTTGATTAAACAAGGGGACCACCCTTATGGGTATCACAGGAATGATCGAGGGCCCTATGGATCTAAACTATCCTAGATGGCCCTTGAAGATACAGAAAGAACATCCTTCTTCGAGTCACGGTCAGTTAAGGAACTGTGGACAAGCTGTGGAAACAAGCTCCCACCACCATTCAACATTTTTTTCTTTTTCTTTTTCATTTTTTAACGATTTTCTTTACTTATTTTTAGAGAGAGGGGAAGGGAGGGAGAAAGAGAGGGAGAGAAACACCAATATGTGGTTGCCTCTTGCATGACCCCAACTTGGGACCTGGCCCACAACCCAGGCATGTCGCTGGGGATTGAACCAGCGACCCTTTGCTTCACAGACCAGTGCTGCATCCACTGAGCCTCACCAGCCGGGGCTCCACTCAAAAATGTTGAGCTTCTTTGCAAAGCAGCGGCTTTCCCAGAGGACCCCTTATGGGTTCAGCCTCACCCAGTCATGTAGACCAACATCAGTCCTTCATCCAGTCCTTGTCCGTATGGTCTGACATTTCACCCTTACAGACCGACTAGCCCATGGGACATCCTGACAGGCTGGGCACCCAGACGCAGGAGGGAAGGCTTGGAGTGTGAGCACAGTGCCTTTTGCAGATGTGGAGAAGACCCAGTCAACAAAATCTGGGACCCCTACGACGTGTGACAGATTGGGGACAAAATAGAATCAACAGGGACAAAAGTGATTCAAAAGGTGCCCTGCTTGTAACAGGATGCACTTGACTGCACCAGAGCCCCGCAAGTCGAGTGTAACCAAGGAAAGGGTGGAAGGCCGTGCGGGGCCGAGGGCGGAAGGCGTGAAGCACAAGGACTCAGAGGCTTTGGTGGGGCCACTTGGGGATTATTTATGAAAGGCATTTGGGAGGTGGCTAACCAAGTGACATTAAATTACCTGGTTGTTCAACTCAATATATCCCTGGGAAGGGAGAGGCGAGGCTCACCCTGGACTTTTAAAAGGGTTGTGGGAGGAACAGTAAAATCGGGCGACTCTCTGGCCAGCGTGTGAACTGCCACCCCAGAGAACTCCAATGTTCAGCGCTCAAAAATTCCAGGGAGGCCCCCAAGCGTGGGGAAGGTTCTGCAGGGGCTCCTGGGGGGCACAGGCGAGCCCACCCCTTCCCCGGTGGTGCAGCCAGGTGTGGGGGAGGGATGGGTGCGCTCAGGTGCGCAGACCATCCCGGGGGTGGGGAGGGGAGCAATTGCAGAAGGAGAACCATCCTGAATACTGCACCACAGCCTTTGAGAAGATTAATGTGCAGACAGGGGAAACCAATGAATATAATTTATTTAGACTTTCAAAGAGGCCCCAGACTAATGGCGGCTGTTTTTAAAAGTCACTGTGGAGCCTGGGTTTTAAAGGGCCAGCTCGCTTTTCTGAGGTTAATGCCAACAAAGATGTATTTTCCTGCGGCCACCGCCACACAATATGGGTGACTGGTGACTGGTGACTGGTGATTGTTTCTCCGCACGGCAGTGTCTAAACAGGCTCCCGCCTCCTCTCGCCCCTCTAGAAGTGACCCCTTCTTTCTCCCTTTTGAATACCCACCTGATTTCTCTCTTATGTAACAGTCCCTACCTCACGTGTGCTTGTATGTGACTGTCTCATCTCCTAATAGACCTCAGGACAGGGACAGTGTCATATCCATGGTACGCTATACAGGCTATGACCCGGGGTCCTTACTGTAACTCAGAGGAGACATGGTGACTTCACACCCAGTAATCTGAGCCACTGTAGTTTCTCCCTACAGAAACTAGATATCGAAGAAGCAGTCAGGTCATCAAGGTCGACTCTGCAGCTGTCATTCTCCAGCCCAGACATGCACAATTGCTCCTCCAATGCCCCTTTTGGTTAGTGGAATCGCTAACCTCTGGCAGTGCCCACCTCTCTTCACCTACCTTAGCTGGGCCCTCACTTCACTACCTGTACGGCAACACCTCCCACCTGGTGAATCCTACAAAGATGCAGCGAGTGCACAGGGCTCACCAAGTCCCCTCCTGATCCCTGCCCCCCACCCTACCCTTGGCACCACCCTCTGTCCCTCTGGCCCAGAGCTGGAGCTGGCTCCATAGCTACTGCTGTGCTCCTATGATCTCCACTCCCTTCCCTCACTTCCTCCAGCTTCCTCCAGCTTCCTCCTGCAGTGAAATCCCGCTTGTCTTTCATGTCTCAACTCAGGTGCTATTTCCTCTGAGAAAATTTCTCTGAACCCACAGCCTGGGTTTATTGCTTTTCCTATGGGCTCATTCATTCATTCGACATATATTCCTTGTGCTACTAGGTGGCAGGCATTATGTTAGGTGAGGGTGATACAGTAATGAACAAGATAGACATAGTCTCTGTTCTCACAGAGCTTAGCATCTAATAAGGATCAGAGACAATTTCACAAGGAATCATTAAAAATATAGTAAATATTAAAAATAAATGCTCTCTCCTACCCCAGGGCCTTTGCATATGCCACCCCTTTCTCCTGATACTGTCTCCCCTTTGTGTTGTACTCCTATGGATCTAAACTCAGTTCCCCAGGTTAGATCAACGCCCCCCCCCCAAACACACACACACACACACACACACACGCACACACACTGTGCTTTTATCACAATTTGCACTCAAAACATTTAACACAGTTATCGTTTGTCTTAGGACTTGATTGATGACTATTTACTCTTTTAGACTATAAGGTTTATAAACACAGGATCAGATTCAGTTGGCTCACCTGGATAAGTCTGTCATACATAGCAGGATCTCCACAGGTGTGTTTGCCTTGTGAAGAAGTGCTGGGAAATGAGTAGAGGAAGCACTCATCCTGGTTTAAGGGGGATGAGGCAAGGCTGCCCAGAGGAAGTATATGAGGTTTGTCCTGAAAGTATCAAGCCAATGTGTCACTATAAAACAGTTTGTGCTTGATACTTGTGGGACAGCCTTGTGTGCCTATCACTCCCCAGTGGACCTCAGGACAGGGACAGTGTTGTATCCACGTTGTGCCCTACACAGTGCTATGACGGTGAGGTGCTTGTTTCCCAAGGAGTACATAAGAGAACCCATTGGGACACAGAAAGAAAAATATTCACCTGCTTATGCTGAAATGTTAATCTAACTGGATAATAAAGAAATGCTCCACTATTTGCTAACAAACTGGCTGAAGCCAGCAATCCCCTTGTTGTCAGAGGGTCACGTGCCCTGCAAAGCACATAACGTATGTATTCTGAAAGAAAGGCTGTACCTTCACGTGCTTTATTACACACACGGGTTATACAAAGGTCTGTCCCAGAGGCATCAGCTGCGCAAACCATAAACCGTTTTAATTATATTGACATTGGCTCGGTACTTTTGGGACAGACCTCGACCTAACCCTCGCCAAATGAAATGTGGCTTAAAGAGGTTGCTGCAAAGGAGTTAGAGATGGAAGGTGATGCGGATAATGTAAGTACAAGTGAGTAGGAAATTTCTTCTGAACTGACACTGCTTCCTACAAGCTCTTTGTCAGCCACATTACAAGATCAAAACAATGAACTAATCAGACCTGACAAGAAGTCTGCCTAAAGAATACAAAAGTATCACCAGGTCCTATTGAAATATGAATTTGCATCCTCTGTTGTTAATGTTGAAACTTTATATTTTCCTCTGATATGTTAATGGTAACAATACATTATACAATTTATAAATAAAGGTACATACCTTATATGTTTAATACATGTATCTAGAAGGTTGGGGCTTATTTACTCATTATTTTCTAATTGAGGTGTACATATAACCAAGACTTTGGAAACTGTTTCATTAAATAAAAGAAGGTTACCCTGGGCAGGTGGCTCAGTAGGTTGGAGCATCATTCCATACACCAAAAGGCTGTAGGTTTGATTCCTGGTCACAGCACATACCTAGGTTGCCAGTTCAACCCCCTGTCTGGGTGTGTATGGGAGGCAACTGATTGATGCTTCTCAGTCACATTGATGTTTCTCCCTCTTGCAAATCAGTGAACATGTCCTCAGGTGAGATTTTAAAAAATTGCTAAAGAACAGAAGAAGGTCAATATAGCAGAACTTGATAGAAGGGGAAAACAGTGTTGAGAAACCGGACTGGAGAGGAAAACAAGAAACATATCCTTAGCATAGTATTTATCATATTATTTATAATTATTTATTTTAGGGGTTCTTAACCTAGGATTAAATTACACCAAATAATTTATATATGAGTATTTTGTAGAGATGACTTAAAACCTTCATACAATTTCCTAAAAATAAAGATCTATACCTTAGTAAATGTTAAGAACTATTGATTTAGTTAATGGTCTGCCTCTCCCAACTGAACTGTGTTCCTGCAGCAGATGATGATGATCATCATAATAGGAATGAAACAGGGCCTCATGAATCATTGCGTGAACAAACGATTTACCCATTTGTTTACCCATTTACCCATTTACCCATTGCTTTCTCTTCCAGCGTTGGAAGACAAAGGAATCAGAAAACCACATGCAACCAAAAGTTCATTCATGGAAAGAGAGATCTGTAGATTTTATTCAACATAACACTCACATAACACTTTTAGCAACATCAGCTCATTCAGTCCTGGTAATCTAGGAGGAAGGTATCATGGTCCCTTTTTCAGATGGCGAAGCTGAGGTGCAGAGAGGGTTAGTGGCTTGCCCTGGGTGTGTAGCTAGAAGGTGGCAGAAGCTGAGTCTGGGGTGTGACCACTGCACCTGCATGTCCGCTCACATGGTGAGAGTCGGAGTCATCAGGAGATAACTCAGTGTGACCTGTCACAACCTCTGTAACAGATTAGCAGAGAATGAATGCCCTTCAAGAGAAAAATTGGGAAAAGCAGACTTAGATTCCAAGGGCCTGGGTTCATTTAGCTATGAATGCTGGGGCTTGAGTGGACAGCTCTGCTCATACAATAGCCTGGTCACAAAAGTGTGAGATTGTATTTAACATTTTCTTGTGGAAACACTCAAACATCTTCAGAGGTATAGAGAAAAATACAATGACCCTCCAAGTACCCCTCACCCAGCCCCAACGATTATCAACACATGGCTAATCATGTTTCATCCATACTCTCATTCACTGCCCCATCTTACTGTTGTTATTTTTTATAATATTATTATATTTTAGAGAGATGGGAAGGGAGAAAGAAAGAGACAGAGAAACGCCAACTGGTCACCTTCTGTATGCACCCTGACCAGGGACAGAGCACAAAGCCCATATCCTTGTCATGTGCGCAGACTGGGAATCAAACCAGCAACCTTTCAATTTGTGGGACCCAACCAACTGAACCACGCTGGACAGGGCCTATTTCATTATTTTTAAGTAAACTTCACTCTCACGTAATCCCATAATGGGAATTTAAAACATTGTATTATTCACGTAGGAACTGCCTAGAATTGAAGTCAAGAGACTTGAGTTTGAGTCTTGTCCCTACAATTTTCCAGCTGTGTCCTTGGTCAATAACTTCTCTGAGCCTCAGTGGCCACATCTGAAAATTATGATAATACCTGTTTCGCAATACGGTTTTGAGGATTTTAAGTCAACACATGTGAGAGCAATTTTTAAACTGAAATTCCTGATTGAACCTCAGTATAATTCGCAACCACACTTCCCTCTTTCCCCATGACAAGGTCTGTGATAGTTAATTTTGTAAGTCAACTTGACAAGACTGTGATGGTCAAATATTTTGTCAACACCAGCTGAGATGTTGCTGTCAAGGTATTTTTCAGACGTGAATAATATTTTTAAATCAGTTGACTTTAAATTTTAAAAATTAATCCAGAGAAAGAGAGAGAGGGCCTGGGGAGAGTTGTTCCACTTATTTATACATTCATTGGCTGATTCTTGTATGTGCTCTGACCTGGGATCCAACCTGCAACCTTAGCGTAACAGGATGATGCTCCAACCAACTGAGCCTCTTGGCCAGGGCCACAGTCAGTTGACTTTATGTAAAGTAGATCGACTTCCCTAGTAGGGGTGAGCCCCATCCAACCAGTTGAAAATCTTCAGAGCCAAGACTGAGGTTTCCTGGAAAAGAAAAAATGTTGCCTCCAAACTGTAGGATAGATATTCTGCCTGGATTCTCGGTCTTTGGGCTGAAGACTGGAATGCCATCTCTTGCTCAGATTTCCAGCCTGCCATTCACCTAGGCATTTGGATTTGCCAGTCCCCACATCATGTCTATCTTCAAGTTGGGGTCAGCTAATGGGAGTCAGCAGCAGGACATTAGAAGGTAAAGGGAGAAAGAAGTTGGGCTATTTATTCCCCTGGTAGGTTGCTCCAGGCTGATGTACTTCTCTACCAAGGTGGTCCTCTCCACCTCAGGTTCAATACTGATTTCTCCCTGCCCCTCCCCTCCCCTCTCCTCCCTGCTCCCCTTCTCGCCTCTCCTCTCCTCTCTTCTCCCTCCCAGTGTTGGAGCCACTGCTCCCCCCACCGTGTTCCCAGCCCTGGGCACATCCTGGGTGCTTTCTCTCACACTATGCCCACACTTTTGCAAACAGTTTTTATTAAGCTTTTCTAATTACCCAGTTTGAGTGCTCCATCTGTTTCCTACCGGGACCTGAGTGATGCTAGAGAAGGCAGCTGAACGGACACCCGATTAGGTGTGTGGACTAAACACATTCCCGAAGAATCCCACTGGGAAACTTCAAGTGCTTATCAGCTGCATCTTTTCTGAGTCCCCAAACTGTCCTGTTCCAAGCTCCCCCCGGCTCTCTGAGGAACACGGATAACGCCTTCAACTCAGACAGAGCCTTCTCCGCATCCTCCACTTCCTCCCCTTCTCAGGTTCCCAAAGGGGAGGTGCACTCACTCTGCCTGCAGGTCTGCCCTGGGCTCCTTCCCTCCCCGCAGCATCACTTCATCCCCTTCCTTCTATACCACCAGCACCTGCTTTCCTGTCCTCTGAGCCGTCCTCCCTCTGGGAAACAGGAGCCCCCAGCCTCTGAACCACTCGTCAAGGACAGCCCTGCCCCCATCCACCCTAAAGGTCAGCTGGGCACCCTCCCTGAAAAAGAAAAAATGTTGCAGTGAAGGTGCCTCCCACACACAGGCACAAACACGTTCGTTATTAATTGTTATTGCCACTTTTCTTTAAGACATGATGACTCACCAGTTTGGCCCTTTCTGCAGCAGCACACAGTTAATTTCCATGCTGAGCTAATTAAATAGCTTTTGGTGTCCCCCATCCATTTCCTAGCCAGGGTCCCACTGCCCCTACCCGCCATACACACTTGCAACTACACCCCAAATATTAGCAATGTGTTCTGAAAAGTACGCCCATTTTAACCAGGAACCTGATGTTATATGCAAAGCTAGTCACAGCTTTTTCTTCCTTGGTAGCTTACTTTGGAAGTTAGAAGACCTTTCTTGTTTATGCAAAACATAAAATAAAAATAAAAACTTGACCTCTGCGCACCAGCACAACAGTGTGTGTGAATTTTGCTTTAAATAATTTAAAATGCCGATAATCTACAAAGCAGCCTTTCTACCCTGCTCCAGGCAAGAGGTGTCCATTTGAATGAGGTATTGATACAATGAAGCCATTTTGATGTTCCCCAGAATTCATTAAAATGGGATTATGCTGGGTGAGTGGGTGAGGGTAGCCATAGGAACAAACTCCAAGACCGAAAAGTACAAGAGCTGCTTGAACGCTGATGGAAATGGCCTTCAGGATTCAGGTGGTGGAGACAGTAAACAGCAGCTCCCTGCCAACCCCCTCTCTGTCACGAACAGACGGTTTGGAGCCAGCATTTCTGCTTTTGGAGTGTATAACTCAGCTGGTTAATGGCCCGTGGGCATGAATATTACCAACCCCAGAGTCTTCAGTCAGCTGGGACCTCTTTGACATCCTTCCCCATTCTAACCTCCCCTAGGCTGCAGTCATCTTGAAATGGGGAAACAGCCCCAAGCAAATCTGTTGTTTATGTGGCCGGTGAGGGTTTTCTACCCAGGGATCAGGTGGAGAATCTGGGAATCAGGCCTGCTGGGGATCACAGCAGGAAGCTGAGCATCCAGGCCAGTCTTATTGCCCCCACGTAGGATGACCCCCCCCCCCAACCTTGCCTGATCCCTAATTGGCTCGGTTCCTCCCCAAACCTGGCCTGACATCCCTCCCCCTGCCACACACACACACACCCTGGATGAACCCTCCACTCAGGACAAAGGCTCACCTGGCCTGACCCCCTCACCTGCCCTGACTCCCCCCACCTGGCCTCACTCCTCACCTGGCCTTGCTCCCCACCCAGAAAAAGTGGCAGAAACCAGAGCCCCACACAACCCTCTGAGTTTTGAAGAAGAAAGTGGCTTTTCTTGGTCCCTATTAGCCATTAGCCTCCATGGTACCGAACCTGGGTCCAGGTGCCTGCCACATCAAAAGCCAATACTCAAGAGATGGGTGCCAGTGTAAGGAAGCATGGTTTATTTTGGTGCCAGCCACCTGAGATGATGGGGGACTCTTGTCCCCAAGCCCATCCTCACACCTCAGTGCAGGCGGAGGTTTTTATAAGGAGGGACGGGAGAGCAGAATACAGAGACCAAGGGGAGAGGGTTGCAAAGTTCTCTACGTGCAGACCAGCAGCGTCTGTCCTGATAAGGACCTCAAGACTGGTCAGTCTGGTGTGTCATCCTGGTTTTATGGTTGAAGGTTAGCAAATCTCCTCAAGCTGGGATGCCTGCATCTTTTGAAGTTAATTTCTAGGATTTTTATACAAACATGCTGTTTATCTACAAGCTACATATTAGTCAGCACTTACAGAAACAACGTCAAAAGAATGGTGGGGTGGGTTACAATTCCCCACTGTTACATCCATACCTTGGGGACTAATTCGAAACAGGTCAGAAATAAATAAATATGCCCAAATTAGCCTCTTCTGGACACAGCACATTATCTTTTTCTCTCCATCCTTCCTCTTGAACCGACCCTCCAAACTGCCTTCCTGCACTCCCGCTACCATTCCCCTAGTGGCCAAAGGAAGAGGTTTTGCATGGACAGGATTGTCTTCCATTGTTCCCCCTGGAATTAAACAGCAAGGCCAGAGTGAGCTGTCCCGGTGCATGTGCAGTTCTTTCTCACCTCAGGAAGGGCTGGGCATCAGGGTCAGGCTGGGCTGGATGCTATTTATTATTGGATGACTTGGGAGGATAGTTAACCTCTTTGGGCCTGCAGTTTGTCAACGGAGAGAACGAAAAGACCTAATCATGGATAATTATGAGGATAATGATGCTAATGACTCTAAAGAGGCTTGGGGCAGAACTCGGGACAGAACTTGGGACAGATCAGATCTCCAATCACACAAAAGACACCATGCTATCTGCTCACATCAGGGGCACAGAATTTGTATTTTCTGTGACCAGAGCTCTCTGTCTTACACTTTGGGGACCATAGTGGACAATAATAGCCTCCTAAGGATGCCCACAGCCTAGTCTCCAGAGTCTGTGAATATGCTGTCTTAGGTGATAGAAGGGATTTTGAAAGAATGATAAATTGAGGCTCTTTTGAGATGGGGAGAGTATCCTGAGTTAGCCATGTGAGTCCACTATAGTCACAAGGTTCCTTCCTTATACAAGGAAGACATGAGGATTAGAGTCAAAAAAAGGTCATGCGATAATGGAAGTGGAGGTCAGAGGGTTGCAGGGCCAGGACATAAAGAATGCAGGTCACCTCTAGAATCTGGAAAAGACAAACAAACAACAACAAAACAAACAAACAAGGATTCTCCCCTAAAGCCTCCGAAAGCAGTGCAGCAGCCTAGGCCCATTTTAGACTCCCAATAGAATAAATTTATGTTGCTTTAGGCCGCCAAATCATTGCTGATCTGCTCCAGCAGCAACAGAAAGCATACAAGTAGTGAATGCATATGAGAGAATATGCAAATGTCTAAGAAATGCTAGAATCAAAACTAACCTTTCTGAAGCACGTATCCTAAAGACAGGGAAATGGTGAAAATCTCTGACAGGAAATGCATCTCAGCAGGGTGCTCAGGGGCAAGGGGGAGTAAGGAAGGGTCAGTCCCCTGGAGCCCAGCCTGATGGTGCAGAGAATTAAGCATTCCTTTCCCATAGACTGTGTGTGTTTTGATTTATCTCTGTATACGCCCACGGCCTGGTGAAGCACTGGGCACACAGTAGGTGCTCAGTCAATGTGTGTGAGATGAACAGCTTGGCATGAGGTGGAACAGAATGGGATGCAACAGACAGACCTGGGCCAGGGCAGAAGTTCTGTTGGAAGCTACAGAGACTTGGTCACTAACAGCTAAGCTGTCCAGTTGCTGAAGGCCCTCTGAGCCTGCAGAGGCTGCCCCTTGGGGAGCGAAGGACAGGGTACCCCAAAGAAGGTCAGAGGAGCTGGCTGTTGGAGCTAGTTTTGCTTTGCTTTTGCTAGAAGTTTCTGAGTAGTCTCTAGTTTCCAAACTGCATCCACCCTGGGCTACAGACCTGTGAAACCTCATCCTGGGCCCTAGGGAGGCACAGCCCTTTGGCTCAATTTGCATCAAGGACCTGGTAGGCTGCACAGGTTCAGCTTGAAAAAGAAGGAACCTGGTCTAGTTGTACAGATGGCAACTGGGGTCCCTGTCTCCCCCTCCTTTATCTGTGCCTGGGCCCTCCACTTTACAAGAGCCAAGATGTACACAAAGTTAGCCCCATTCATTGGTTTCGGTAAGAAATCCAACCCTTTTATAGTTTTTAATAATATTAGTGAAGACGAATCCCAGTGTGCAACAATGACCTCCCACCAGCTTGTTACTTTGTTCTTCCTCCTTTTTATTCTCCTCTTTCCCCCCTCCAAGACCGAATAAAAACCTAAGTAAAGTTTGTTTTCTTGTGTAGAATAGCTTCGGCTCTTTCTCCAAAACCTTAACCCCAGAGAACAGCTATGTTTCAAAGGAATTGGCTACACCATTGTGAGAAATGCTCACAATAAAACCAGGACACAGAACTTTAGCAGCAAAGCATGGCATTTATTCACAATTCTACAGAAATGGGTGAGAGAGCCAATGACAGGCAGGGCATGCAGGTGTTGACCAGATAAACAGGAATATTTAAGTCCTAATACAGCGATATCCTCCCATTTCCCCATTGGCTGGGTACTTCAGAGTTACATTCTTAGTGCAAGGTGTGTAAAGCTGATAGGTCTTCTTAAATCTCCCCCTTTGGATATTCCCTAACTTGTTCTTGGGTGAATTGTATACCTCTTGGTCATGCTTGATAATGTGCAGTATAGCTTCCTCCCTTTGCTCTCGGAAGAACCCGAGACTAGTTTAGTAACATCTTCTTTCTGTTAATCCTGTTAACTCAGAGACCTCCTGATTTGTTAGTAGTCTGATCAGCCATTAATCATTCCTGAAAGTGGTATAGCCCGGCCTGAGAGGCACCTTTCTCCCTATTCCCTGCACCAGTGAGCTTATCAAGGTGTTTTCCTCCAAAGGGCAAGTCTCTTCCTAAGCGACTGCCAGCTACTAAGTGGATAACTTTTTGGTTTTTTTTCATCTCATTGTGCCTGGGAACTGCAGCTGAGCAGAGTAGGGGCATCTGTCACACAGACCTTTTCCTGATCCCAACCCCAGCTGTTCATGGCTCAGCGCTGCAATCAAAGAGCAAGTCACATCTCAACTTTTCCAACATTATCGCCACGGGGCTCTGAGAACACCAGTCACCGCCATATTGGTCCCAGCAGCTCTGAACTTGCGTGAGCAGCGCCAGGGGCTTCTGAAGGCTACATGACAGTTCCCTCACTCGGTTATCTGGATCTTCAGCTCAGTCATCAGCCGGCGGTAGCTGAGGTGGTGACCGACATGGAGAATCCATGCCAGATGTTGCTTTTGGAGATGACCTCATCTGGCGTCATCCAATGAAAAGCAAAAGAAAAACTGTAGCTGTCACCATGTAGCCAAGACAACTAATGTGGAGAATTCCCAGGAGACAGCCTCACCCCCAGCGTGCCCTGAATGCTCTGGGAGGAACTGGAGCATTAAGTGGATGAACTATCCTAGGCTCTCAGCAGGGGACGGCAGGAGCGAGTGACCCATCAGGGGTCGCTCTGCCAGATTTCTGTAACGAATGGGAAATAATCCATAAAACAAAACACAAGCTTTGTGAATTTGTCTTTCTTGGCACATAACAGTGTGACTTGTCTGCTCAAGGTTATTTAAGAACAACTTCAACATGTAGAGGGAAGACAGCTTGGCTCACCTGGTCCTCCCTCCCCTTCTCTACGGCTCTCCGCCTCCTTCCAACTTTCTTCTCTGGAGGACACAGGTATGGAGACAAAGGTCCTTGTTGCTGATCAGGGAAGGGGCAGAGACAGTTCCAGCTCTGATTTAAAATACCCCTGATTTCCATAAGGACTTCCTCATCCCTCTATCTTTCCCAGGCCTCTCAAGCCAGCTCTAAGCTGCTGATGCAGGTGAGATAAGATCTTGGTGCTAATGGATGAGCGCTGCTGTAACAGGACCCTTGCCGGGAGGGTCCTCAGTTTTTATGGGCCTGTTTTGCCTATCACCAGGGAAGACGCTTAATAACAGATTTCAGTGAAAAGGAGTTTTGTTTATTTGAAGGTTATACAAATCTATATTAAAGGTGCAAGTGTGCCGTTAAATCCCACTCCCTTAAAAGCACCCAAAATATACCGTCCTGCCCAATTAGGCTAGCTTTAAAATAGACAAGCAAGTGGTACCGTTTTTTCAGAAACACGAAGTTCACAGCTTAGCATTTCAGTTATAAATTCAAAGTTCCTGGCAGCTGCTATGCCCAGTTAGGGGAGGATCCCGTACACACTCCCCAACTCTTACACCTCATGTAATTCCTCATCTCTGCGCAAGCTGCAAGTTTCCCCTGCCCCCTTTCACTCCCCCAAACCAGGTGAGTCCCTTCCAGTTCCTCAGGCCTCATGTCTGTCTGCGGGTCATCCAGGAGGGAGATGGATGGCTGCCCCCTATTTTAAATCCCCTTTGAGTAATGTGTACAATGAAGAGTTCTGATCACTGACAGAACTTTGTGCAGCATTTTTGTCACTATCTTCTGGGTAAGGCCTCTCCTATTTTCTTGGCGCGGAAAGGACCAAGGCTAGTCTGCTGAGCGTCACCCCATCCCCATTTCCAAACCTCAGAGTGGGGAATTTTGTAACAATGCTAGAGTCTACTTTTGTAAGGTAGGACTGTTCCTATAAATCTCAGATCAAGCCAGTGATCCTCCTAGCCTGCTAAGTTGTATTAGCCTTTTCACAAAGTGTGAGCCAGAGCCCTTTCTTCCACCTGCTCTGCACTCCCCATGCTGTCATCAGTACCCTTCCAATTTTTTTTTTTCCCTTCCAATTCTTTATGTCCTAAATAGATAAGCCACCATCTGGGAAAGGTAAGAAATATATACTGGATGAGAGTTGAGAGCTCAATGTTGTTGTAAGCTTTGCTTGATGTCAGCACTAATGTGCTTCATCTAATGATCTCCATGGGAAGAAACACAAAGAGCAATGAATGTTTGAGCTCTTGGTTGTAATTCCTGTGCTTGAATTCAGCAGCTTCCATGGAGACCCCTTTGACTGTGCCTGACACTCTCCCAGTGCTCCGGGCCATTGAAGCATTCCCCCACGCAGCATGACCTCACACACTCTCACTCTAGTCCATCTTGATGTCTAGAAAGTGAATATGTCTCCATCTTTGTAAAACTTAAATGTATAGGTGGTGAGCATATGTGGCTCTTCTATTTTCCAAATTGTACTAATTGTCTGCTTAAAAAAAAAATGATGTCTGCTTTTACATCTGCCATTTCATTCCTTCTATCTTCCCAAGATTTATTTTGTTTCTACTATTCTATTCTACCCCACCCCTCCACCCCCACAAAATAAGAAAATTGTCTATGAGTTTATCTATTAGTAGACCTTTGGCCGCCTTCCATTAGACTTCATAGCTTCCTAGCTCATCTGTATTGGTTTTTATTTCCCCTGGTTTTGTAATTACAGTATGATATTCTGTTTGATTCAAAAGTAGCCAAAGATTTTTATTTTATCTTAACTGATAGGGAGTTTCAGTTTATTTCTTTAAACTTTTATTATTTAGGGTCATACAGAATATGATCAAACATGTATAACAATAGTAATAATACCAATAGCTACAATAACAGGTATTGATTGCTTATGATGAGCCAACTACTATAATAAGCTCTGTAAAGCCTCTTTTACTCCTCACGACACCCACAGAGGTAGTTGTCAATAGTATTTATATTTTAGAGATTAAAGCACCCATAGAAGGTAGCTGTTAATAATATTCATATTTTATAGGTTAAGAAGCGAAGGTTAGTAAGCTGGAACGTGACCCCGATGTATTTGCATGGAGCTTTGAATTCTCGCGGTAATTCCCACTCGTTTGAATTTGCTGAGGTGGTTATTAGGGCCTAGAATGTATGATCAGCGTTGGGAATGGGGCAGAGGTGCGTGACAGGAACTCTGTTTACAGTTACCAACTTTGCTGTAGGTCGATTAAGGACCATCCCCCTGGCCCTTACTTGTCCTCCTGCTCTCATCAAAGACTAAGAGGTTTGTTGTCTCAATGACTGGGCTTCTCTGCCTTTCTCCTGACTGTGCCCAGAACAACGAAGCCCTTTTTAATTTAGCGGAGATCTGCCCCATCATTGAGTCGTTAGCCACAGTTTTGATTCTGTCCTTCGTTGCCTCTAAAGTGAATTTTAAAGATTCTTAAATTCTTTTCATTTTGCCTTTTAGTTTCCCTGCACGCTCTTAGGTCCACCATCTCCCTTTTCAGCTCCCTTGAGGCCTTTTCCTCACAGCGGCTTCTCATTGCTTGAACTTGTTTCACTGAGCCCCTGTCTTCTTCCATGTGGCTAGCAATATCAAGTGACCTCTAATAATTCCTCTGCTTTTAGAGATCTGCCCTCCCAACGAGCCATAAAAACTGTATCCTTCTTTCTCCCCATGTTTGCTTTTGTGGTTTCAGTTCATCCCAGACTTGCTGCCTGTGAAAAGACAGGGAGTAACCTTGACTGTACTCTGCCCTTTTCAGCTCTGTATTCAGCATGCAAGCTGATGCGCATAAACCCAGACCCTAATTCCTAGGTCTGTCAGGATTTTTTATCCAACGTGGCTGGACAGAGGTGAAACCTCTGCATGACTTTCTGATAACGCTGGTGTGAACAGCAAAAGGCAGTCAACACCTGCACCATGAAGACAGCTCTCCCTGTCTTCACCATGGCTTCCAACAATAGTTGTCAAATGTGGATCCGGGAATCTAGGAGTTCTCTGAGAATTTTAAAGTTCTGTTCCTTTATTTTTATGATAATCTAGAGACATTTATTATTATTATAAAGATTAATCCCTGTTTCAGTGGTAATTTGTAATGGCAAGATAATTGCATTGAACCAGATGTAGTTTTTAAAAGTCGCAGTTCTGAAAAATATCATCAGTCATTATTGACATAATTTGTAAGAGTGGATCAGATCAGTGATTTTCAACTGGTGTGCCACAAGAATTTTAAAAATATGCAATACCTGAATATTTAGTTGGGGGCACTGACCTCTCTTCTCTTAGGTTGTCAAATAAAAAGATGACAACAGCCAACACAACAATGGCCATCTGGTGTGAGTGAATCAAAATTATTTTATATTTTTGTCAGATCAGCAAACACATGTATTTTGGGGGGTGCACCACAGAATTTTAGTAATTAGCTTAAGCGTGCCATGAGATGAAAAAAGTTTGAAAATCACTGGATTAGATAATAATATTGTATCAATGTCATATATCCTGATTTTGATAAATATATATTGTTTTAAGAAGAGGACGTTCTTGTTCTTAGGAAATAGACATTGGAGTATTTATAAAGGCTTCCAACTGCTCACAAGCGATCAATGAATTTGTGTGTATGTGTGTGTGGATAGGTTAGTAGACAGATAGATAAATGATAGATGATAAAGAGGAAAATGGGACAAAATGTCCATAATTGTTAACAATTTGTGAATCTGGGTAAAGTTTATATAGATTTTTTTAAAAATTTATTGCGAGCTTTTGTAAGAGTAGAGTAATATTAAAATGGAAAGTTTAATGACTTTCATGCACTTCGGTTCACTAAGTGTTCCTAGTATATGTAATATTTTTTTTTCATTTGAAAGTTATTCAAGTTGAGAAATACCAATGAATCTTCCACTGTCCCACTGGGTTGGTCATTGGATAGACCAATTTTAGAAACCACACCATTTTACTTTACTGCTTGGAATGTCCCACTGGCTCTTGAACACCATGTTCCAGGCCTGCAAGACCCTCCAGGAGGCAGCCCTTGCCAAGGCCCAGCTGTGCCTGTTCCTGACCTTTCATCTAAAAACACTAACTACTTGTGGCTTCCTAGGAGCACTATGGTTTCACTCTTCTGTGACTTTGGCATCCTGGTTATTCATTTGTGCCACTCCCTAACTTGCCCTCCTTACACATCCTTCTTTCTTTACCTGAATAACTGTTAATCATTTGTTAAAACCCAAATCAAAAGGTTCCTCCTCCAGGAAGCCTTCCTTGAATTTCCCTAGGCTAAGTGTGTCCACTCTGAGCTCCAATAGCCCCCTGGGGGACCCTCCATCATAGTCCTATGTGTCTCCTCCAGAGTGTCACCTCTAAAAAGGCAGAGAAGTCTGTCCTCTCTGGGTGTCCTCCACACTTAGCACAGCATCCAGGAACAGAGAGGGCATGAGGTAACCTATGGAGTAAAGAAGCTCAGCACATGGCTCTACTGGGGGGGTCCTCTCATGTGTAGGAAGATGAGATGACTGCTTTGTGATGGATAAGTTGCAAAGCTCCAAAAGAATTCATCTCCTACAAATTTCCACTCCCCTCCCACCTGTTTGAAATGTCCACTTTGGTGTTTTTTGTTAGAAGTACTGTTCTAGAAGGATCAAGTTGAACTGCCCATATGTTTTATGCTATGAACAACCTATTGGCATGCATTATTATTACAGCACAGAATATTATCATTAATGAGTGTCTCACATACTTGTGGAGTACTTTGTGATTTACAAATTATGATGCAAGTTGCTAGCGGGTCTCAACTGTCTTTACACGTAAATCATATTTTTTCAGGCCAGTAAAGTTCCTGAGCATAGTAAGTGCTCAATAAAGGTATGTTGAAGAAGTAAATAGATAAACAAATTTCGCACAATGTACCTCATTAAATAAAACCTAAAGCCAGAAGAGACCCTCACTACAAACACCCTACTGTCATTTACCTAAAGGGAATGAGAGTCTGAGAGGAGGTGGCCTGAGGGGACACATTGGTCCCACAGGTACGCATGGTCATTCATGTGTGGGGGCTGCCAAGAAGAAACTTTCCGAAGAGGAGGGATGATGATGGATTTGCCTGAGCTCAAAATAGATGCTAAGGTAACTTCCAAATCCTGCCCATTCAGCAAGGGGTTAATGGAAGCTTTCAAGCTGACTGGATAATTAACAGGATTAAACCTCTACGTGTCAATTAAGGCAATATATTTGAGTATAATGCTATTTAATTCTGTTCCAGGAACGGTGCAATAAATCAAAGTTTACAGATGTCTTCAGCCAGCCCTTGATGGATGGAACACTGTAACTCTGAGGTGCATAGAAAATCTCAAATAAGATAACCTCCCATGTGATTAATATAGCTGTCTGTATTGGCATCGGCTCCAGAAGGTTCTAATCCAAACATGTTTAACATCACACACTTTATTGTGACAGACTCAGACACCTGAACTAACTAACCAGTCAAATGGTGCTTAATTATACTGACTCGTTATGGTCTCAGCAATAAAGCCGAGGCTCAGAGTTACGTGTTAATTCCCAGCACTAGGTCACATACAACAGCGATTTCCAACCTTCTTCATCTCATGGCACACATAAACAAGTTACTAAAATTCTGCAGCATAGCCCAAAAAATATTTTTTGCCGATGAGACAAAAAAGAAAAAAGATAAACAGGGATAAATTTTGATTCATCCACACGGGATGGCTATTGTTGGGTTGGCTGTTGTCATTTTTGTGTTTGACAATCTAAGGGGAAAAGGGTCAGTGCCCCTGACTGAAATATTCGAGTATAGCATGTTAAAAATTCTTGCAGCGCACTGGTTGAAAATCGCCGACACACAATACAAGCAGTCCGGTGTCCAGAGGGCCTTGTAGGGTCTGGTGCACAAAGCCCAGGGTCGTGGAGCAATCTGATTCCTCTGAATGACACTTTTTCCTTCTCTCGTTCAATGGTGCTTGTCCGCAGGCCTCTTTCAGACTGACAGGCCACCAAACGCAGACTTCTGATCACAGGGGGAAAGAGACATGTGAACATGACTGTCTCTATGAACAGTTCCCAGGTGAAAAAACAGACAGAATTGACATATGCATGACTGGAACTCAGTTACTGAGAAAGCTAACCCAAACACTTACCAGCCTTCTGTATTTATTCTGGAATGCGATTCCAAAAGTGTGAACTTCTAAACAAGTATGTAGATCTGAGTTATCAAAAGTGGGCTAGAAATTTGCAGGTGTAAGATTCAACTCCCCGTTTTGTTTCCAAACTGAACTTGTTCATAGGGTGCCTTTCTGTCTCACAGGATTGTCAAAGCATGCACAGCTCAGGCCAATTTTCCCAGCAGGATCAAATTGTTTGACTCCATCTGTGTGAATGTCACAGTGTAACCATGTGGAGTGAGTCTCAGTCATTGCTTGTTGATTGACTGAAGGATCAATTAAGTGTGCCAAATGTTGTGTAAAGATGATGTGAGACAAAAATGAAGCATAACGAAAGTCTCTGCCTCATTTATTTGGGTAGAGTAGCTAAACACATACCGAGGATCACAATTACGGTGCTGGCTGTACATAAAATAAGAACTCAGTGAAGAGGGAGACCTGGTTAGAGCATCGTCCTGATACGCTAAGGTTGTGGGTTGATTCCTGAACATTCAAGAATCAACCGATAAGTATATGAATAAGTAGAAAAACAAATGAATGGTTTCTCTCTTTCTCTCTTCTTTCCTATCTCTAGAGTCAATTAAAATTATTTTAAAGATGAATATTAAAGAAAGCGAAGGACTTGGACAGTCAAAGAGGAGGGAGCAGGACGTTCAAGACGAGAGGTACAGCTCACAAGCATGGAAGCAGGCATTGACGTGCTGGGTGAGGAAGGCGCCCAGAGAACGATTTGAAGAGCGCAGGTTGAGTGTCGTTGGGTGGGATCAAACCACATTTGGAAAAATCAGTGGCAAGAGGGAGACATTTGAACATAACTGGATGCAGATGAGACGAGACAAGAGTGAGGCCTGGCAGAGGAGAGCAGAGTAGACTGGAGAAAGACAGGTGGGCCAGAGCAGGCAGAGAAGTTACTGCAAAATGTAGAAAGAAAAGCACAAGTGTCTGGACTGTGGTTAGTGATAGAAGAATTAAGACCAAAGGAATCACTTCAGGAGAATCAAAGGTGAAAATAACCCAGCATGTCTGTTTCTTTGACTGCAGAATGGAAATAAAGAGAATGGCTGTGATAGGTTCCCCAGCACCCATTCTACCCAAACATTTACCACGTTAACCTGGACGGGGGTTCTACACCAATGATGACAATTTTATCCTTCTCACCAGGGATGGCGGCAGGACTGGGTATGTGACCCTCTGGCCAATGAGAACTGATTTCTGGGAAATAGTTCCTCTCTTGAGGTAGAAACTCTCTTTAGGTAGAAGAAGAGGATGAGACCATCTCTCTTCTTCCCTGGATATTGTCCCCTGGGGCTGTGATGTCTGAAGTGCTGCAAAATTTTTCCACCAACTTGGAAAATAATCTGAGTCTTAGCTAGCATAACTGAGTTGCTGAATGAGCTAACCTCCCAGCCCCGCAAAGCCCGCAGATGTCCAGTAATGTGAGCTAGTTCATGGCCTTGTTGTTTAAACAAGTTTGGGTTAGGGGTTTTGCTATTTATCACCAGAACTATCCTTTTTTTTTTTTTAATGCAAAACCTTTATTCTGGGACATAGTTAATTTATCTGGGAACAGTTTTATACAGTTTTATTCTTTTAGGTCTTATTTGAAGCTTTATTAGGTAGTACCAGAGCAGCATTTAGTGTAGGACTAATTTTACCCTCCCTGCCCCTTAATTGAACTTCAATGTTCTCTACTCAATCCCCTGTGAATTATGAGGTTTTCCACTATCCAGGAAGATCAGAGACTATTCCCAGCCCTCTGTGAACTCCAAAGATGATTGCCTATAATCCTTTTAGAGAGTGCTCAATTTTGTTTGTTTATTTTGTTCTTTAGATTTCTCATAAATGAAATCATAAGGTATTTGTCTTTCTCTGGCTGACTTAGTTCACTGAGCATAACACCCTCTAGGTCCGTCCATGCTGTTGCCAATGGTAAGATTTCATTTTTTTTTTTTTTTTTTTTTACCACCAAATACTATTCCACTGTATATATGTACCACAAGTTTTTTTGTTTGTTTGTTTTGTTTTTTTACCCCATTTATCTGTTAATAGGTACTAAGGTTGCTTCCATAGCTTGGTTATCATGAATAATGCTACAATGAACATAGGGGAGCATATATTCTTCCAAATTAGTGCTTTGGGTTTCTTTGGATATGTTCTCAGAGGTGGAGTTGCTGGATCGTAAGGCAGTTCCATTTTTAGTTTTTTGAGGAAATTCCATACTGTTTTCCACAGTGGCTGCATCAATCTGCATTCCCACCAACAGTGCACAAGGACTCCCTTTTCTCCACATCCTTGCCAACACTTGTTATTTGATTTGTTGATGAGAGGAACAGTACTTTAAAACTATATATATTTAGTCCTGACTGGTGTAGCTCTATGGATTGGGTGTCGTCCTGCAAACCGAAAGGTCACCAGTTCAATTCCCAGTCAGGGCACATGCCTGGGTTGCAGGCCAGGTCCCTGGTTGAAGGCATACAAGAAGCAACCAATTAATGTTTCCATAACACATTAATATTTCTCTCCTCCTCCCTCCCTTCCCTTATCTGTAAAAAAAAAAAAAAAAAAAAAAAATCTTTTAAAAATATTTAATTATTATTTTTGGGGGCAGACAATACATCGATCAAATATCAAAATGAATAAAAAGTCATACAATGAACAGGCTCACTCTCACCTCTGTCCTTCTCCATGTCATTCCTCAGCTCTGGGCCTCTCTGATAATAATTTTTATTATTTTCTTATGTATTAGGTTTTTTCCTTTCCATATATAAAAGGTACCATGCTTTATAAAATGCTCTAAACCTTGCTCTTATTTTCTAACAACATATCCTAGGGTTCTTCCGTATCAGAACATTCAGAGCTTCTGGATTTGCAGGGGGTGGGGGGTGCGGGGGTGGGCAGGGAGTTGGTAACAGCTGCATAGGATTCCACAGTGTGGATGTACCTTGGTTTTTTAACCAATACACTATTGTAAACACTTATGCTGTTTTCCATTTTTTTGCTATTACAAACAATATTGTGATAAATAATTTTGTACTTAAATAATACATGTGTGTGCAGATAAGCAGGAGAACAAATTCTGAGAAGTGGTTTTGCTGGCCCAAAGGGTAAATGTACCTATCATTTTTGATAGATATTGCCAACTCGGTCTTTACATGAATTTCTACCATTTGCGACTCCCAGCAGCGATGTCTCTGAGGGTGAGACAAGCCCATTTAAAGCAATTTAACAAAGAATAGATGAGGATGAATAATAAAAGTAAGCAGAACTGTGGCCGAAGAGCATTGTACATTGTAGGCTAAAATTGCATTGTTATTAGAAATGGAAACATTGTGTATTGGTTGCATTGAAGATGGGAAGATGAGATTTATAGCCCAAACAGCTTTTATACCACCTTCTTTTAAAAAAAGATTTATTGTTGAGAGAGAGAAGCATCAATTTGTTGTTCCACTTATTTATACATTCATTGTTTCTTCTTGTATGTGCTCTGATCAGAGATCAAACCTGCAACTTGGCATATTGGGACGACATTCCAACCAAATGAGCTGTTGGCCTATCTTCTGTAACAGCAGCAGCTTCTGTGTGTGTGTGTGTGTGTGTGTGTGTGTGTGTGTGTGTATGTGTGTATGTGTGTGAGTGTGTGTGTGTAAGACATTAGAGCACACAAAGCCCTCTGTATATAGTAACTCAATTTGATCTTCATAGCATCACCAAGACATTCCAGTGAGGCAAACAGAATCCCTTATCCTGTTTATAGAAAGGTTAAGCACTAGTCCAAGGCGAACCAGCTGGGTTCTGGCAGCTCTGGGACTTAAGCCCCAATCTGCTAATTCCAGACCCCAGACTTTTTCTTGGATCTGAGTGGAAGGCAAACATTCCTCCCACCAGTAAGCAGTCCACCCCCCACTACCACCCCATGAACCCTCTCCATCTACTCACTCGTTGCTTTTCCCAGTTTCCATTCTCCGACAGGAAACAATGAGCAGTGAATTTGAGTTTGAGTTTGAGTTTGAGTTCGATCCTCCGAGCTCTGGGTCCAGGGTGAGTAGTTCCAGCCAGAGTGACAACTCTGTTCCATGTACTTTCTTCTTTTTATATCTACCCCACCCCCTAAGGCGCTGAGTCTAGGTGGCCAAAACTAGGTGGCAGCCTTAACCACATGCCAGCTCCCAGAAATTCAGGGAAAGTATTTTTCTTTTAAGAAATGATTACAAATTCGGGGGAACAAATTGCAGCCCACCACGCCCACCCTGGCCAATTATTCCCCAATTCCTTCCCCTTGGTAATTCTGCAAATGTCACATGCTATTGGTACAGGAATAAGGGGAACCCAGAGGTTTTTATTATTATTTTTTACTAGGGGTAAATATCCATATTATCGGAAACGCAGAAGGCAGCTGTTGTCAATGTACCTTCGAGGACAGAATATAAAGCATAGACTTAAAATTCAGTACAGGCTCACACAATTGATATAAAGAAAGGACTATCGTATTGAGCAGGGGGTTTTAAAACGTGCAAGCTGGGATATTGAAAAAGGCTGTAGAATCATCTTTTTCCTGCAGGCTCTTCCAGAAGGTTGTTGTTAGGGATTATTTCCACCTGGGAGCCAGAAGCTGAGCAAGGTGACCCTTTGAACTCATCCAGATTTATTTTTATTATTCTGGTAGCTAACAGGTTTGTCATCCTCATTCTCCCAACCCCTGCCCACACACACACACAGGCGCAAAATCAGCCTGAAAAATAATCTGCATACAAAGAAATGCTACCTGAAGGGTAGACGATACAATTCTGAGATAATTCCACTTTCATGTGAGGAGATTTTTTTCCTTTCATTTTTGTGATTGAGACTATTTGCATGGAAACTGAATAACAGTTCGTTTGCTCGTCCTATTTCTTTATGTTCAGATCCTTGTCTGCTCTGTGACATGACAATCAGCCACTGCGGAGGTGACTACATGTGTCAAGAATAGAGAATTTCATAATTTCAGGTGTAGGATGACTTGCTACATTCTGGGTTGACAGTTTCTGGGATAGTTTTCATCTCTTCAGTTGCTTTAATGAGAGCAAGAAAGATCTCTATCGAAAATAATTTTTCTGATTCATCTTTAAAAAATGTATGTAATTCCTTTTTTATATTCAATTCATAGGTATGGTGCCCATCTAAAGTCACTGTCACTTTACAGTTGTGGCCATTTCGAATGTTGACAGGAGACTATCTTCTAGTTGTCAGTCATGTAGAAAATAAGATATGGATATGCATTCGTGAACCAAACATCTCAGTTTTCCCAGGGCTATGGGTCACTTCTGGCTGAAGCCTAGAAGTTTCTGGGTTCTGGGTTATTTCAAGGTCCTGGGAAGACCCTCTGTCTTTCTCAAAACATATTTCTCAATCAGCAGACATTTCATAATTAAAAATTCCTTCCTTATCCACCTGCTAAAAGGCAAAAGCTGCCTTTGGGCCTCCACCCTCATCCAGTTATGTGGAAAGGTTAGAGAGAGGATTTGGCAGGGGTGTCGGGGGGGGGGGGTTAGATTGGAAGAAAAACTCATGAAGCACAAGAGGAGAGGGAAAGGGACAGCGGGGGATATAGGAACCAACATCCCTTTCTAGGAGATGTCCCTGAAGTCAAGAAGAATGCGTGGGAGAAGCTGGGAGTGGCTCACACATCTCTCTCCCCAGCTCACTGGCCACTCGGTGGACAATTCCCACGCAGGTGAGAACTAACTCCCTTAGCATCTGTTTCTCTTGATGGTTTTCTCTGGCCATACACTAGGGCCACAGTCACTTACTTGTGGGGAAGCCAGACGTGCCAGGAAGCCAAAGCCCCAGAGGCCAACTTAAGCCAATTAGGTGGAATTTGATGGCTCAAAACCTCAGCTTCCTCATCCTTGTTGGGGCCGTTCTAAAGCCTTACTCACCGCTCCATTCCTATTCATTGTCAAAGTTCATCAACTGCTTGAATTACGTTTGATAAACGCACGTTCATTTTCACCTTTATTCTCAGGTGCTTTACGGTTGGGCAATGCAGTCAGGGTGAACTTTTTTGTGCTTAATCTCAGGCTAAACATAAAGGTGTTTGTCAAGGTTGAATAAAATTCTGTTGACTCATCTTCAGTAGAGTAGGAATAAAAGTGAATATATGTTTAAAAAATAAAATCGTTCATTTTGGAATAAATGATTGATTCCAAGAATTTTAAAACAAAACAAAACAAAATGAAACACCAGTTGAGCGTTCCTCAAGTCTTTGCAGGAATCCAGGGAATGAGTCGGGGCACCCACGGTGACAGTCCCCTATTAACATGCCCTTTGTTGGTTGCCCCCTGCCACTTGTTTTCCTACTTGCTCCCTCACTCAAGGTTTGCTTTTGAAGGACCTCAAGCCAGGACAGCATAGCTACTCAGAACAATCACTTATTCATGTTCCACCATGCGGCCTACCACCTTAAATCAGTTTCTCACAAGTTCCTGCAGAGATAAGTCGACTTCAGTCACACCTTTTCCCTGACTCTCAGCTGGTCCCAGCTCCACAGCTTCCATCATAGCCTTGTCCTCCCTGGAGCAGTGTCCTCACCTTTCTCCCTGCTGAAGTCTTTCAAAACCCCTGGGGCCAGTTCTTGACATTTCTGACAAAGTGATTTGCCAACGGGTAAATACCTACCTGGTAGGTTCATGTGGTCTACTTTCCCTGTGACTGTCTCTCTGTTCAATTACCTCATTAGAGACCAGGCTGTGCCAATGATCCTCTCTGGAGATGCAGAAAAGATATCCACCCTTGGGTTAACCTGATGACCAATGGCTTCTCTATAACCTCAAATGACAAATGCTGGCAGCAAAGATACCTGCAACACAGACACAGCATCATGAAAATGAAGGGGGCTGTGTGTTAGATACGGGTGACATTTTCGGAGGAAGCAGTCAGTAATGGGTCCTTATTTCTTATGTTAATGAAAAAATTGCAAATTTCACAGTCTTCCAGAGCAAGTAGAATTGTGACTTATGCTTCACAATTTATGTAATTGATTTCCTGGAATTTTGACAGTTCTATCCTGCTTTCAACAAATCTCTTTCTTCCCTTGAAAGTTGGTCAGATGGTGGTGGGAGTGGGTGGTCCAGGAAGCCCTGATTACTTGGCTTTCTTTGAATTGCAAGGCAATTACTACCTAAACCATTTCTTTGGCACTTAGCAGAAGCCACCTTGCATTTTTAATTCTCTTTTCTACCCACAAAGGCCTGGCTTCCTAGGCAGGCATACTGCCTGGTAGTTCTCCCAGGATCCAATAATTGCCAGTTAACTTAAAATAGAAAATAACTTTTTCTTGTTATTGATGAGCATGTTGACACTTTTCTGAAATACATTATAAAAGACTCTGCCTTCTGGAAGAGGGATTTCAGCAAGTGCACTCAGTGTAATTTTACACTGAGCTTAAGTTTTCTGCTTTCTTCCTTGGAATCAGGTCGTTCCCCACCTCTTCCACTCCCATGGTATCCACCTGAAATGCTTTGCCCTTCCACTCTACAAGCCCCTTCCCAGCTCCCAGATTATAATCTGCTGCAGGCTAGGAATCCAATATTCCGAAGGGGAATTGGCTTACGGGGCAGAAGGCCCCAGGAACCTGTCCTTGGTTTGGCAGCTCCACACCGGACACTTCCAGGGCTCAGAGGCTGTTTCCCTCTACGTCTGGGCTGGGGCTGTCAATGGCAGAAGGCTGACATTCCTATGTACACAGGGTGTTGGGCAGGTCTGGGCAGAGCTTGGTCAATGTTAAATGATGCAGAGAAAGGAGCTGTTGACACCCTAAGAGCCAGCAGGGAGATGTCCCGTGCTCAGCTGCTTGACTTGTGCAACTTCACTCCCATCCTTCATCTGCTACGATTCTGGGGCTAGAAAATTATAAGGCAATTCACTTCCTCAGCATCCAGAACCACCCATTGATCATTGTCAGCTTCGCCTGCACTGGACAGTCTTCTCCAGCCCTCACCTCTATTAGTTAACTTTGTTTTAACTGATGGCTGGAAAACCACTTCTCACAGGCGATGTCAGGCAGCCATGCTGGATTGGCCACAGAAATTAACTGCAATTTGTGTTCTAATCAAAGAGTATAGTAGTGTTAACGTTCACATTCTGCTTAAAAAACAAAACAAAACACACAATACAGTTTTAAACTGTTTGCTGCTCTGGCTGGAATGGCATCATTATTCTGTAGCTGTGAATTTGAGTCCCAGTCAGGGCACATACCCAGGTTGCAGGTTCAATCCCCCAGCAGGGCACCCAAATGATGCCTCTCTCTCACATCTAGGTTTCTCTCTCCCTTCCTCTCTAAACAAATAAATAAATGCATACAGCCATGAAAACTGCCGTCAGGTGAGGATTTTTAAAAAATGTTTTCCATCTCTTTGTTTTCTACAGAGGAATTGTATTTGTAGGGGTTGTATGGACCACCTGCCATGGCATACAAAGAAAGAGCCTACTCAACTGAAAACGGGTCTTATTTGTAATTCAAGATCTTGGGAAATCTGAGCTAGATCATTAAGGAGTAAGTCACAACTACGCTTCCTACAGACATTCCCCCACGCAGGGACAAAACCTGACCAGGAAAGCCAGCTCGAGCAGAAGAGAACAGAGAAGCAGCTTCGGTTCTCCCCTGATGGAAAATCCCGGGGAAGTTCCATCTCTGTGGATACTTTAGGTGTTGCAGATGCCCACTCAGAAACAACCTGAGGTGTCGGCGTGGCCAGCCTGCTGGTAGTAAGCGTTGGTGGAAAGTTCCTCCCATCGAATGAAGTCAGCCAGAAAATGTCCCACGTCAGCAGCAGCTCAGCCCGAGGGAACCACGGAAAACATCAAACTAACAATTCTTGGAGAAAATCCATCCAGCAGCTTTTTGGTAGTCTAAAAGGGTATATACATGCGTAATAGACACTCTGCCAATTCACTGTTAGGCCAAGGTTCATTTTCTGAATATAAAGGAAGATCTGCAGGACTTTGTATCCCCCTGCCTGAACCACTTTCTTCACTACCAACCCCCAACAGCACCTCTTTAATTCCTATTAATCTCTCCAGTTTTCACTTTGATGTTATTTTTTCTTGGAAATATCTGAGAAGCCCAGCTACCACACTGCGCCCCATCCTAAGACTGGGCCACCGGCCTCTCCTAATGCCTGCATCACATTGTGTCATGTCACTGTGTCATGTCACTGTGTCATGAGCTATGTAACTGACTGTCTTGCCCACGAGATACCGAGCTCCTTGAGGGCACACTGACTATTGTATCCTCAATGCCTTCAGGGGTCTGGCATACGGTAAGCAGGGACTAGATATTTGCTGGATGAATAGAACACTATCTATATTTAAAGAATTGGTTTGCTGTGCTGATCAAATGAATCCGAGAAAGTGCCCAAGAGCTGAGTGATTTTGGATGTTGAGAAGCTGCCATGTCCTTGAAGGATTCTTTTCTGATTAGAAAATGATATACTTCAGCAGACATGACAGAAACATCAAGGCCAATTGCCTAAGGGTCTGGTGAGTGGGAAAACGTGGAGGGAGGCACAATATATTTAGACAATAGATTGAAATGCTGACTTCAAGTTGGAAATTTCCATTCTCACAGATCTGCAGTGCAGGACAAACGAATGCTTCCCACTCTGAAGAGCCCGGCCACCATATGGAGAACCAAGCAACAAGAACTGTCGCTGCATCTCAGACCTGCCACAGCTGCTCTCCACAAAAGGGAAACACTTTCTCACGTTTATCCAGCACTTGTGAATCTGCCTCCTGACCTGTCCCATCACCTTTCCAGATATTGAGCTACCAGATTCCAGCACTTTCTAGACTCTTCAGAGGAGGTGAGCTGGTGGTGACTCATCCCTTCCCCCGCCCCCCATGATCTGCACATGTTCTTCTAGCCCCGGAACTAACATGTCAGTACAAATATCTCATGGTTGACCAGCTCCCAAGCGACCAGAAGGCTTTATAGTGCAATGGAAGAATACAGCATTGGCAATCAAATGACCTGAGTGCTGGTCCAAGTATTATAATCAATTTGATTGTGTCTATTTCTTGATGTGTCTGTTTGCTCACTGGAAATGGAGCTCTTTTGAGTTCAGGCCTCTACTGAGATCCCTCCCAACTGTCAGGTTTTTTTCTCATTTGACTCCTCCGGACCCCATGCTCGGTGTTGTTGGGAACTGGTTAAATATAAAGCATGACTTCAGTCCTTCAGCAAACTTATGGGTGGAGGAAAGACTACCTAAGTGGCCCATGCATTCTCCCATTGGTATAAATGCCAAATAAAGGATTTCTACCACAGTGGTGGAGATAAAGACGAGGCTTCAGGGGTGGGTGACACTGGAGCCTGTCCTTGAAGTAAATTACTTAGCAAAGGGCCCTGGCCAGAAATAGCCCCTGTTATGAGCTACCAACAAGCTACCACTCTTGTTTTGAAACTTACTCTCCCACCAGAGTTCCTGGAGGATCTTTAGAGGATTAGGATGGGACAGGGTATATTCATTTCCAATCTGCACTTCACTGCCATACTTGGCTGTAATTCCTTGCTCAGAAACTAAATCTCTTAGTGCTTTTCTCTGTGGCATCACTATGAATCACACGTTTAAAAATTTACAATAGCTCAGTATAGGGAAGGTATACCTCTATTTCCCCAAAGTGGTGCTATTAGTCCGCGAACATGGAGCCTTCCTCTTTTATCCTTCACCTGGGAGGAAAGACAGGAAGTGAATAAAGGAATTCAGGCACAGAGTCGGGATTAGATGGCATGGCCCCTCTGGGGCTTTTGCTCCCCGCTTCTCTGCATCTTGGCCTCCTGTTATCCAAGTGAGTCATCAGCTGCTCCCTTGTCTGCCAAGTGAGCTGTCTGATGAACCATGGGGCTTTGGTGGCTAAGAAATTTTCCAGCAGTTAACCACATCCACCTGTCACATGAGGTCACACCGTCCTCCCTTGCCCCTTTTGGGTTTCCAAAGGGAAAAGTGAAAGGAGAGCACACAGAAACAGAGGAGGAGGAAAGAGAGAGAAGGAAAGAGCAGAAAGAGTGTCCTGGAAGTGTTTACCTGTCTTGGAAGCAGGGGAAAATAAAACAATGGAAGAACACCTATGTGCCACTCACTGCCACTGACCCTGTGTCATCTTGGGCTTTGAGTTCCCCTTCTACACATGGTTGCTGGGAGCTGTCGCAAGGTCATCTGTAAATCCTGTCATGTGGATTCACTTTCTTAATCACTTTCTTCATATGCTGGGAAAATGAATTTGGACTTGACCTTATTAAATAACAGGGAGCCATCACAGGTCCTTAGTCAAGGGGAGTACTTGAAGACAGCAGCTTACATTTTGTATCTGCCAAAACTGTGGCAGGAAACAAATGGCATATTCCCAAAGGGCGTTGGAGGAAAGTTAATTAAAAAGACTGTGTACTACCGTGTGGGTGGAATAAAAGGAAACCAGCAAGGGATAGATCAGAAAACCCGAAATGGTTCCTGCAACCTGGACCGAGCTCTAGTCCTAGGAGACAGGTGGCTAAGCGCCGCCTGCTGTGGCCTTGGGTGGAGGAAAACTGTGACTGGAATGGAGGGAGCTGGGAAACAGCCCTGATCTTTCTTCCTTCTCACCCTCCTGTTTCCCACGAAAGCCTCCTGTTAGCTGAATCCAGTGTGAGACCCACTAGAAAGCAAAAAAGCCCATGGATGCTGCCCATGCAAGTCCACTTCCCAGGGTCAGAGCTGGGTGGGCAATTGAGGTGCTGGGTCAAAGAGAGAAGATCTAGTCTATTTGGTGTACAGGCATTATACTGTCCAGAGAAATAGATACCTAGATGTAGTGATAGATATAGATATATAGAGATCTATTTTAAATCTCATTTGAAGCTCCAAACAACCCTGCTGGGTTTGCAAGTTTTTCAAATAACTTGGATTCCCAGAGATCAATTCATTGACCTAACTAGAAGAGGTGGCAAAGGGAGGACATCTACCCAGGGTAGTGGCCTTTGTAGATGTCATTCTCTGTCTGTTTTTTTTTTCATTCTTTCCCTCCACTTTCCCTCACTTACGCAGGGTGGACCTAGCCTTTAAGTCTAGTTCAAACCTGTTTGATAGAAGTAACTCCATTGATCCCACCCCTTCTGATTGACCAGAGAGCCTAATATTCAATAGACACAAGGAAGCAACTATTCATTTATTGACTTTGTATTGTTCTGGGGTGTTGGTCCTTGAGCTCTAGAGTCTGTTTTCTTAAGACAGGATCAACAGAACATTCCTTTGGACATCAACATTCGACAGCACTTGGCCAATTCTACCACACAGCAGATGGCCAATAAATACATCCCAAATTTAAATTGGTGATGTGGGAAGGCAGTAGGGAATAAGTCTGTGAGTGAACATCCATGTACCAGGTAGGATTTAATGCAGAAACAGAAACAGTCTAGCTGAAAGAGATCGAACATAGGAAATCAGGTATTTCTGAAATCCATGAGCAGGCAGAAGGAAGGGGGCCGCCTTTACACTACTGCCTCCAAGATCACATTGCTATGGCTGTGATTCAGGAAGCTGTTATTGCTAATGACATCTCACCTCTCACGGACGTGGAAGAGGAATCCAGCCATCACATTCATCTCCAGCTGACCTTCTCCCAACAGCCGCAGCGCAGGCAGATGACCTCTGCCTCTTCTCCACTTGTCATGCAAGTTCAGCTCATCGGCCCAAGTACACTAACCTGCACATAGTCCCCTAGCTCTCAGAAAGAGTGAGAGGGCAGGTTTTGGTCTCTCCTCTCTTGCAGCATTAGAATGGCTGGCAATGAATGCTGATGCCAATGGAGCACGGGCAGCAGCTGACTGTAAGTGTGCGGACATAGAGCATACCTGTGCTGCTGGCATTCAGAAATCAAGACAGTGCAGTCACAGCTCCTAGACATGTCAGTAGGTTTGGCGAGGCGAGTTCTTTTGAGGAATATAACTTGGAGAGCCTTTATTCAAATTGGTGACATTTCATGTGTGTGTGGGGGTGTCTTCGAGGTCAGTTTTGGAAGGAAGCAATGTCAAAGAAATACTCTGTGTAACATGAAGACAAGCAACCTTACCCTGGAGCCGGCGAGGGTGCAGTGGGGCAGGGCCAGCATATCAGAGGCTTTCAGGTGTATGAATCTGTGTCTTTGGGGCACCCGCTGCTCATTAAAAGCCCCCTCTCTAGCCCCCGGCCACCACCCCAGCAGTGCAGTCCTCCCCGTGCACCCTGCACACCCTGGCTACCATCTTGAGCCATTTTTGATCAGAAGGGGCCCCTAGTGGTATAGCAAAAACACCTGTGTTTTCTGTAGCCATAGTAACAGATTTGCTTCCTTTGAACTCAACTTTTGCACCTAGGGGGAACCACAAATCTAAACTGAGACGGTGAGAACATTAGAACTGGAACTCACAATGCGTAGCTCTGAGCAACTGGGGAAGCCCCTTCATCTCCCGAGGTACCAGGCTGACTTGAGCAGGTCCTGACTTACAGAGAGGCTTCCAACTGGGGGCTCTTCTGTCACCTCAGGCACAGTTGGTCACAGTTGTGACCAACATTTTTGATGGTCACAATGCAGGAGGGCATCCGGTGGGTAGAGGTCAAGGGTGCTGCTTGGGCATTCTACTGCACACTGGTCAAAAAGAAGGATCCTGTCAAAAATGTCAATACTGACTCAGTGGAAAAATTCTACCTTAGAAGTGGAAAATCCCATCAGCGTGTCACCAGGCTCAAACCTTCTGTATTTCTCATAGTTGTCCTCAAACCTGAGCTACTAAGAGTTGCAAAAAGAACAGAACAAAAGCTCAGAAACCCCAGGTCCATCAGGATGGCTGTCATAACAAGAACAAAGCAAGTGTTGGTGAGGAGGCAGAGAAATGGAGTCCTTTATATATCGTTGGTGGGAATATAAAATGGTGTCAGTGCTGTGGAAAACAGCAGGGAGGTTCCCCAGAAGTTGAACATAGACTTTTTCATAGGACCCAGAAACCTGTATATACCCCAAAGAGCTGAAAGTGGGGACTGAAAGCGATCCTTGTACACCAATGCTGATAGAAGCATTACTCACACTAGCCAAAAGGTGGAAACAACCCAAATGTCCACCCAAGAAGAGTGAATAAACAAAACATGGTACACACAGACATATAGTGGACATTCAGCCTTTGGAAGTGGATACAGTTTAGTGGGTACAGTTTCTGTTTGGGAAGATGAAATGGTTCTGGGAATGGATAGTGGTGAGGCTCACACATCATGGTGATTGTACTTCATGCCACCTAACTGTACACTTAAAAATGGTTGAAATGGTGAAGTTTATGTCATGTGTATTTTATGTCAATAACCTCCCCCCTCCGCAGACCAAGGGTTCTTAGCTCTTTTAGGTCAAAGAGCAGCCAAGGTGAGCAGAGCTCCCTAGTTTGCCAAGGACCCCTGATGGCGGCCCACAAAGGCCCGAAGCTGTGTCTTCCAGGACTTGTCCCAGAGCATGACATATTAGCTGAGGGTTTGCCACCCACGGCTTTGATGACCCCAGGCTCAGACTGGGTACTATGGGATTAAGGACACCTGGCAGCGATGCAGCTGTATTTTCAGCTCACCAAGAGGGCAGCACTTTAAAGTCTGAAATGTACGGTAGTGGGGTAGGGTGGGGTGGGCGGAGTGTCTCCAACACCCTTTTGGCTTGGATTGTGGAGTCAGTAGGACCTCCTTTCTGTGGGAAAGCAGATAAGGGAAAGCAACTGGAATTTGTAGGAGGAATGAGGACATTGCCAAGTCCTCTGGCTGTTTCTGATCCTCTGTGGCACCTATGAGGTGCCAGCTCTGTGCAAGTTAAGACAAAGCTGCTTACCTGTCTTAATCCACTTCTCTGTGGCATCTCACTGTCGGCCCATGGATGGGTGTGCAGCTGTGTGCGTGCATGCATGCATGGGTGGTTTCTCTAACATTTCCCTCTAAGCTAGTGATCTCAGCCTTTAGAACACAGGTGAGCATTCTCAGGTTGTAGGTTTAATTCCAATTATGAACCAGTTAGCATGATGCAGGAAAGCCGTTTCAGGTCACAAAGGCACCGTGGCCTCTGTCAGCCAGCTGGCACAGGGAAATGGGCAGAAAGCCAGAGGTGACTCCAGGAAGCCATCCACACCCAGCCGTGCCCAAGGCCTCTAGGAGACAGAGGCTTTGTAAAGTAGTGAGGTGCTGAAGGACATGAGTCACTGGCATGTGGCACCTGCTGGCTTTTCTCCCAGAGGAGGCTGCAGGCCCCAGAAATATACTGTTGGCGATATTGGTCACTTTCCATTGACTGAATCTTTAAGCACTGTGATTTCATAATTCTTTTTGAAGTTGTATGTAGTGTGTACTGTGTATACCCCAAGTTTTTCCCAATGAGCCCTCAGGGTCCCCACTGAGAGGAGCCAGTAGCCAGCAAAGGTGGCTCCTCAGCTGTCAGCACTGGAGATATCTGTGTGACCAGACAAGCCCCTGCAGCGCCCACAGACCACCAGGTCACCCTGCTGATGCCGGCCTAGGGTCCCAGGGTGAGAATCACTCCAGCATTCTCCTTGGGCAGCCACAGAAAAGCACTTTCACCGTGAAACTCAGTGTCAGGAAAACCATGGATTTCCTACAGCCGATGCAGTCCGCACCCTGGGGTCCAGCAATGCCCTCTATCTGTTGCCTGCTTATTCAGGATTACGATATTCCGAGAAACCAAATAGTTTGTCTCTTTACTATACCTCCCTGCTGAAATTCAGTGCTCATGTTATTCTCCCTGAATAGAATGCCCCCCCATCACCTCTTTATTCCACTTCCCCATCTTTATGTATCCTGTTATTTAAACAAACTAAGTTAAAACAAGCCATCTCATAAGCTTTTTTTTCCCTCTGGAGTTCTTTACATGCAACTCCAAAATCAACCACCAGATGGCGGTGGCACATTGCTCTTGACTATTCCGGTTCTCACCGGGAACAAACGGTTGTTGGAGGACCCTAACCACGTGTCAGGCATCGCGTTGGGAGTGACTCCGCATGACCTTCGTTACGCCTACAATGTTATCATCTCCGTGTTGCAGACGAGGAAACAAAGTCTGAGGGGCCTATATGACCAGCCCCAAATCACACCGCTTGTTAGAAGGAGAGCTGTAGGTTTGAACCCAGCTCTGCCTGTTTTTAAAGAAGCCCACAGCATTTGCATTAAGCTTTTCTTCAAGGTGGCGTTTCCTGAAGAACGTCCTTACGATGGGCTGGCTTCTCTGATTTACGTGGGCAGCACAGTTTGCCCTCCCCTCAAGGCCTCCTCTTGCTCCCATCTAGCCATCTCACCCTGGAATCTAAAGCGCCAACTGCGGTGTCTGAGCCTCCAGTGTTCCAAGCCGAGGGAAAATCAAAGAAAGAGTTCAGTGCTTTTGGAGGGCTTGGCTGGCCAGAGCTCTCCGCAGGTGGCAGAAGGGGCCCGCGGAGCAGTAAATGGGGGGCGGGGGGTGCTGCCTGGGCGGCAGAGACGCCCTGAACGAGGGGCAAAGGGTGAGGTCGTTTAGTGGGAGTTCAGCCTGGCGGGCTTGAAGCGGCTGCGGGCCCAAGTTAAAGGGGTGTGGCCTCGCCCTTAGGTGCCCACAGCTCCCACGGACCGCGGGGACCACACCTGCGTGGGAAAGAGCGCCTGCCTCCGAGAGGGTGGGCTTCCACCAGCAGGGAGAGAGAAGGTTTGGGCCAAAGAGGTGCCGAGAGAAGGGCAGGGAGTGAGCGCGTCAGGACTCGGTGAGGATCGGAGCGCCCCCTGGTGCCCGCCGGAGGGAGCGGACCCACCGCTAAAGCGAAGAGAAGGGCGGGCGAGGGCGCAGTCTGGGAGGTGGGGAGAAGGGCCCGGGATGTGCTCAAACGCGCAGAGATTGGAGTGAGACTCCTGGGCAGGAAGGTCGCCGTGAGTGAGACCTCCTCCCGTGGCCACGACCGTCACCGTCGGACTCTGGCTGCAGGAGGCGGAGAGAGAAGGCAGAGACGGACCCGGGAATCAGGGGGAAGGGGGCGGGAGCAGGGCACTAGCGGGAAATAAGGAGGCTCCAGCCCAGCCTTCCTGAGGTGTGTTGGCCTCGCCTCCACGTACTGTGGCCCACAGGGCTGCTGCCAGGGTGGGCCGGCTAAGTGTACAAGGCCGGTTGGACCCCACACGTGGAAAACAAGGCTGTGGAGGTCAGCCTTCGGACAGTGGCCTGCAGTCCTAAGAAGGATCTCCCCAAAGTCAGGCCATCCATTCTGCCTGAGACCACCCCTAGCTCGTGGTCTGAGATCATGAAACGTGGTGGTGAGCCCCGGCTGGGTGGCTCGGTTGGAGCGTCCTCCCTGACAACAAAGGGTTGTGTGTTCGATCCCTGGTCATGGCACGTATGGGAGGCAACCATTCAATGTGTCTCTGTCACATGGAGGTCTCTCTCTCTCAAATCAATAAACATGTCTTTGGGTGAGGATTTTTAAAAACATGGTCATGCTATGATGCCAGAAACTGCTGCTGTGCTAGGAGAATACCAGACAAGCCCCTGGTACTGGCAAGTGGCTGGGGTGGGAGTAAGCTTTGGATGACTGTGTAGATGGCAATTTCCTGTGTCCCTTTTAAAAGTAATGGACCCCCTCAATCCCCTGCAAAACAAAACAAAAAACATAAAACAGAACCAAGAGGAGAGGACCCGGGTGAATCTGAAAGCTTCAGGAAAGCTGATTCTATTTGACCTATAGGCTCCCAAGTCCAGGGGTGGTTGACCTCTGGCTGTCTCCTGACAATTCCCAAAGCCCGGTCACATATGGAATCTCACTTGAATCTCAACAACAGTCCTGAAATGGGGCTTATTGTTCCCATTTTATGATTAAGAAAACTGAGGCTGAGAGACTGAAAGCGGTTCATCCTGAACCTTGGAGCCAATGGGTAGGTGAGCAGGTGAGTCAGCACTTGAACCCAGACCTTTCCATTCCAAACATCCAGCCCATGTTGTTGTTTTGTTTGTGTGTGTGTGTTTTAGTTTTGTTTTGTATTTTTAGATCATTGCCAACTGATAAAATATGTGAGCAACCCATGGAGTTATTTTAAAAGCTAAACTTTTCATTTTAGAAGCTTGTTCTGCATTCTGTGATTATCTCCTTCCTGTTTTTTTTTTCTTTCTTTCTTTCTTTCTTTCTGGCATTAAAATGTCTTTGTGAAATGATGCTGATTGTGGATGGTAGATGAACACTTTTTATGTAAGGCCCAGTTGGCAAAATTTTTTTTTTTAATGACAATTCTAGTTAGCCCCAAAAATGTATGTTAGGAACTTCTCTGGTGCTTCACATCTGAAAGCCCAGAACCAGTAACCCGAAGTTCACAGAATTCACAGACAGTTCCGACAAATAAAACAGGTGGGAACCCAAGGATGCTGACGTTCCTGCCAAGTCCAGGTTCTCAGACTGTTCTGCCTCAGTCTGGGTAAAGGATCCTAGTTCTTTGCTCCTCTTCTACATGTCATTCTCGCTCCCAATCTTGGTCTCATGACCACCTCCTGGGGTCTGTGGTGAGGAGAGGGACTCCACTCGGGGTACACAGGTGAGATCCCTTCTGGGGCTGCCGCTGCTGTTGCTGTAGTTAATGCACAATTGCTGTCTCAATGCAGAATGGATTCAATGCAGCACCATTTAGGGGAGAAGTGGTTTGTGAACCCGCAGAGCCCCAATGTGTGCTAGAGCGGCTCTGCCAGGCTCTTTGCCCACAGATCGAAATGCAAAATTCTAAACTTGGACTAGTCTCATGCAGGTTTGCAACTCCCTGTCATGTGAATGTCAGAAGCGAGCAGTCCCATGTATCAATAGTGACATCCCTTCCAAGAGTAAATAGTATGCAGCCAATGACAAGAAAAACTGGCAAAATGAATGTCCTTTCACAAAGCAGAAGTTATCAAGATAGTAACTGCCCAGGAGTCCCACAAAAGCACGTCACTCTGCCCTGTGTCCCTTTGCCGGCACTTCACCAGCAAGTTAGCCCCGATACCCATTGGACCTGTCTTCTCCTAAGAATGCACTTAAATCTAAAGGTTCAGCGTCAGCCCTGTTTACTTTGCTGTAAGCTTCCCACGGTGGGAAAAAATTGTTCCAGCCCACCTGCCCGAGGGCAAATCAAAAATCGTGGTCCACCCGAGGCGGCTTTCTGAGCTCGGAGCTGCTTTTGTGTTTTCGTGATGATGTTGATAACTGGCGTTGCCATGTTTACCAAGACCATTGTGCCGCCTTCCAAACCTCACTGGGCATGTTACCAGCCAACATGCAAGATTCTCCTTACAAATACTCTTCAGTTCACTCTGTGGGAATGTTCATGGAAGAGAGTAGTTACACGTGCGATGTATTCCATAGGACCCAGCACTGTGCCTCATGCCACACAGGTGCCTGATCATTGTTGCATTAATTGAGCGTGTTATCACATCCCCCACAGGTGCCAATGCCCTAAGAGAATTTCTTGTGACGTCAGAGGTTGGCTAGGCAGGAAATATCACTGATGTGATGACCCTGAATGAACAACCTTCCGCCTCATCATTCAGGAAGAAGTTCGAAGGTGATCAGAGCAGATTCGTCTTGGTGAAACAAATGACATTATTTGAAGTCCCTTTGGCAGTTCCGGACATGTGAGTAACCCTCGGAGCATGCATAACCCTGGAGGGTTCTAGTTTCCTGGATCGAGCACCCCCTAGAACAAGTGCTTGGATCCTGGCTTCAGGCTGAGGATGGAGAGGCAAACAGAGCAGCTACAGGGACAAACGCGTAAGCAGTGAACACCATGGACTCGTAAGGTACTGTACAAGCACCAAAAATGCGTCACTATTTTTTAAATTCTCACCCAAGAGTATATTTATTTTTAGAGAGAGAGGGAGGCGGAGAGAGAGAGAGGAGAGAGCGAGAGAGAGACATTGATGTGAGAGGGGAACATTGATCAGTTGCCTCCCGCACGTGGCCAGGCTGGGGATCAACCCTGCAAATGCTTGTTGAATGGGACAACGTTCCAACCAATGGAGCCACTCAGCCAGGGTGACATCTCACTACTTTGACCAGCCATTGCTGAAAACCGCTGCCCATCGCCTAAGGAGAGAAATAATAATAGCTTCATTGTTTATGGCTTACAAAGCAGTTTCACAATACATTACCCCATCAGATCCTTCTAACAACTAGGTGGTGTATATATTTTTATTTAGAAAATAAAGGTTTAGAAACATTGCAACTTACCCAAACTGGGTGGGAACATTGTGTCTGGAAAATCAGGATTTTTAAATCCAAAGCCAGTTCTTGCAACTATGCCATGTCTTTCGATCATCTGACCCTAAGAAACTAACTTAAATGGATCAGAAGAACTATGTGGATGGGAACCCAATCTGATGACATATTAGTAACTTTTGGGCATCACAGAGTTTTTTTGTAACCTTTATTGCATTTGTGGAGAAGTATGGCAAATTTTCATTGTCATTATTTATGCCTAATCACTGATTCCCAATCCACCTTATTTGTAGCTGGAATAAACAAAGTGGCCAAGCCCAGATGATATGTAAGAATCTTGGCTTCTCTGCTAAAGGACAGGGAATCTCTTGCTCCTCTCCGTTCACCACTTGTGACATTCTGGGATGTGAGTCCCCAAGCCATGTTGGTCTCAGCGGCCCCTCGCTCACTCAGGCTCAGGAAGGTGTCCAGGGGCCCAAGGACCACGGAGCGACTGACGCTCTGCTCAGAATTGCCCCTCCTCACTGCTGGATGCGGGGAGGGGATCAGCCATTTGGCAGCAGGTGTTACTCATGCCAAGTGTTAAATGCCACGGGGGTGGGGGGGGCACGCGGGGGAAACGTGCTACTGAAAAACTACATTGTAAAAAACGAAAACACCCACCCCTTTACCAGCTTCAGCTGTAGACCATGGCTGTCTTTTTTTTTCATCTTAACATAGACATTATGTGCTTTTCCTTCTCTCCGCTTCTATCCCCATCCTATTGCATGCATGCTCGAGCACGCATGTGCACACAACACACATGCACTGATTTCTGAGGTCTAGTCCTCACATGAAAAAAAAAAGGATTAAAAAAAAAATAGATGGGGAAGGGAGGGTAGAGAAAGAGAAGCAAGCTAGCTGGATCACCTGCCTCCAAGTCTCAGGAGGACTGGCTAATGTTAGTGCAGCCTGGAGACTGCCTAGTTATTTAATGAAACACAGAAGAGAGAGACACATTTGCTATTCTAAAAAGCCACAAGTCAGTGAATGCAAATGTGCCCTATTCGGAGAAAACCAAATTAAAGGAACTGCTGGGAATTCTCTACATAGTTAAGCAGAACCATTTTTCCCCCTTTAAGGCCGTGTTTACCCTTCAGAAATCACATACCCCTAAGCACAGAAGTCTAGAAAGCATTCTTTGCAGGAAGGATGTGTTACATTAGCCCAGCCCTGTCCTTCAGAGGGAGAAATGCCACATCCATCATCACTCAGACAGTGAGTGCCTGGCTGGCCTGCGGCTGCAGGGAGAACGTGGCTCTCGGGCTCACGTCAGACTGGGCTTCCAGGTGATGGGGGTCTGGGGCAATCAGAGCCTTGCCATCCCTCTAGCCCATGGCCACCCTGCAGCAGGAAGATGGTTCAAGAGACTACACCAGGGCAGCGACTTTTAAAGCCAGGGGCATGTAACAGGCACAGGAACGGGGGTGTGAAGAGCTCAGTCCCCAATCCTGAAATTTGCCACTGGGTCAAGTGCAATGATTGATTCAAGATATATCTTCGTGGACTGAATTGCTAAGGGAACTTTCTTTCAGTGGATTGGTCTTCCATCTTCCCGTGGTGGTTTTGGGTTATAGAAATGCGCTCCGCCAAGCCCAAGCTGAAGAGGAGTTGATACGAGGATTCTGAGATGTCATGAAGGAAAACAAACCAACAAACACAAAGCAGGCTAGGGGGTATTCGTCTCTCTCTGGGTCTCTGTCTCTAGCTCTGTCTCTCCTCTTGGAGTTACTTTTGTTAAAAATTAATTATTATTTTAAAAATATTTTATTTATTGTTATTTTTAGAGAGAGGGGAAGGCAGAGAGAGGCAGAGAGGGAGAGAGACATCAATGTATGGTTCCTTTCGCCCACCTCCAGCTATGGACCTAGATGGAGACCTGGCTTGCAACCTGGTTATGTGCCCTCGCTGGAAACTGAAACAGTGACCTTTGGGTTTTCAGGCTGGCGCCATTCCACTGAGCCACCAGCCAGGGCCTCTTGGAGTTTCTCTTCCTGCTTTATACACCTTCTCTGCTCTGGCCAGAAGCACTTCCCCTTGGTCCCTAGTGGACTTGTTGCCAGTGCAGGCAACCAGCAGACTGACTGAGGCTCAATTCCAGGTTTCAAAAATGAAACTGTATAAACAAAAAGAACATACACCCTGTCTTTATGAAACTATAATTTCTTAGAGAAAGTAAGGCACTAACAAAAATAGGCATAGTTTTATAAATGACTGAGATGGTGTAGCGTGCAAAAATATAGACTGCTGTGGTGGAGAAGAATGGTTGGGGGATGCGATAGACTGGATGTTTGTGTCCCTCCAGATCTCACATGTTGAAACCTGATTCCCAAAGTGATGGCATGAGAGGGTGGGGCCTCTGGGAGGTGACTAGGTCATGAGGATGAAGCCCTCAGGAATGGAGTTAGTGCCCTTGTAAAAGAGCCTCAGAGAGCTCCCAAAGAGACAATAGCCATCCATGAACCAAGAAGCAAGTCCTCAACAGATGCTGAACCTGGCAGCCTCTTGAACATGGGTTTCCCAGCCTCCGGAAGTATGAGAAATAGATTTCTGTTGTTTATAAACCACCCAGTGTGTGGTATTCTGTTATAGCTGCCCAAGTGGACTAAAAGGAGGTGCTGGGAAGTGCTATTCAGAAGGGGTGATATTTAAGCTGAACCCTGAATACAGAGTAGGAATTGGCTGTTGAAAAGGAAGGGGAAGAGTCTTCCCGGCCAGGGCACCACAGTGAATGAAGCCCCTGGGGGCAGAGAAGGGCTGAGCTTGTTTGGGAACCTCAAGTGCCAGTGTGGCCAGGATGGAGGAATGCAGGTAAGCCAGAGAGGAGTCAGGGGCCACCACATTAATCTCATTGCCAGGTGATGGGGTTTTATTGGAAGTGCGGTGAGGAACAATGGGCTTTAAGTGGATGGACCATTTTTGTGATTGTTTTAAAAGATCATTCTGGTGGCAGCATGAACTGATCACTGGGACGCAACAGTGGAAGCCAGGTGGCCAGTTAGGACCCCATGTGAATGGTTCAGAGGAGAAACTATGGTGGCTTCTTATTCCAAGGTTAGGGCAGGAGAGATGAAGAGGACAGCTGATAAATTTGGAAGCTAGAAAATAACAGGTGTTGGGGATGATTTTATATGTGTGTGTGTGGGTCGGTGGGGAGAAGTAAAGGGTAGAAGCAAGAATGCAGCCCCGATTTCTGGTCTGAGCCGCTGGGTAGATGCAGGTGCTAGTACAAAGGCCAGAAGCTGATGGGGAAACTGCTCTGTTCTGCATTCAAAGCTTCAGCTGCCCCTGAGACATCAACACAGAGTTGAAGAGTAGACACTTCATATGGGAACTTAACACTCAGAAGAGAGGTCTGACCAAGATGATAACTTGGGGAGCCATAGGGATAAGGAAGGTTTTTAAAAATCACTAGATGGGTGAGGTCACCCAAGGAGAGAGCACAGAGTAAGATGAGGACAGGGACATCGGCCCTATTTGCGCTTAGGTAGAGGAAATCCACTAGGACATCTGTGACGAAATGACTGGAGAGGAGTGAGGAAGATGAGGAAGACCTGGGGGTCAGGCTGTCAGTAAGGAACGACAAGGGGTTGACATAAAAATAAATAAAAACTGCTGAGTGAAATGGTCTCCTGAACCACCATCACTGCCTGGCCTGTGCGGAGTTGGCTGTTCAGGAATCCATCACACATAGCCGACAACGGCACAGAACCCCTCTGGGCCTTTCCTGTTTTAACTATTCTGGGCAACACTTTTACTCTAAACTTTAATTGTAAGTCATCATCATCCACCCATCTACCCACCTGTCTATCTGTCCATCCATCCTCTGTTCATCCTTTCAAGTCCTTGATTTTCCACTAAGGTGCATGGCACACAGGGGGGACCCCTCAGTCCTCTGTCTTTCACTCTTTCTCTGCTGGTTTTTATTTCCTGGCTCTGCAGGAATTCAGCAAGGTTGGCTTCCTGTACATATAACAACATCCTTTCTGGTGTATGATCTAGGTAAAGAGCTTGAGACCACAGTTTAATTATGTTGAACTCATACTAGTAATAACCAGCAATAATAGTCATAGACAGCATGATTGGAACCATCTTCCTGTCAAAGGAGAGAAGGTATATTTCCAGTTTCCAAGTGGCCCACAATGTGTTTTCCCACCGTCTAGATGGCTTCTAACCCTTTAGGCCTCCTTTCCCTCCATTCACTGGGTTTCCTTCCACATTTGCATTTTCTTTCAGCCTGTCAGCATGACAGACTCTTTGGGAGGGAGGCCTTAAAGGTCAGCATAGTACCTTTGCAAAGACAGATGAGCTTATTTTCTGTTGTGTTACACTTGCCATCCTGCCTTCTTCCACCTGGACCTGTCCTTTTAGAAACCATTTATCCACAAAGCTTTGGAACGACAGTCAATTTCTCTTGAGCTTCCCCACATAGTTTCACATATCCCTCAAGGACCCTCTAGAACATAGGTTACAAACCAACACTAGAGGGCTTTCCTTACCTCTTCTGTGTCAGAATTACTTTTCACCAGCTTCTCTCTTTCCCCAGGTTATCGAAAAGCATCTTGCAAACCATTCTTGTGCCCTCTGCTTTCTACCCTCAGCCTCTTGGCCTAGGCAAGAGTTATGCTAAATCCAGTCCAGGTTGCCACCAGTTGAGTCATCCTGACCTGTGTCTGGACAGAGGGTGGCATCTCAGAGAGCACTCAGGTGTTTTACATTCGTGTTCCCCTAAACTCAGAGCCAACTCTGTCAGTGGGTTCCTTGCACGAGGAGTAAACCTTGAGAAAATAGCTAAACCCCATCGACTGGTGTTTGCTGTGGCAGGTGACGAATTAGAGGGGTTAAACATCTGTCCAGCAAGGGAGAGTTATTAACAACTCTCAATGGCCCAACCAAAAAGGAGGTTTCTGCGTGATTCTTCCCTAGAGGGTTTTCCAAAATAAAATGAATCTCCCTCAGATGACTTGGGGGGGGGGGGGCAGATTAGATGGCTTTTTGAAACTCCTTCCAGTCCTGAGTTTCTGCAATTTGCCTCTCTGTGACTTTGCCCTCTGATTTGTGAAGACAGATATGTCTTTTTCTGTTGCCCCAGTGTTATTGATGGGGGAAAGGGGACTTCTTGTACATCCCTCAAAAACGTATCTGAAGCACATTCTGGTGTATGTACTAAATTTAGAAACCGGATGTCCTTTGACCTCCTGTCCCAAAATAACAATTAGGCATCTGTTCCCCTATTTGACCATGTCTCAGATTTGCTGAGTTGCTGATCTTCTTTGCCTATGGTTCATCTTTCCAAGTTTTGAGTGAGTGGGCACTTCTGCGAGGCATTGAATGTCTCCTGAGAAATCATTAAGCCACTGAGTTGTCTGCTTCAGAGGGTAACTATGAACCCAGAAGTGTATTCCCACAAAGCATCTTGAATTTAAAGGCCGCAGAGGACACTCTCACTGTCTTGCTCAGCACAGTGCACTGCATGGATTGACTGGATTTGTGCTACTCTGGTAACTCTCTTGCTCCATGAACAAGGTGTGTCTCAGGGCAGGACTGCATTCCAAATTCTATCTCTATTGCCAAGTGGAGGGGACAGTGCAGCCTGAGGCCATCTTGCTTTCTTGAAGGGAAAGCTCACCTGAGACCAGCACAGAGGGAAGCATGCAAAGCCAAGCAGTGAGGTGACATCAGCTGACATCGTTGATGCTTCCCAGCATCTGTGGGAAGAAGGCCATGGGCTGTGTGCACCGCCAACACCATCCTGCCATCGAGGAGGAAATGGACCAGATAACTGAAGAGTTGAATGAAGCCAAGGGACCATAAGAGCAAGAGGAACAGACCATGTGAAGCTGTTTTGATGAATTCCAAGTGCTACGGCACAACACAGTTCTCAAACGAGAGGAGGCACAGCCCCGATTCTGCGCAAGAAGGATGCAAAGCAAGAGCACCCAAACATCTTTCTGAAGCACCCAGTTCATTACAAGATTTGCTTAGTATTTAGTTAGTATTTTTCGTTAGTACTCTTTGTATTTATTAAACAGTACTAGTTAAAATACTAACTAAAAAAGTTGAAAACAAAAATGAGAAAAGCAAAGAAAATTAAAAAAAAACAATGAGAAAATTTCAATTTAAAAATTGAAAAAAGGGAACAAAAGAAGATGGGAAAAAGACAAAAAGAATAAAGAAAAGTGGGGAAAGAGGGCAAATAAAAATAAAAAGGAAAATAAGCAAACAATAAAAAAATAAAAAGAATAGGAGAGAGAGAGAGAGAGAGAGAGAGAGAGAGAGAGAGAATAAAATGGGGGAGATGGAGAAAACAAGCTAACAGGCCCAAATCGGACAGGTCACTACACCTCAGCTTCCTGGGCATCCAAGTACACAAACCTCAGCCCAGCCAGAGCTTTATACAGGAGTTGTTTGTAATTCCATCACAATGGTGGCTTATGAGGTCAGAGCAAGAAATAAACCAATCACAGCCAGGGATAAACCACAATGCTTTTCTCACTTACTGTTGGTCTCAAGACTCCTTTACTCTGAAAAGTAAAAGGAGCTTAAAAAGCTTTTTGTTTATGTGGGATATTAAAAAAAATGATATTTATTGGAAATTAACATCTGTAGGATGTTTCAGTGGCCTTTTCATTTGTAGTTTGAAACTGTAATAATTTTTATCTCTTAAAGACCTTTGAGTGTCTGCTATTACAACTGTTTAGTTCCTTTTCCTTTTACTCTGATTGGTCTCAAAATGATGCTACCACTTAACTGATATCACGATACTGTAAGAAAATGTCCTGTTGCATCAGACACAATAAGGTACATTATTAATATCTGTAAAGCTGAGAGTAAGATAACTTTCATTATATTTTCACCAATAAGATCATGGGCAGATTTTCAACAGAAACCTTGGAGACTAAGGGGCAGTGGGCTGGTATATTCCAAGTGCTGAAGAAGAAAAGCTACCAACCAAGAATCCCATATCTGGCAAAACTGTCCTTTAGAAATAAGGGAGAAATTAAGACATTCCCAGATAAATCAAAGCTGAGGGAGTTCTTAATCATTAGGCCCGCTCTGTATGAAGGGAGTCCTTCAGGTTGGAATGAAAGGACACTGGACATAAACCCAAAGCCTTATGAAGAGATAAAATATCTCTAGTAAAGTAAATACATGGATGATTATAAAAGCTGGTGCTATTATAACTTCGGTTTGTTGCTACACTTTTTGTTTTCTACTTGGTTTAAGAGACCAATGTGTTTAAAACCCCAATTGTCATTTATGGTTTTGAACATAATGCATAAATGTGTGATTTTTGTAACATTAAAAAAGTTTAAAAATACAAATTTTCCCACAAAAAGCTTTAAAAGGTAATACATGTTTTTCATAAATGTGGTAAGGAGGCAGAGAGAGCCAGGTCCCTGATTACTCTCTACACTCTCATCCATGCCTCTCATTCACGACCCCAGCTCCCTGTTCTTAATAAAATCTCCTCATTGCCCCACCACCACCACCACCACCACAGAGTGCCTGGCTCTCCTGCTCACTCCTAGCTCACCCCACCCCATCCCCACCCCCCTTTCCTGCAGCCAGCAAACCTCCCAGCAGAGCATCCTAAGTCGCTGTTATGCCATATCAGGCATTTATCAGTATTTCCAAGAATTGTGGAGGTGATTAGCTTGAGGAAAGTGATTTTTCTTGCTTGTGTTCATCAGGACTTGATTTAAAGGAGAAAACCTGCAGGAGAATCTAAATGGATGAAGGAGAAAGCAGAGGAATGTGAAAGGCCATCACCTGCAGGTGATGGTGAGCTGTGAGCCGCACTGTTCACTTCAGCTTTCTGAGGAAGCTCCGGGGGTGCAGCAGCGGAGCACCCTCATCTCTCTCCAGGTGGAGGAGGATGCGAACCTTCTTTACTCAGGTCACTGGTCATCCAGGCTCCGCACTCCCAGACCAGGCTGACTTCCCCAAGGTCACACGGCCTCTCCAAGGAGGAGCAAAGCATTCAAGTATCTGGATTGTAAATGAAGCTGGTGTGCAGGGAGCAGCTGCCCAAAGTCGCCCTGGAGCCCCAAAGCTTCTCTTGGCTCTGAGCTGAACCTGGCCACGGTGAGAGCCATGTCTGCAGGCCGCAGCTCTCATACATTAAACAGGCTTCTCCGTTAACCTTGACCATGCATTTAATCAGATGCAATTTAAAGGGGCCAGAGGGTGGAAGGAGACTGAAGTTAATTCAGTGCATTCCATGTGCCAGAAGCCTCACATATGTAATTTTACTGAATTCTCTGGGTGTAATCCGTAGGTGCTGTTGTTCCCTTTCATAGACAAAGAAACTGAAGCGGAAGGTATTTATTTATTTATTTGCTTAGTTACTTACTTACAATCCTCACCCGAGGATGTTTATTTTATTTTATTTTTTAATAGTTTAATGTATTTTAATAGCAAACTTACAGGAACAGCAAAGAAGACAGACAACATTAAAAACATGTACTTGTAGGCCCTGGCTAGTAGCACAGTGGTTAAGGTGCCGGCCTGCGAACCCAAAAGTCGCAGGTTCGATTCCCCAGCCAGGGCACATAACCAGGTTGCAAACCAGGTCTCCAGTCAGGTCTGTGGCTGGAGGCAGGTGAAAGGCAACCATACATTGATGTCTCTCTCCCTCTCTGCCTCTCTCCCTTCCCCTCTTTCTAAAAATAATGAAATAAAATCTTAAAAAACAAAAACAAAAACATGTACTTGTAGATAGGACAATTCAATTAGAAAAGTATAGTAAATTGATGGAATTTACCACACGATAAAAATGCTACAAACACCATTTAGTTGCCATCAATGAGAAATTTACTTGTTTTAAAAAAAATCCAAATGCTGGCATTGCCCAGAAAATTTTAACAGCTTTATTTATATTGTTGCAAAATTGACTTGCTGAAACTTGTGACTTGCTTTAATGCTTTATGTCCTTGCATCTATATTTAAAAAATGCACACACAAATGAAAATGAAAGCCCTAGCTGGTGGCTCGGTAGAATGACGCTGGCCTGCAAACACAAGTGTCACTTGATTAGATTCTCAGCCAGGGCACATAACCAGGTTGCAAGCCAGGTCTCCAGCCAGGTCCATAGCTGGAGGCAGGTGAAAGGCAACCAACCATACATTGATGTTTCTTTCCCTTTCTAAATCCTCCTTCCCCACCCTTCTCTCTGATGATGATGAATAAAATCTTAAAAAAGGAAAGAAAGAAAAAGAAAGAAAATGAAAAAAACTGCCAATACCTAATTTCTGTCCCCTACTTTTCACTTACAATCATGTACTTAGGTACCTTGGACCCCCAGGAAAAAATATCTACCATTCAGAACGACCAATAACAGGAAGAAGATAAATGATTATTTTTAAAGAATGAAATATTTCTCATCATAGTAGATTTTTAAACACGTTCTCCACATACACAGCGTGCTAGCTGGATGTCTTTTGGCATAATTGTTACACGTTTGGCATGGATAGCACACAGGCTGGTGTCTTCGAAAAGGCCGACCAGATAGGCTTCACTTGCCTCCTGCAAAGCCCCAGTAGCTGCACTCTGGACGTGAGCAATTTCTCACACCAGACACTGAAAGGGAAGTTTGTGAATCACAACAGAAGTTCAGTGGACATCTGACAATGACTAATTTCATCAAGGGCCACAGTACCAGGTGTGTAACGATGAGGTTTCTTCGCCCCTCCAGCACAGGGCGCAATCTCGCGAGCTGCTTTGGTAGCCAGTTGCTTGCTTGGTGCTTCACCACCAGTGCCATGGGTAGATTCATGGTCAGTCTGCTCTGTAGGAGCCATAGTACAGAGACCTCTTTACTTAACCCCCTTCTCCTTCCGCTGGAGCTCAATGAGCTGGAGGAGGCACTGGGCGTTAGAGAGTGGAGGGCGGCTGCAAACACCTATTGATTTCAGAAAGAGAGAGAGAGGAAATGGGGGACGGGGGAGAGAAACACTGATGTGAGAAACATTGATTGGTTGCTTCCCATACATACCTTGACTGGGGACCGAACCCACAACCTTCTAGTGCATAGGAAGATGCTCCAACCAATAGAACCACCTGGCAAGGGCAATTCTGAAGGTTTTTAAACAACTTCCTCAAGTCACAGCACCTAATAAGAAGCAGAGTCAGGGTTTTAGGCCAGATCCATCTGATTCCAAAATACCTACTTTTCCGTAGCTCCAAACATTTCCCCTTCTTCAGTGTTTTGCATTAATGTTAAAGCCTGTTAAATAATATAGACCGATTTTACATATTTCTAAATGAAGACTTGGTAGGGAGAACCTCAAGAAAATCATTTTCACAGAAAAAAAAATCTCACGTGCTGAGCTCAATTAAAATCATTCATTACCCATCACTCAAAGCACTGCCCACATCACACTGCCACTTTGTTTCCTGGGCATGTTCAGAAAATGATCATCCCCTTTCAAATAGTCAGTAGAATTTCTCTGCAAATGGAGGAGAAAATTCTTTTTTGAGAATATACGGTCCAGGCCTCACCTGGCCCAGGTTCAATACAGTTTAAGACTATTCACTGAGGCTGTCTCCATGCCCCAGTGATATAGGACAATTATACCTGCAATGCTATCATTCACCATTTCAGAAGCCAAAATGAACTGATCTGTGTAATTTCCCCCCCCCACAAAATGTAGACTCAAACAGCAAATGAACCCAATTCCTTCCTTTCTAAAGCGCATTGACCAAATGGGCTCCCTTTGCTCACCCAGTTAATGAACTCTCCTCACTACCAGGGGAAGGACTGAAAAAAAGAAAAATCTTTGATTAAAAAGAAAGAAGAGAGGTTACTTAATCATTACCTTCCTTGTCTGAAAAGCTTGCACAGAGTCTGAGGTGGCTGGCTTTATTAACACTTTCTTTCAAAAGAAGGTACCTCTTAACTGGCACCCGACTTTTTTTCTTATATTCTTAATTTGACCTTCCCAAACTGCTGGGGGAAGGGGTCAGCTCTCAAAGAGAAGGAATAATTGCAGATTGACAGAAGTCAATGGGCTCCAGAATCTTTTTTTTTTTTTTTTTTTAATCATTTCTCCTGCCCCTCAGAAGGAGGACCAAAAGGTCTGATGCTCCTTGCTGAGCTGTTGGGCAGAGTGAAGCCTTCTGCAAAAATAAAGTATCAATTCTCTGAATACACAAGGCAGTGTTCAGGAGTCAGGGGAAGAAAACCCATGCCCAACGTTCACCAGTTCACTCTGTCATGTGACCACACATGAGCCTCTGGAGGTTTTGTGCTTGTGGGGTCCCACCCAGATGGCCCCTGGACAGGTGATCACCCCTCATCTTCCTGCTAGTAGTGTAAGAGGTGGTTTTGGAAGTTCCCAACACTGTGAACAGCACACAATGGCCTTATTTCCTAAAACAACAATTGTCACTTGTGGTTCTGTGTCTCAAACTCCTGTGAAACTCTAGTGAGGGCTCCACCAAGGACTGTCTGTCACCTCCATGCCCCCATGTTGCTATCTGGCATATCGTTGACTTGGTATTAAGGACAAAAATAAAAATGACGCTGAGACTGGCCAATAAAGGAACTATAGTGGAGAAACCTTCAAATCCTCTTGGTGCACCAGCAAACAGCAAATGAAGGACAATGATTGAAAACCTAGGTTGCGACCAGCCATGTGCATAGCCATGAAGAATCTGAACCCAACGGGAGGCCGAAAAAAGCCAGTACCAGAGCACGTCTGCCACTCTCCCAGCCACCTGGAACAGTGACGCCGCAATCAGTTGAAGAACATGTCGTGGAGACAACCTATCCAGAGGCTTTGGGCCCCTATAATTAGCATCAGGTGTGTATAGATTTCTCTAAAATGAGGCCATTATTTTATACACTTATCCGATTCCACGTGAAGAGTTTCTTTCTAATCCCGTTATGTTGGAGGCAAGCAGTTCACAGACATAAAGCTGGGGCTCTGCAGGGGAGGCCCGAGGGCTCCAGGAAAGGTCTGGAAATTCAGGAGCTTGAGATCTACATCTGGCTCCTGCCATGCCAACTGCTCTCAAGTTGTATTTTGTGCCTCAGTTTTCTTATCTGTAAACTGGGGAGGAGACCACTATTATATCCAGGGCTATGAAAAGGGTTAAGTATTTTAAGAGATTAAAATCATGCAATTGATAAGGTTCTTTTGTTATGAGACACCAGGGTACGTTAAATAAACTCAGTTTGGTGAACTTACTGAGTGGATGGTACATATGGGTGGCTGGGGAGTCATTAGGTGCCGCTGGTGATGGAACAGTGAGTAGAACAGCTGTGTCATATTGTATCATCATATATCATATCATAATTTCAGGTATTGATAAGTTTGTGTAAAACACAAAGAAGGGTAAGGGCTGGAGGGCGATGAAGCCTGGAGGCTGCTCCTATTTTAGACAGGGCGGACAGGTACAGTCTCCCTAACCATTTGGCCTTCAGGCAGAAACCCAAATGAAGTGAAGTGAGTGCTGTGGATATTTGAGGAGACAGGACTGTAAGCAGAGGCCACAGGAAAATGCCGAAGTCCCCCTATTGCTCTATAACAGAGAGACAACGATTGGCCTCCCCAGATAGAGGCTGGGAAAGCTGAGGTCCAGAGAGAGGTGGAGATACCGCCCCATCCACAGGGTTTCCAGGTCTGGACCAGGGCAGGTCTGGCTATCATCCTACCTGTTCCATGGGGTCACTGAGGACCTGAGACAGGGTGGAGATGGAAGCTGCAGCTGCCTTCCATGGTTTTCTGAGACCTGTGTTTCTCAGGCTGTGAAGATCCTGCTACCTCTTTCTGTGCAAAGGGGCTTAAATTGTGGGCACGTCTGAAGTTGGCAGAGGTGACATTTGTTAAGTGGTCTTATTTAAGCAACACTCTGCGTACACTATGCCTGGAAGAAGGGGTGGCAGATAAACAAAGCCAGGATCCTGCCCCTTTACGCACAAAGTGCCCATTACCTTCTCACTAAATATTATTTTTGCAAGAACGTTAGCTAAATTACAAGCCACTTTACAGTCTGAATGTGCCCCACTGTAGTGTGTATATTATACTGAGCCATAAAAATGTTTTGAAGTTCCTTGGGATAGGAAAAGGTAGAAAATTACAATCCATTATTATTATATATTTCTTTTCATTACTCTTTGTTATACATCTTAGGTCTAACCCAAATAATTCTTACTCTGCTGGCTGTTTACAACCTTCAGATAGAAGTGGATGGTCCCTGGATTGCCTCAGATCATCATTTGCAGAGCTCTACTTATTCAGCTCTTTTCATTTTTCTTCGTAAATCCCCCTCCTCTGTCACTGTGGTTGTCCCTCCCCCAGCACTCACCCGTTTGAGTGTCCCTGTCTGGTTACTGGATGCTCAGGGCTGAGCGCAGTCCTATAGGTGGGGCCTTCGCTGGTCTGCTGTTCCTGAGTGTTGCTCAGCTGGTCCATTTGTTTCTCCTGGGACCCCACATTCCACCCCAGACAGGAAAAGCCAAAGAGAGCACAAAGGGGAACAGCACTCCTGTTACCCAGACCAGAGAACAGGTCCTGGGAGGAAAGGTGACAAAGCCCAGAGCGGTTCACAGGAAGAAGGCCAGGAGTCATTTCCTCCTCCATGTCTGCGCCACTGACGGAACAGGGTTTATTCGTATTGCAGCAGAAACATTTTGTTTTAAATCGTATTAAAACCTGCCTCAGGGCTGAGCTCTCTGGGGGTTTTCTCTTTTCAGAAGTCACTTCCTCTACAGTGAGGAGAGACACAAGGAGGGGTATCTCACTCACAAGCACCAAGGGCACAAGCCTGTGACTGGATCTTTCTTGACCATGTTCCTCACCTCTGCACAGGAGCCTTCCTTCCCCAAGTCATGCAAAGGGCATTTGCCTTAGCGACTCCCTCGTCGAGATCTGGATTGATTCATCTTTGCCTCAGCAGGTTTATGAAAGGTGTGGGGTGGGGGACCACATCTCCAGGTAGCTCGTGTACAGCAGTCATGCGGCTCTGGCCCTTGTTAGCTTCTCACTTTGTATGCCCCACCCCCAGCCCCGTGCATGTGATGGGGTGAGGAACATGTGATGCACCGGGCTGGGGGTGGGGCATACAAAGTCACTTCTTTATCATAGAGCAGATATCTGATGGACACTTGGGAAATGGCTCAAAACAGTGCATTAGAGGCTTGTTGCCTCATTCTCCCATCAGTGGCCTGGTTTGGGGAAGGTCCATCCCAGACCAGCCCAGACTTCAGTTTGCTCATATCTAAGACAGAAGCAGCTCACTTATGTTTGTGGAACCTAAGTGAGGGAGTTCCACAAAACCCCCTACATATAGCAGACATTTGTTCGTTTTCTTCCCAGGAGGGAAAACCTATTATGGCAGCGAGCTACGCTAGGCTTCACAGTCTCTCCTGCTTACCAAACTTCCGTAATCATCGCTATTTAGGGAAAGTTGGTGTTTGGAGGGAGGAAAAAAACCTTCATGTGCAGTTAGTCTAATCCATTAGTAAGACAGTGTAGAAGTTCACAACCTAGCTTTGATCTGCAATTTGGAGAAAGGCATTTCCGAATACTTGGGAGATCGTCTCTCCCCCTTGATGTGAGGTTGGAATTTAACTCCCATTAACTGTTACAGACATAATGAGTTGGCGTCAGGGAAACATACCCTCCAGTGCTTAATGAACACAAAATAAAACATTTCCTTTTATCTTTGACATCTACCAGAGTAATTTGAATAATGATATTCATATTCATGACTCATAAAAACCCTTCCATCAGTATTGTCATTACTCCCATGGAATGCCAATAAGTACGCCAAGATCATCTTAATGATATTATAGTATGGAAGCCAATGCTGCAGCAGATGACTCAAGGGGTCGCAGGTCAATAGAAGGTAAAGAACATTCTACAGTAGAGTAGGCTGCATCTTTGTACTCGAGCCAATGGAATTTGGTGGACTTGAAATGATACCACCCAAATAGAGCACAGATCACCTTCAATCAAGCAGAGAGCCTCTATCACCAGATAGGATGAAAACAGGGTAGTGGCAGTAATGAAGGCCGTGAGGCTTTGCAGTTGCCCAGCTGGGATTAGAAGAAATAGACCTGGGAGTTTTAAATGGACCGCAGGCCCTGGCTGGTATGGCTCGGTTGATTGGAGTATCATCCTTTACATCACCAGGTTGTGAGTTTAATCCCTGTGGGGGCACATACCTAGGTTATGGGTTCAATCCCCAGTCAGGGCCCCTTATGGGAGGCAACTGATCAATGTTCTCTCTTGCATCAATGTTTTTTTCTTTCTCTCTCTCACTTCTTCTTTCTCTAAAATAAATAAACATCTAACTTTTATTTTAAAGGATCGGGGACCTGGGGAGAGAGGGTTCAGTTTGTACTATAGTCCCAAACTGAGCATGGGATCATCTCTATTGTGAAGCCATCTCTCCCCCTCATTATATCTGCAAGTTCTGTGAGGCATCAGACGGTGTGTTATGTATTTTTGTATCTCCACCTCTAGCCAGGGCTTGGTGCACAGACTCAAACCATTCACCATGTGCCAGGCCTATGTTAAGCATTTTACATCACATCATCTTGTTCGTTTCTCACGACAAATCAATGAGGTGAGAGGTAGCATCATTAATCCCTTTGTAGTACAGATTAAGAACATGAAGTTGACTGTAAAAATTCTGAAGACTTGTCCAGGGTCACCCAGCAGATGTCAAAGTGGAGAGTTGAACCCAGCTCAGAACCCAGGGTCTGTGGCTAAGCTATGGAATGTTTGCTGACCAGTACCAGAATCAGGGCGGGGTCAGCATGTACGCAGGCTGTGCAACTTTGATATGTGAGTCTGCATGTGCAGACAGGAATTCCAACACAGGATAAGTCTAGCGGAGGCACAGGGTAGGCAAAAGTAGGTTTACAGCTGTTTGTCTAGGGAATAATACAGTAAGTAATGAATGATAATAAAAGATTAATTCTGTGTTTCACATTCTCACAACAGTAAACTTATTTTTGCCCATTCTGTATGTATGGTCAGCAAATGTTTTCTGTACAGGGCCAGATAGTTAATATTTTAGGCTTTGTCACAACTACTCCACACTGTTGTTTTGGCATGACTGGAGTCCAATAAAAGTTTATTTCCGCAAACAGTATGGATCTGTGCTGCCTCCCTCTCAGAAGTTTATCAAGTCTTCCTCTACAGTGTCTTGTCAACAAAATCCATGGCTATGTTGAGATGGAAAACAGCTAGACCCCAAAGATGGAGAGAAGTGAATGCTATCACTGTCGGGATCCCAGAAGGAAACAGGATACAGTCAAAGGGTTAATTATGGAGAGTTTTATGACAGGACTTCCTACAGGGATAAGATACCCAAAACAGGAATGTGTGTCACCCAGGGACTACCAACACCTGGGAAGGAGTTAGCTAGCCCTGAAGGGGCAAAGGGAGGAACATTAGTATTGGGACCTGGCATGAGCTCGTTCATGGGAGAGGAGCCCTCTGTCAGGAATTGTGTTATGGTAAGATATAGCCACAGCCTGACCCATGGCCCAGGGAGATGAGGGCCAAGAACAGTAAAGACCCCAACTTCTTTCTCCTCCTGCCCTCTGATCTCCTGGCTGGTGCCTTTTATTTGTTAGACTCACCTGGAAGTCAGTGGGCAAAAGAGCCTGAGAGGTGTGTCCCGTAGAGGGGACCCCCAGGGCTCAGAGTAGGAGAGAGGAGGGTGGACAGGGGATATGGAAGGAGAATGGAGAATAAACAGCACTGTTTCCTAAGATAAAGTTAAGCATCGCTATTCCACTGAGATGCTGACTAGTTTCTATGAGTTGGATCAATTTTCTCCTAAACTGATTTTTCACCATCTTTTGGGGGCCAAGACCTAGAGAAGGGCCATTTTCTGGACAAACTAGTAGCAATTCTGCTGAGAGTAGTTCTTCTTGGAGAATAATCTCACAATTCTCTCTCCAGATTTGCTGGGGAAAGTCTCTTCTTAGACTTTTGACTAAGGTCAAGTGTTCATTTGTTGGAAAAGGTTTCTTATGCATAGCTGACCAACTGTCCGTGGTTCTGCCTGCTGAGTGCAAATTAAAACTATGTCCAACCAAGTTACAGCTGAACAACTAAACAGTAAATACTGAATCAAAGGACACTGAGAGTTAGTAATACTATTAAATGAGAAGATGCTAGAAGGTTGTGATCTCCAGATGATTATTTTTCATGTTACTTTTTTGTATTTTCTTTTTGTTCTATGATGAGTGGAAGAGAACATCCCACCAAAAAAGTAAAGAAAAAATAAAAACAAAGAAGGGGAGACCTATTCTCATAACACACTTTATTGTTCAGAGGGTTGTCAAGGTCCACAGCCTCAGTCTCTCCCAAGGATGTGTAATTGCTGCCCACAAAGACACTCATTCATTCATCCATCCCATCCATCCATCCATTGACTCGTTCACCTAACAAGTATTTATTGAGCATCTATTATGAATCAACTATTATGCTAGGCACTGTTGCTTCAGTAATTCATTCACTCAACAAATACTCATAGGTGACTATTGTAAGCGGGGCAAGATTGTTGGGAGCTGGGCACACACAAGTGACAAGAACATAATCCTTGCTCTCACAGGGTTTAATCTCCAGTGTTGAGTGATAAACTAGGGTGAGCACAGAACACTAGAGGGCGCTGGAAGAGCACTAATCAATCTTCAACCCAATGGGACCATTTTCTGGAGGAAATGGGGGTCATTTAGTATCAGGGCACTGAGGCAGGGGTTCATCCTGTGATTCAGTAAGAATCACTGCAGGGCAATAATGTTGAGTGCACAGACTAAGGACAGTCAACATTCCCTGCATTACATTTGATAAAACAGAATTATGTGAAGGTTTCCATTCAAAATTATTTCAGTACAATTTTCAGTTCTAAAATTGATGTGTTAACTGGAAATTTTTGCTTAGTAGGAATCTTACCCTTGTGGCACTATCATTTATTTCATTCTGATCATAAATCTAAGTAGAATTAGTGTTTGGCCATAGTTTTCAGACAGTGCATGAGGTACAGTATATACATCTTATCTTGTATAAGTATTAAATAAAGTATTAGTTTTGAATCTAAAACATAAGTAAGTTGTTAACTTGACTACATTTCATAGCTAAGTTATGGCCAATTGTCCATCTATTTGGTTTACTCAAAAATAAATGCCATTGATATTCAGTGCAGTACTGTTTATTAGAGCAAAATATTGGAAACTATCTGAAGATCCAAAAAGAGGGACCAATTAAATAAAAGGTGGCACATCTATAAATAAAATACTGTGCAGCCATTAAAAAGAACAAGCCAGTGTTACCATAAAACATTCTCCAAGATATATTGTTAAGGAGAAAAAATAGTATCTGAGTAAAAAAAGAGCTACATAGTTTGTACTGAACAGAAGGAAGCACAAAACATTGGTGACAATGGTGGCCTCAAAGTAAGGGTGCTTGGTGACTGGGGTTCAGGAGGGAAAAGAAAATTATTTTACACAGATATCCTTTGTGCCTTTTGCATTTTCTACTTTCCCTCCATGTTTTTGAATGAATTACAAATGCAAAAACAAATGTACAAAAAAAATTTATTTTTAATTAAGAAAATAAAAAAAGTGTCACCCATCCCAAAGGAAACATGGGGTAGGATGGTGGACCAAGCTGAGCAGGTGTCAGATGAGGGCTGTCCTAGAGCATCCTTCTCCTTCACCTGGCTCTGTCACTTAGGTTGTGATTAGGGGTCAAAAGCCAGAAGCCCAGGGAGAGAACCTGGCTCTGAGTTGGATGGGCCACCTCAATTCAGCAACGCAATTTAACAAACATCAATTCCACTGCAGGGAAAGGGGAACCTCAAGGCACATCGATCAAGTAGGGTTGGTTCCGGCCGTCCAGGAGCTGGCCCACAGCCTGGGCACTGAGGACTGTTCCTTTGGGTGGTTGGTTATTCTAGTAGCACCTTCTCCCATGGCAGAGACCATTTTCTTTTTAAAAAATATTTTATTTATTATTTACTTAATTTTAGAGAGAGGGGATGGGCGTTAGAAAGAGAGGGAGAGAAATATTAATGTATGGTTGCTTCTTGCACGCCCCCAAATGGGGGACCTGGCCCACAATGCAGGCATGGGCCCTGACCGGGAATCGAACCCAAGACCTTTTGGTTCACAGGCTGATGCTCAGTCCACTGAGCCACACCAGCCAGAGCAACAGAGACCATTTTCAACCCCTCTCCTGCTCTGTGTATAAGAGTCCATAAAAAAGGAGCTGGTTTTGCTAAAGTTCCTTCTTCTTCCTCCTCTCTCAACAACCCCATCTGTCTGTCCTTCCTTCCTATGGTCCCACTTTTACTTACTGAGCATGTCCCGGAGTCAGACACCTTCTCGATTTGGAGGATACTATGGCTAGTAAGATAAAGTCCTCGACCTTGTGCCACCAACTTTCTGGTGCAGAGGATTTCCTTCCTAGCCAAAATTCCATGTGCTTAAACTACAGAACTCTGAAAAAGAAAATATGTTCTTTAGCAACATCCTTGAAGAAGCTAGATTATATAAATCTATCAGTACACTGGGGCATTGTTTGAACCTGACTTATGAAACAAGCCAACAGAAATTTTTAGGCTTTACAAACACCTTCAGCATATTTATAGTGTTCCATTCTTGAGCTCAGCTCCAAGCACCTGAAGATTTATGTGGTATAGAGAGGAGAAAAATGATCTTCACATAATAGATATGGAAAACAAGTTAAAAAAAAAGCAAAGGACAAATCTTGGGAGGATGGTCCACTTGGGGACACTTGTCAAGCCCTATCCCACAGGAACCACCTTAATGTTTTGGTCGACAATTTGATTAAGCAGATTTGATAAATGATTCGAAATACGTCTGAGTGGCTGGAAATAGAAGGGAAAAAAAAAAAAAACCTTCACCGCTGCAACATGGCAGCAAAGAGGATGAACCCTCTGAGAGCAACAGGTCCTTTGTCACCAGAGAAAAGGGTTGCATCAACATTGAAACAGGGTGAGCCCAGCTGTTGTCCAAGAAGATGTTATTCACCCCAAGATGCTAGATGTTTGAGCTCAGGGGAAGGAAAAAGGAGAAAAAGTCTAGGAGTCGATACCATGCCTATACTTCGTAAATTCAGTTTTATGATGAGACAATTACACATTTGAAGTGGAAATAATCCCTGAAAAAAAAAAACCCAGGGTGGTACAGATATCCATTTACAGCCTGAAAGCTCCAATCTACCCTTCACGGCCCTGCTGTGGCGCTGGAGCTGGGGCCCCTGTGGACACTTGTCCCTTGTCGGGTGGCACAACGCGGAGCTCTGTCGGGGAGGTGCCACAGCAGCCGGAAGGAGGAGGGGGCTTCTCTTGTTGGTTCTGGTGTTCTCTCTTCCTGTCCTTGCAGCACCTAAGACATGCTTCGGCCACATGTGGGTAAGTTCAGCAGCAGCCTTACAGGTGGCCCCCAGAAGGCTCTGCCAGAGCCCCAGCCAGTCCTAGAGGGTCCACTACCCCACCAGCAGCTTCCTGACAGTTGGCCCGTGGATCCCAGGGGTGCCTCACAGAGTTTGCTCAGCACCTGGCCGAACTTCTCTGCTAGCCGGAGGGCTAAAGCCCACCCTTCAGTAAGAGCTGACTCCCATTGTAAAGGGAGAAGACTCTCTTCCAAATTTGTTCCTTCCTTAGGTAGGAAGTCTCAGTCCTGGGTGGGAGCTGTTCCTTTTTTTTTCTATTAAGATTTATTTTAAGAGAGAGAGGAAGGGATAAAGAGAAGGAGAGAAACACACAACATGTAGTTGCCTCTCACTTGCCCCCAACTGGGAACCTGTCCCCCCATCCCCACATGTGCCCTGGCTGGGAACTGAACCACTGACTCTTTGGTTCACAGACCTGCACTCAATCCACTGAGCCACACCAGCCAAGGTAGTAGCTGCTGCTTTTATGTTCTTTACATGTAATTTTGAGAGTTGCTTCACCCCTCCTAGTAACTAATCCTCTGTTACTGATGAATAGTTCTTTATATTAAACTTCCCCTGTTCAAATTACTGGTGATTTCTGTTTTCTGACTGGACTTGGATTAATGTACTGATTGATGTTTACCAACAGCTATGTGCAAGAAATTTCATGGTAGCATTATTCATAATGGCCAAACTTCATCACCAGGAGAAGAGACAAGTACATTGTGGTGTATTCGTACAAGAGCCAGCTGTTTTATAGGTGTCTGCTCTTCAAAGTGTGGTCCACAGACCCGTAGCATCAGGACCCCCCAACTTGTTAGAAACGCAGACTCTCGGGACAAAGGGCCGGTGTATCGAATCAGGACTCACACACAGCTGAACAAGATCGCCAGGTCATCATGGCTTGTAACCCTCACAACAGCGGGAAGACTGGCATTACTGCTCCCATTTTTACCTATGATGAGACTAAGGCTCAGAAATGTTGCTTGAGGTAGTGGAGTTTGATTATTGGTAGCGAGCCAAGATTCAATCCCAGACCTTCCTGAGTCCAATGTTGCTTCAAAAAGTAGGAAGGCACGTTCGCAGGAATTTCTAATTTCACGCAATTCAGAAGGTTTCAGATGCTAGAACGCCCCCAACGATAAATCACACACACCTGTGGCTCTAGTGCCACCAGCTGCGTTTGTTGAGAGAGGGATGCACGAACCCGTCTCTGAGCCCTTGGTAACCTCGCAAGAAACAAGTTCGTAACTTCACTTCCCAGAAAGCCTTGCGGCTTCCTATCTCGCGAGGCATGACGGTCACCTCGCCCATCGCTCCCCTCTGGTGGAGCTGCCTAGCTGAAGTGAGACACGTCCCCTCCTGACGTAAGGGCGCACGGCATCTTGGGATATGTAGTCTGGCCGGGATTAGGACGCCCCCTCGGATGAATGGGGCCAGGCTGACAGCGAACTACAGGCCCGAGCGTTGGTGGCGGCCGTCAGCGCAGGGGAGACTGCGACGGCCCCGGGGAAGAGGAGCACTCCGGAAAGGTGGTGATGTTGCGTGCTGCAGGTCGGCTTCCCGGGCTAGCGGCGTAGGCGGGCGCTTCCTCTGCGCGCTCAGCCCCCTTCCCCTGCACCGGCATGCGCCCGCTCTTCGCGGTGGGCCTGGTTTTCGCAGGCTGCTGCAGCAACGTGATCTTTCTAGAGCTCTTGGTCAGGTGAGTGACCCCCGTGGGCCGCACCCGGTTCCCGGAGCTGCACCGAGAAAGCCGGAGGAGAGGCGCCCCCAAGTCCCCCAAGCCCCCCACCCCGTCCCGGGGCGTTGGCCCGGGTGGGACTGCACGAGCCCCGTGGGCTCCCTGCTGCCCGGTACCCTGCGGAGCCGGCCACTCCTTCGTCCTGCGCACTGTCCGCTGTCCCGCCCAGTAGCTGCACAGCATCCCTCGGAGGGGACACGGGGGTGCTGCCGTCGTCACCCCTTTTTCGCGCACGGGGGGGATTGAATCCCGATAATTTCCCACGTGGCTGGCTCCAGGTAGTCCGGGAGCTCGTGGCGGAGCCCAGGTGCCTTCAACTCTTTTTTTCCATCCTGGTAATATGCCGCGTTTGATCTCAACAAATCTTCTCGATGTGTAAGGCAGTCTAATTTTGTACACGCTACAAAGAAAGTTTCATGTGTATTCAGGTGGCCCGCACAGCAGTCGTTTTATTACTCTTATAGAGAGGTGGGCATGAGTTTTTGGTCCGAACGGTGATGTATGTAGTGGAACAGGTTCTTACTTATGTATAAGATCCGCGATCCGGAGAGCATTTCTAGCATTAAGATACGTCTTTAAACTGGGAAGCAAGTATTTTGAGACGGAACTTTATAAATTAAGAATAGGGGGAGGGGGAGGCGTGGATTAAAAAAAAATAAGCTGTGGAACATTGACACAATGGACTACTACTTGGTTGTAAATAAGAAAATCCTACCTTTTGTGACAGCACGGATGGACCTGGAGACTAGTATGCTACGTGAAATAAGCCAGTCGTAAAAGAAAAGTACCATATGATCTCACTTATATGTGGAATCTAATCAACCAACAAACTAGAAACAGAAGCATAGATATGTAGAACAGCCTGACAGCTGTCAGAGGGGTGGGGTTTGCAGGACTGGGTGAAAACAGATGCAAGAATTAAGCAAAAAGAAAAGCACACATATATGACACAGAGCCTGGGACAATAGCACAGTGATAGCCAGAGGGAAAGGGGAGTAGGGGAGGGAGAGGGGCAAAAGTGGGGGATAAATGGGGGTGCAAAAGAACTTGAATTTGGATGGTGAGCTCACTAGGCAGTATGCAAATGATGTCTTATTGAATTGTACACTTGAAACCAGTATGGTTTCATTAACCAATGTCACCCCATTAGATTCTGTTGTAAATGGGTGGGTGGGGGGCAAAACAGGTCAAGGAGGTGATGAATGGAAGCTAGACTTTTGATGGTGAGATCCAGTTTTTACTAACAGGTGTCTAATTATAATGTTGCACACCTGAAACTTATATAATGTTATAAACCAATGTTACTTCAAAGGAAAAAAAAAAAGTAAAGAAAGAAAAAGAACAAAAAGTGTAGAATGGCTAAGAACATTAATAACCCAAGGGAAACAGAGTTAGTTTTATTGAGATGGTATGCAAATAATGTTGAGTAATTACGTGCAAAGTTCAGTGGGTAAAACTGTTACAGAGGAGGCAGCAGGTGTCCTGGAAAAGGCGCAGGACTAAAAATCTCAAAATTATGAACTTCGTTCTTGGCTTTGTCATACCCTGGTTGTGTGACCTTTTAAAAGCATGTGGTCTCTCTGGGCCTCCTTTCTTCCTGCTGTCAACTGCTATGTGTGGTGCTATCTACCACTGTGTTTCTAAATTTACACTTTATGTCCGCTGACTGTAAGAACAATCTGTGTACTAGATAGTCAAGAATTATAATTTCTGTTTTACTGAAAATGAAACAGGTCCCAAGAAGTTAGATAGTCTTTTACTACTTATGAGTGGCAGAAGCAGAACTGGAATCCAGGATACCTAAACTCCTCTCCCAGTATCTTTTTCAACATCCCTGTTCATTTTGAACTTGAGCAGCCTGTAGGTTTTGGTCATCCAGCTCCTTGTATGGTGCCTACTAGAAATATATTTTATTTTCCTGATATCACCGATGAAGTGATTCCGAAGCAACTGGTTTATTTAAGGTACACTCTGGGATTCAATTTTGCAGTTACTGAGCTGGAAATTTTGCTTTGCAGAAAATGTTGATCAAGACCTGACACTTGTCATTCTTGAGTAGGTGGTGAAAGATATAGGGAAAAAAATAGATCCTGCTGTAAGCTGGTATGTTTCAAAGGAAAGTTACTTTGGAAATTGATTTTAAACTATGAAAGAAGTGATCAAATCAGGCCAAACAAGGGTATACCATTGTGTTGAGTATGCCATTAAATTAAATGCTGGCAAAGGCTGTGGATGTCAGTTATTCTAGCCCTGAAAGTGCTGTTTACTAGTTTTGAGCCCTGGCTGATTGCTTGATCTCCCAGAGTCTGCCTTCTCGGCCATGAAAGGGGCGTGGCGTTTCCACCAGCGTCATGTGGTTTGAAGGGTGAAATGGGATTCATGTGCTCAGCCTGGAGCATGCCCATAGTGGGCTTCGTCTCCTCTAGCAGCTTTTATTTCTGTACAGGTATACCTTGCTTTATGAATCTCACCCTGGAAAGCTGTGGCTAAATCTAACTTTACCTGTACAGAATGTTTTCATGCATTATGGGAGCATCTATTTGGAACCTTGAAGTAACTTGTAAACAAATCATCCCTCATTTATCTTTCTTTTTGTTTTTCTTTTTTTTTCTTTTTGTTGTTGTTGTTGTTGTTGTAAATCCGGAATTGTGCATGGATCAGTGGACTTTCCTAACATGGTGAGGGGTGCATTTATTGATTTAATGAATGGTACACCAGACTGAATAGCAGCTTTTTCCTGATTTGCTTGGGCAACTCACAACTTCTCATGTTGCAGATCAATAAAATAAGAGCTGGTTGCACTGGGTGGCCTTTAAAGTTCTTTCTAGTTTTGACCTTCTTGGAATTTGTGACTTTGTCTTGAGACTTCGCAGCTACAACTTTTTTATGGAGCAGGAGCTGTGCTTTCCATGTGGCTTCCTTAGAACCACTGGGCACCCTAGTAAGTGTCAGGTAGAACACACTGTCAAAGTAAACGGAAATGCTAACGTGACTTGCAGGGAGAAGCGACCATTTATAATCACTTTCCCCGAATTGGAAAAACAAGTTGGTGTTGCTTTCTGATGTTCGTACCTATCATTGGGATCGAATACAAAGTAGGATGCAGTAGAGCAGATGTGAAGAAATGACCAAGGGAATATGCATCTGCTAAGTAAGTAGGTGAGCTGTTGTGTGGTGTATGTGAAGAAAACAACCTGAAACATTTTCTCATTTCCATTTTATTTCAATCAAGTGCCTAATGCTGAATCAAACAGAAAAGTTCCCTACATCTAGAATAAGAGATTAAAAAAAAAAGGCACACACTATCCGCCCAATTCTTTCTCTTCAAAACTGCTTTTTTCTTAAAATAAAAATTTGTATTCCTGCCAAAGAGAATGCAAAGTCAGAGAAACTGTTTGCAGTTAGTGATTATAATTCCCAAGGAATGAATTACAACAAAATAAGTGATTTAGGAAGAAGAGGTCCAAGTTTTTACTCTGAAGTTTTAAAATGAGTTATTTAATTTAAAATAAATAATGTCATTGGTATCTTTACAACAGTGTGTTCCTAAAAAGCTCTGTCAGTTGATTTAAAAAAACCCTGAATTATCTGACTACATTAGGGATATTTAAAAATCCTATGGAAATAGAGAAAGTAGAGTTGTCTAGGGGAGGTGATAGGAAGTGACTCCTCATGGGTATGGAATTTCTTTTGGAGGTGCCCTAAAATAAAATAATGGTGATGGTGCACAACCCTAAACATACTAAAGATCACTGAATTATAAATAATAAAATGGTGATGGAGTCTGCAGACATCATTTATTTGCTGCATGGCCGTGGGGATTTACCTAACTCAGTGGTGTCTTTAGCAATGAAAGGTGCACAATATTCCCTACCTCCATAAAAATGAAGATACAGTTCCCAGTGATACAGTTACCTTTTAAAAGTATGTTGTAAAGTGAGTCATTTTTTGAAAAAAAGAATTTTTTTGTATCTTTGTATAGTTTTAATCTTCTGGATCAGGGTTGCTCCAGAGAGCGGAGAGGCATCCCCACCTTCGTTCAGGGGCTTGAGTGAGGGGCAGAAACTGTGCCCAGGGAGTGGGGCGCCATCCTCTCACCACCCCTCTGTGTCACTGGCTTCTTGTGGTCTCACATTCCACGGTGCTCCCTCGTCATTTTGCCACGTTGAAGGCAGGGGTCCGGTCGCATTCCCCGGGAGAGCCTCCTGGCAGCTAGGCCCATCATTGGTCTTCGGTGGAACTGGCCAAAGCTTTGGTCAAGAGAAAATGGAAGGAAAGCAAGGAAGCTTCATGAGCCCCTTTTGGCCAAGTCCTGGGCTTGGCTCTTTAGGTGTATTTTCTCACTGAATCCTCACTAGAATGTTAAAAATACGTCACTTCTGTCTTAGAGGTGAGAAAAATAGAAATATCTTCTAACAGGTTACTAGACTTCAGGTGAAGACCTGTGAGTAGGCAAGGTCCTACATTTTGGCCATCCTAGAGTTCTATCCTTTTTCTTTTCCCTCCAGAGCTGACACTATGGGAAATGCGTTTCAGGGACTGGCTTATTTGCTTTGCAAAATAAAACCAATGAGACAGGTGCTAATACTCTTCCCATTTGACAGATAAGGAAACCAGGTGTGGATCGGGTAATAGAGTAAGTGACAGCCACATCCTGCACACCACTCTCTAAGTCACTGTGGAGCACAGTGGTTCTCAACCCTGTGTCAGAACATAATTACCTGTCCATCTTACGCTCGTACACATACACCCCCTCCCTGCCTCCCTGCCCTGTCCCCAGACCTACGCTAGTGCTTCTCAGCCCTGGCTGCACATTAGAATCAAGTGGGACGCTTTCTAAAGGCCAGATTGGAGGCGTTTACCCCAGGCCAGTCCAATCAGACTGGGAGTGGGAGGCTTCCCTGGCACATGGTTTTTAAAGAGTGGCTTATGTAGAGTCATAGACTGTGCTAAGAACTATCTACTTAGCGCTCGTCCTTCTCCTGGCACCCATATTGAAGCTAATGGTTATAATAGCTCCTTGAATGAGCTAAATGTTTTACATAATTATTTTTGGATTCCTGAAACCTTTAACTCTGTCCCTTGAACATAAGGAATGTTAAATCACTGAATGGAATATAAAGCAAGTAGTTTTCAAGGAAACCTTTATAGGCAGTAGATCCTAAAGAGTAACAGCAGTTTTGCTTCAGATGGTAAACTTAACTCTGTAAAAGGTGATCAAAACAATGAACAATAAAATGGCAATAAATACATTTCTATCAACAACTGGATCTAAAAAACAACTAAGCACACAAGGAGAACGGAGACAATCATGATTACAGAGAGTGTTTTGATGGCTGCCAGATGGGAGGGGGTGTGGGGCAACGGGTGAAGAGATGAGGGGTTAAGAAATACAAATAGGTGGTTGCAGAATAGCCATGGGGAGGTACAGTATGGTATAGGAAATGAAGCAGCCAAAGAACTTATACCCATGGACGTGAACAATGGTGCGGGGATTGCCTGAGGGAGTGGGCGGTGCTGGGTGGACAGGAGCAAAGGAGAAAAATTGGAACAACTATAATAGCATAATCAATAAAATACAAAAATAAGTAAAATAACTGCAAAATTAAACAAATAAAATCAAAAAAGAGATTGACTTCTGCTTGGAGTTTTTGATTTATGCCTAATGGGTGTATTTAAGAATTTGTATACTTGGCACTACTATTTAATATTAATACTACCAACAGAGGATGGAGTTTTTAATAGCGTTACATTAACATTTAGTAATATAAGTACATCTCTCTAGTCACTAGCTTTGAGCAAATGTCTTGGGTGAAGGTGAAAATACAGAATAGGTTGAATTTTGTAATAGGGCAATATTGGTAACATGGGAAATCTGGAAGCTTCCAGAAAACAAGACAACAGCTCACTTTGAAGTCCCTGCAGTGACTGAGCAGAGCCTAATGGAGGACAAGCTCAAGAGACCACAGACATTTTAAGGGATGAATTTTCAGAGTGCCTTAAAAGGGCTGTGGTTTCTTGAGCTTGTTCTCTATTAGAGATGTCAGAAGGAATTCTTTTAGCCTGTCAGTTTTTCCCCCAACAGTCACTGTGAAAGGTTCCCTATCCCTTACATAGATCACTGAAGAGGTTCCACTGAATTTCATGAACATTTGTTGAGGGTTGTGGAGAATGGTAGACCAGAGCAACGTCCTTACCTTTTCATTATTGCTTCTTACGCCTCCACTCCTGCCAACCAAGGCCCCCTTTTGGACATTTTATTCCTAACCATCGCCGCACAGGTAAACTATTACATGGGTTATGTACTGTACATATATCTGTTCTTTATACTTAGGGAATAGTAAGGTTTCTCCCCATCCCAAGAACAAGTTTTTGCCTGCACAGGTGAGCTAAGCTAATGTCCCTGTCGTCAATAGTGGATACAAATCTTTGATGGACAATAGTCTTGGAGATTTCTCATCAGAAGGATATAGAAACATTTCTAGATCTGAGCATATTTCCATCCTTGGGCTTTGCTGCCTAAGCTGGCGAAGTCCTCCTGGGCAAGTGAAGATCCCAAAAAGAACATATGCTCAACTTCCTAGTTTACTAGGAAAATTGTATCCTAGCTGTAGGAGTGAGTGTGTCAGAGTGATCCTGACCACAGCACAAAAGAGTGAAATAGGCCAGACCTTCCTCTCTGTGCAGTATGTTGCTAAATGTATGGAAAACAGGACAGTGGGTAATGGAAATCTATCCCAGCTATTCTAAACTTGCAACATAACAAGTCATGTTGGCCTTTATCTTTTTATGCCCTTTTCCCCTTTTTGTTATTCACTGCACAGGAAGCATCCAGGATGTGGGAACATTGTGACATTTGCACAATTTTTATTTATTGCTGTGGAAGGCTTCCTCTTTGAAGCTGATTTGGGAAGGAAGCAGCCAGCTATCCCAATAAGGTATGGTACATTGAAGTCTCTTTTAGCCTTTTTTTTTTCCCCTTTTTAAAGTTGAGAGCTTTTCTGGTACTAGGAATATGACACATTCTTGTATAAGGTTTGTATCAAATATCAGTGGAATAATCATTTATTTTCCAAATTTAATATGTTGTGAAACTCCAGGAAGCCTATATTGTAGAATAAAATTCCTGCCATAACACTTCAAATAACTGACGGAGACCACAGTGTATGCGTGCATGTGTGTGTGTGTGTGTGTGTGTGTGTGTGTGTGTGTGTCTAGTATATGGTCAATTAAAGGCCTAGTGTCATCACCAATTTCTTTACGTAATTAATGTATGCTATCTTTGGGTTATCATATATGTTAAGAGTGGTATCATTGTTCCTTTTAAAAACAAATGATCTGGCTGGTGTGGCTCAGTGGATTGGCACTGGCCTACAAACCCAAGGGTCGCTGGTTTGATTCCCAGTCAGGGCACATACCCAGGTTGCAAACCAGTCTCCAGCCAGGCCCCAGCTGGAGGCAGGTGAAAGGCAACCATACAGTGATGTTTCTCTTCCTTTCTTCCCCTCTTCCTTCCCTTCTCTCTAAAAATAATGAATAAAAATGTTTAAAAAATAAAAAATAAAAAACAAATGGTTTTGGAAATAGAGGCAGTAGTTACACAGTATTGTGAATCTACTAAATGCCACTGAATTGTTCACTTTAAAATGGTTGATTATATGTTGTGAATTTCACCTCAATTAAAAGAAATGATTGGACTGGACCAGTGTGACTCACCAAGTGAAAGGTTGCTGGTTCCATTCCCGGTGAGGGCTCATGCCTGGGTTGTAGGTTCAGTTCCTGATCAGGACTGAACAGGAGGCAGCTGATTGATGTTTCTCTCTCTTACATTGATGTTTCTCTCTCTCTTTTTCTCTCTCCCTTCCCCTCTCTCTAAAAATAAAATCTTTTTAAAAAAACTAAGGCAGAATTGTTGATTTCTAGACCTCTGTCCATCAGTCCAAATTTACATAACTGTACTCATGGGGCCAAATAGAAAACAGCACTTCTTATAATAAGCAGTGTATCAAAAACTCAGCATTCTTGCTGTTAGAGACTTGAAATAAATATGTAACCCATCCAGTTGTGAGTGTTTAATAGGATGGTGTCATTAATCCCTGTGAGGGGGACATTCTGGTATGAATATATGTAGGGACAGGTTAAGGCTCATCCTCATTGGTATTTGCAGCATTCCTGAGTAGCTTGCTACAGAAAAATAATGGCTGAATTTTGTTATTAATATTGTATTTTTAAATTTCCCAATGTGATGCTAAATATTCTGAGTGCTTTTTCATTTGTTTCCATTGACTTTAGTATCTACATAAAACTTTTCGCAAGACTAGCATTTACATCTCTCTTTCCGTTCTGGCTGCAGGTGTAGTGCAGGAACATGTTTTCTCTTATCGTAACTTTTTTCACAGTATCCCTGCTGGGTGGCCTCCTGCTGGTCACCTCATCATCCCATCATTTCAGCGTCCTACCTTTGTGTCAGGTGGGGCACCCTACCTCACAAGTGCTCAAGGGTCACTGTTAGGATCCGAGTGAAGCCCAGATTCCCCAGCCTGCCCTTTGAATCTCACCACCTTTCTAACAACCGTACTCTGTGTGCGTCCCTTTGTGCTGGCTTTTTATCTCCCATCCGTGAAGCTGGAATGTAAACCTGGCTCTGTCATGCGTCCCCCAGGCGATGCTGTGTGGGCAACAACATTGGCTATAGTGGGAATTAGTTGCCCTGAAAGACCTTGGTGAACTCCCTTTATTTCTAAATGGCCTTTTTTCAAAATAGGACTAAGAAAATTTGGCAAGAAACCTTGTGAAGTCACCAATCATATATGATTTAAATGCTGTGAAACAGCTATTGCCAGTAATTCTGCATTTGTGACCCTGCATTCTGTACTGATAGAGAGGGTAACTTGACCTGGTGTTGACACAGTCTTCAGAAGTGCAAAGATGAGGAGTAGGTGAGGACCCTCATTTCATGAAGGTCATGAAGTAGCAGAGACCCACATTTCATGAAGAGCATGGCATTACTAATGAGCCATTGCCCTGCATTCTTGAGCCATTTGTTTTAAATATTCTTTTTTTCCTATATATATGTAGTATCATGTCATCTGCAATAATGAGAGTTTTACTTCCCTTTTGGTTTAGATGCCTTTTATTTATTTTTCTTGTCTGATTGCTTTAGGTAGGAGTTCCAGTTCTATGTTGAATAGAAGTGGTGATAGTAAGCATTCTTGTCTTGCTCCAGATCTTAGAGGAAAAGCTTTAAGATCTTCACGATTGAGTATGATACTACATATATAGCCTTTATTATATACTGACTCTGTTGAAAGTTTTATGTTGAATTTTATCAAATGCTTTCACTGCATCTACTAAGGTAATCATATAGTTTTTACTCTGTGTATTGTTAACGTGATTTATCTTGTTGATTAATGCATGGGTTTTGAACCATCCATGTACTCCTAGGATTAAATTTACTTGGTCATGGTGTATAATCCTTTTAGTGTATTGTTGAATTCAGTCTGCTGATATTTGAGAATTTTTGCATCTATGTTAATCAAGGATATTGACCTGGAATTTTTTTTTTTATTGTAATATCTTTGTCTGATTATGCTGGCTTAATAGAATGAGTTTGTAAGTGTTTCCTCCTCTTCAATTTTTTTGAAATAGTTTTAGAAGGGTAGAAGTTAACTTTTTCTTTTAAAGTGTTTGGTAGAATATACCTGTGTAGCTTTCTGGTCTTGGCCTTTTATTTGTTTGGCGAGTTTTGATTATTGCTGTGATTTCATTGCTAGTAATCACTCTAGATTTTGCATTTATGTCTGGTTCAAACTTGGAAGGTTATATTATACTTCTAGAAAATTTGTCCATTGCCTCTATTTTGTTGAATTTGTTGGCATATAATTGTTTGCATTATTCTTCAATAATTCTTTGTATGTCAGTGGTATCTCTTATAAATTCTTTTTCGTTTATGAGTTTACTTATTTGGACTCTTATTTTTCTTCTTGATGAGTTTGGCTAAAGGTTTGCAATTTTACCTTTTCAAAGAAACTGCTTTTAGTTTTATTGCTCTTTTCTATTGTTAAAATATCTATTTTGATTATTTCTTCCTTGATCTTAACTATTTCCTTCCTTCTGTTTACTATGGGTTTTGTTTTTCTATCTCCTTTAGGTGTTGATTTATTTATTTAGGATTTTTATTGTTTCTTGAGGCAGGCCTGTACAGCTATGAATTTTCCTTTTAAAACTGCTTTTGCTGTGCCCCATAAGTGTTGAGTAGTTGTTTTCACCTTCATTTATTTCATGATAGTTTTTTAAAAAATTTTGTTATTGTTGTTTTATTACATCCATCCCCTTTTTCCTTCCGTCTGACGCTTTCCCCACCCATCCACTCCCCTCCAAAGTCAATCCCACTTTTTGTCCATGTTCATGGTTCTTCCATGCTAGTTCCTTGACTAAACTGCTCCCCTTCTTTGCCTCCTCCTCCCTTCTTCCCACTGCCTACTGAAGGTCTCTTCATTGTATTCATGATAATTTTTGATGTCCTGTTTGCTTTCCTCTTTGGTCCATTCCAGTTTTCTTGCTGCAGTTGATTTCTAGTTTTATGTCATTGTGATCAGAAAAGATGTTTGCTATGATTTTAGACTTCTTGAATTAGTTGAGGCTTATTTTGTGGCCTAATATGTGATCTATGCTAGGAATTGTTCCATGTACACCTAAAAAAAGTGTGTATTGTAAAGTTTTTGCATGAAATGTTCTGAAAATGTTTTAAGTCATTCTGGACTAATGTGACATTTAAGGCTATTATTTATATATTTTCTGTCTGGATTACCCATTGATGTGAGTGGGGTATTACAGTTATATACCATTATTATAATACTGTGGCTTTTTCTTTATGCCATTGACAATTGCTTTATATATTTGAGTGCTCTTGTGTTGGGTGTATATTTACAGTTGTTATATCCTCTTCTTGGAATGACCCCTTTATAATTATGTAATGTCCTTTTTTCTCTTCTTAAACGTATTTTTCAAGTCTTATTTCATCTGGTATCATTACGCCATCTTTTAATTTCTACTTTCTTTTCCATCCCTTCACTTCAGTCTGTGTCTTTTGATTTGAAGCGAGTCTCTTGTAAGCAGCATATAGATAGGTCTTGCTTTTAAATCTATTCAGCCACTCAGTTTTTTATTGGACCATTTCATCTATTTACACTTAAAGTAAGTATTGGTAAGTATGTACTTACTGCCATTTTGAGTGTTGTTTTTGGGTGTTTTTCCAGTTCCTTTCTGTTCTTTCTCCTCTTGGTCTCCCCTTTATGGCTTGCTGCTTTTTCCTAGTGTTTTTTTGTTTCTACTTTATTCTTTGTTATCTTTTGTAGACTTTTGGTTTGTGGATGCCATGAGGTTTGTGAATATAGCAGTCTGTTTTAAGCTGATAGGTGAGGCGTTTTAAGTGTGAATATATTTTATAAGGACTACATTTTACTTCTCCCTTCGTGCTACATGTTATTGATGTAATACTCATATTTTGTGCTTTGTATCTCCTGACTATGTATTATAGTTTGAATTGAGTTTGATACTTCTTTCTTTTGATTTTAGTACCTTTTTAAATGTGTGGTTCACAGTATCTTAATATTTGGCTTTACCTGTAAGATGTTTTATCCTTTATCATCTATTCTTATTTCTGGATATGGCCTGTCATTTTCTGCTTAAAGAAGACCCTTTAACATTTTTTTGTAAAGCTGGTTTAATGGTGATGAACTCCTTTAGAAGGATAGCCTACTAGAAATCAACCAATCAGAACAGTAAACAGAAAAAGAATGGTAAAAAGTACCCAAACATTAGCATTAGAGGAATCTCAGAAGGAGAAAAGTGAAAGGAATAAAAACTTTATTTAAAGGAATAATGGCTGAAACCATTCCTGAGCTGGGAAAGGAAATAGGCATCCAGGCCCAGAAAGTACAAGAGTGCCAAACAAGGTGAACCCAAAGAGACCTACAGCAAGACATCCTGTAATCAAAGTGGCAAAAGTTAAAGACAGGCACAATCTCCAAGGAAGCAAGGGGAAAACAATGACTTACATCAGAAGGACGCTCCGTAAGGCTGCAGCCCTGTGGCGTTCCCTGGCTCCTCCAGCCCGGAGAGTTCCTGCAGCTCCTGGAGTGCTCCTGTGACTTCGCCGGCCTCCTTTCCATTTGCCTCTTGTTCCAAAGCTGTTTATTCAGCCTTCGGTTGTTTTACAGGAGTAGCTGCTCTGTATGTATGTGTATATTCATGTGTGCTCATGGGAGGGGTTGAGTTCAGACTTCTACTATGCTGCCATATCTTGAACTTTGTTTTTCTAGTTTTTTAATGTGTAATGCTAGGTGATTTGAGGTTTTTTGGTTTCTGGAGGTAGGCCCATAATGCAGTACACATCCCACTTTGTACTGCTTTTTCTGCATCCCAAAATTTTTGGTATGTTGTATTTTTATTTTCATTTGCCTTTACCTTTTTAAAAATACTCGCTTGAGGATATGTTTTTTTAAATTGATTCTAGAGAAGGAGAGAGGGAGAGGGGGAAACACTGATGTTATAGAGGAGCACTGGTCAGTTGCCTCCCACATGTGCCCACTACATACTGCAACCAACTGACCTACTCAGCCAGAGCTGTCTTGATGTATCTTTTGATCTCTTTTATTCCTTCTTTGACCCAATAGTTATTTAGTGGAATTGTTTAATCTTCACATATTTGTGTTTTTTCTAGCTTTCTTCTTATAGTTAATTTTGTTTCACACCATTGTGGTCAGAAAATGTATTTGGTATGATTTCAGTCTTCTTAAATTTATCAAGACAGTTCTGTGCCCCAGCAGATGGTCTAGCCTTGAGAATGTTCTGTGTGCACTTGAAAAGAATGTGTATACTGTCCTTTTGGGATGGAAAGTTCTATAAATATCATTAAGTTTATTTGATCTCATGTGTCACATAAAGCCATATTTCCTTATTGACTTCCTGTCTGGGTGATCTATTCATTGCTGTCAATGGGGTATTCATGTTTGCTACAATAATTGTATTTTTGTCAGTTTCCCTCTTTAGGTCTATTAGTAATTGCTTTGTATTTCTTCGTACTCCCAGGTTGGGTGCATCTATATTAAGTGTTATGTTTGCTTGATGAATTATCTCCTTTATCATTGTAAAATGTTTGTCTTTGTCTCGTTACCTTTTTTTATCTTGAAATCTGTTTTGTCTAATACAAGTACTGCTACACCCACTTTTCTCTGAGTGCCATTTGTGTGAAGTATCTTCTTCCACCCCTTTACTTGAGCCTGTGTTTCGTTTTTGTAATTGAGATGCTCCTCCTGCAAACATATAGTTAGGTCTTAGTTTTTATTCCATACTTATACTTTCTGCCTTTTTGTGTGTGTGTGTGAGTTCAGTCCATTTGTAATTTGGCTGATTAACTATATATGAAGACTTTACTATAGCTATTTTATCTTTTTCTTATTGCTCTGTATCTCCATTGTTTCTTTTCCCTTGTTATTCTATCTACTGTTTCAGTTTGGTGGTTTTCTATGATTTTTTCCCTCCGTTTCCTTTTTTTAATGTTTTATATCTCAGCTCTGGATTTTTGTTTGGTGGTTACCATTAGGATTGTGTAAAATGTCTCATACACATGGTAGTCCTTTTTCTCCTAATTGCCTCTTTATTCACCCTTAGCCATTCAGCCCTTTTCCTTTTTATGATTTTATTGTCCTAATTAATCTCTTATGTTGTGCATTTGTTACCAAATAGCAATAGTTGTAACTAGTTTAATGTCCTCCCCCGCCCCAGTTATAATTGTTTAATAACCTATTCTGAAATACTTTGTTTCCTGCTCCTATTAATCCTCTTATTCAAAGTTTTGTATACTTTTGTGTGCTTCTAAATAGAAGAGCTTCTTTCAACATTTCTTGTATGCAGGTCTTATGTTGGTAAATTCAGCTTTTGTCTGTCTGGGAAAGCCTTTATTTCTTCTGAATAGCTAAAGGATAACTTTGCTGAATATCTTATTCTTGGCTGATGGTTCCTGTCTTTTCCATATTTTGAGTAATTTCCATCTCTCCTGTCTTGTAACATTTCTACTGAAAAATCTGGTGATTATAGTCAAATGGGGTTCCCTTTGTAGGTTAGTATTTATGTTTTCTGGTTGTCTTGAGAATTTTTTGTCACTGATTTTTGAGAGTTTGAATAAAATGTATTGATAGAATTAGGTGTTCTGTTAGCTTCCTCTGTTCTAAAATCTTTTACATAGGCTTAGAAGCTCTTACCAATTATTTAAGTAGGATCCTTGTTCCTTTCCCCCTCTCTTCTCTTTCTGGATTCCCATTGTCCTTACATTGCTCTCTCTAGGTTTCTGTCTTCAAGTTCTTGAATTCTCGTTTCCATCTTGGTCTTCTCTGTTTTCTGTATTCTTGATCTCATTGAGTTCTCCAACTCCAGAATTTCTTTTTTATAGTTTGACTCTCTTTGGTAACATACTTTTTTTGTTCATTAATTTTATTCCTGAGGTCATCGAACTGCCTTACTGAGGTTTATTAAAAAAGATCACTGAGTTTCTTTGTAACTGCAATCTCAAATTTGCAGTTACATTAAAAATGACATTAAAAGTCATTTAAATCAATCTCCCGTGACTTTTGAGTTTGGTTTCTGGATATTTTTCATTTTCTTTCTGTGTTCCCAGGTGACCTTGGTTGTTCATGGTGATTGATGGATTATTTTTCTGTGTGCATTTGAGGTGGTGGTCTCTAGAAATACTGATTTGCTTTCAATGATTCAGCAGGTTCATAGGTAGGCTACTTTTTCCTTTCCCATAGATGATGTTACCATGCACATCTTGCTCTATTTACACCTTTGGGATCACAGAGGAGTGGCATTGCCACTGTTAGGGATCATGACTGCTGTGATGGAGGATGAGACTGATGGTGAAGATCTGGTTTCGCAGTTTCCCAGAGCACCAGCATTTTTGCTCTGTGCCTTTGGCTTTATCTGGCTCTGCCAGGGTATGTGGGGCAAAGGAGGCCAGGTCACAGTCTTGTGGTCCTGCCCCACCCCCTCATAGTAATGGGTCCTAGCCCATTGCCCAGCTGCTGCAATGAGGTGGACGGAAGGGAGATTCTTCTTCTAGGAAGGAAGCTGCTTTTGCCCATCTTACCCGCTAGGTTGCGGTGTGTAGCGAAACTCTTCCCCACTATTATGCTTGCTGCTTGCAGGAGCCAGGGTGGGTACCACACTGCCTCTGTGGCCGCTGCACCTTCCTGTCCCTTCCCCAGTCCTGCCTTCCCTCCTGCCCTTCCTCCATCCCGCCTTCCCCACTCTTTCCATCATGCTGCCTTCAGATGTTCTGCTGCGTGAATCTCTCAGGCATGTTTGTGCGTTGAGCAGGGGGTCCTTTGCAGAGTTATAATTGTCTGACTTGTAAATATAAGGGAAACAGTGGAGTCTTCTCCCTTTGCAGGGTGCTGGTGTTCTCTCTTCATTCACTTTGAAAAACCTATTGGTATTTATGAAGTAACTTTTTTTTTTTTTAAAGATTTTATTTATTTTTAGAGAGGGGGAAGGGAAGGAGAAAGAGGGAGAGAAACATCAAATGTGTGGCCGCCTCTCTGTGCCCCAACTGGCCCGCAACTCAGGCATGTGCCCTGACCAGGACTCAAACCTGAGACCCTTTGGTTCGCAGGCACCCAGTCCACCACCCAGTCCACTGAGCCACACTGGCCAGGGATGAAGTAACATTTTTGAAGCCTAATTTTCAGTTGCTATGTATACTTGAAACATATTAAAAGATTATTTCTTGAAATATACTCTATATAATTTAAGCTTTTTCCATTTTAGTCTGGCTTTATGAAGTATTTTAATTACTTATTATTTGACTTCAAATTATAATAGTGATATAATCTTAATAGGAAGTAAGCAGAATACTTTTTAACTGAAAACACTTATTGCCTTGTATGTTTGGTTTTCCTGGAATGGTAGATTCTGTGTGATGACCAGCTTTTCCTCTGTTCTGCAGATACTATGCCATAATGGTGACCATGTTCTTCACCGTCAGCGTGGTGAACAACTACGCCCTGAACCTCAACATTGCCATGCCGCTGCACATGATCTTTAGATCTGTGAGTACCGCCGGCTGCCACGCACGAGCTCCTCTGTCAGATGCTGAGTGCGCAGGTGGAACGTGGCAAACTAGACAGGGCTTGTGGTGAGCAGTTTTGGAGTCTGAGAACAAGTCTCATAGATGAGGGAGCACAGGCTGACTGTCCTTCAGCTGAGAAGTAAGGCAAAGAGAGAAATGTGAAAGTGGGTGGTTTACTTTGACTTATCTGAGGTCTTACGGGTGATTAATAAAGGGAAAGTTAAAATTTTCCCAAGAAACAGATTTTACTTTTAATTTCTTTCATCTGGTTGATTTTAGAGTCAGTCTTGTTATGAATGTTATTTATTTCTCATCACTTTTTGTTTCTTTCTACCATAAAATTACATCTCCTTCTAGTAAATGAAACAGGCCCTTCTGTTTTCTGATTTCTTTTTAGGCAGTGACTTGAGATTAATAAAGGAAATTCTTGATGAAGATGTTTCTTGGAAAGCACTAGAGGTTTCCATTTACTCATGTAGGGTGCCAGATCTGTGTTTAGTTTGTACATAAATAAGAACAGTTTTCCGTGAAGAGCAGGGAAGACTTCAAGGGAAATGTAGACCACTTGGGTGTGGTCTGAGATTTTTGTGAGACCAAATGTGCTATTCCTAAAAGGACTTTCTAGAGCTAATTATGATTACTAAGATGATCTTCAAAGCATTAAGCACATAGTAGACTTTCAATAAGTACTTGATAATTAATTAATAGATACCCTTCCAGAGAAGAAAGAGATCCTGCATGACTTCTGGCATTAAAACTAAGGGCAAGAAGCTTATTAAAATCTGTCATAAAACAGGTGGGATTGACTTTGGGGGGGAATAGATGGGTGGGGAAGAGGACAGAGGGGAGCAAAAAGGGGATGGATTTAATACAACAACAATAAAACTTTTAAAAAATCTGTCATAAGATAGATGGAAAATTTGAAAAAATAAATTTGTAATAGAATTTATCCCTGCTAGTCCTAGCTTCAGCTATGATTAGTTCTTGAGAATTGATCATTTTTATTTTCATTGTCACCTGTAAAATGTCTTACTATTTTGCAAGATAGATTTTTATGGTTTATACTTGTTGCTGTCATATGTACACCTGGACCTTACTAATTACTCATCCTAACCTCCTCCTTTCCAGCTGTTTTTCCCCTTATCCCTGTTCATATTTATTGTGAATTATATTGTCTTTCCCTAGTACACTAAAACTTTCTCTTGTCTCCTTTCACAGGGTTCTTTAATTGCCAACATGATTTTAGGAATTATCATTTTGAAGAAAAGGTAAGCAATACACTTGTATAATTTATGTTTAGGAAGCATTTCCTGAGATAGTTTGCTCTTGATCTTCTTTGTTGTTTAGTTCTCTCTGTGGCAGTGACATGCATTCCTGAAGCAGCTGACCAGATAGAGATCTCTCCTGTGCTTTGGAGGAGCATTTTCTCTGTGTAGAATTAGCTCTTGTTACCATGGAATCCTTAGATCTGTACTGACCTATGCAGCCAATTGATCTAGACCTTCACTGTTCCATATGGTCACCACTAGCCACATGGGAATGTTACATTTAACGTTTAAACTACTTAAAATCAAATAATTTCTCAGTCTCAGTCACGTTTTAAGTGCTCAGTAGCCACATGTGGCTAGTGGTGATGATATTGGAGAGCCCAATGTGGACCATTTCCAACATCAGCATTGTGTGGGACACAGCTGTCATAGAAGGTGTTCATCTGTACAACATAATGAACTACAGAATAATCTTACTTATTAAAAAGAAAATTCCTAATTTGGGATGCTTCCTGAAAACATTTGTCTCCCACCTTCATTCTGAGCCTCTCTTCTCACTCCCAAGAAGGAGGAGCACTGAGGGAAGAGCACAGACCATCTGGAACATTCCTCAGGGGAAGTTCACCCTCACCATTACACCCAAAATGGTAAAAGTTGATGCCAACTTTTCATTGTGTTTAAGAGCCACCCCCAGTATTAAAACTGTACTGCTTGGGAAGCAGCTATTAGTTCTGAATGTGGGAGCCCAGAATTTTGAAGAATAGGACTGTGCCATAAAAAGGACAGATGTTTTCTCTTACCAGGCTCCTTATCATGAACACTTTGTCCCCTGAGGCTTGTGTATTCCCCAGATAAGTACCATTATGGTCGATTTCATTCCTAGGTTCCCATTTAAGAATGCATATACAATGGTCAAGTTTGTTATGTTTAAAGTAACCGTGATGCCTCTTGGTAGAATAGAATTCCCCTTGGGACAGACCTGTGCTCCTTCCAACCTTTAATTCTGGTTTATTAACAGGGATACAAAAGAACATTATTTTAAAAAATGTATTCTCCTGATAACTGCCCCAAAATGTCAAGAGCCTGATTCAGGCAAAAATCTAAACTTTCGATTAAGAGACAGACAAGGAGTAGTTCCGGGCAGGGGAATAATTACATCAATAAAAGGCAGGCATTTCTATCCATGTAGGTAAGCTAACGTGGTGACACTAATTGCAAACAGTTTTTTACCTTTCAGTCAGGTAATTGTCAGTCCCATAGATATAATTTCTGCATTCTTGTTATCCTCACAGTGTTGCTTTAGGCCCAGCCCCAAGGTGTTTGCCATTTTCACATTCCAGGTGGAAGATGCGCAAGGCAGTTCCTCTAGGATGCTGGCTTTGAATCCAGTTCAAAGTGGTTCCATTTATTATTTTTTTACACTTCCTTTTATATGACTTAGGTAGAAGCCCCTCAAGTTGATGGTATGTTCCTCATTCATTATTTTTAGGTCTCAGTTATGAACCTTTCTACCTGATCTTTCCAGACTGAAGAGATCCCTTAATTTATTGCTGCCTGCAGCCGTGCAGGGTCCCTCACCCACCCCTCTGCTCTCACATGGCGCTCTTGGCCTCGCTGTGCCTCTTAGCCAGTTCGGTTGGCCTTTTAGGAGGGGCGGTGCTGTGACCAGATCTATACAAAGGATTTGAGTAGACACTTCAGATAGTTCATGTTGTAAATTTGATTCCTTTTCATTCTTGCCCAAAGCCTTTTTGCTTTATCAGCGAGAGCCTGCAAAGGATGTTAATGATACTATTTTAGTTAATGTGAAATGCCACTGTTATTACTGCCAGCTATCCTGTTAGTTTACTGCTCCTCCCTTTTTACCCAACTATGCCAACATTTCAAAACAGCATTTAAGTCATTCAGTGACTTTGAAAGAAAATCCTCCCCTGGAAAAGAACGCTTGAATTATTTTGAGGATTGAGGCCTGCATCCTGTACCTGAGAGTTATTCTTCCTCTTGTATAGAGTATTTTCACACAGGATTGCACCATGAACCCACAGACAGCAGCCGGTGCCAGTCAGACTTTCTATTTGGACTCTTGAGGTCAGAGTGGAATGTCATGTCAGTTTTTTTTTTTTTTCCTTCAGTTTTCTGATGAAACAATGTGGTGGTGCACAAACTGTTAGAAACTGTTCTAAGCAACACCAAGAAAGGGTGTTTTGGAGCCACCAATTGGCCCTGATTATTCCACACACAAGACTTACACAGACTCTGCTGGGAAATGACCCTCTTGAATGTATTTTGGTGATCTGTCCTCTCAGGCCCCACAACTGAAAACGTCATATGGAAATTGGTATCTGTGCTTTCCTCAGGTGTTCTTGGTCTTATTTTTGCAGATACAGTATATTCAAATACACTTCCATCGGCCTGGTGTCTGTGGGGATATTTATTTGCACTTCCATGTCAGCAAAGCAAGTGGTAAGAATGGGTTCACAAATCACTTCTATTCACTGCTTTCCATGGGGGCCCAAGTTTTTATTAACGATGCAGAGAAGAGGAGAGGGAAATGGGCAACAAACACTTCCCTTATGTCCAGGCCCACTGCATGTAGCACTCGCCTCTGTACCTACTGTTTCTTCTTCTTTCCTAGACTTCCCAGTCCAGCTTGAGTGAGAAGGATGGATTCCAGGCATTTGCATGGTGGTTACTAGGCAAGTACAGTAATTACAGTCAAGATAATTACCTTTGCAGTTCTGTTGGTGGAGTTTTCTCCTAAGGGATGTGTTTCTTGGCAAGGAGCTTTAGCTAAACAAATTATGCCACACAAGAGAGGCACCTGGGATCTCATACCTGTGTGAACCAAGTGTTCAAGAAATGAAGAGAGAAAGCATCCAGGTTCATGGTTGGATGTTCTATGACATGGATCTGTATGTCTCCTGGTTGCCGTTGGTATAGAAAGGAAAGGAAATGTCCTTGCCCAGCACATGATCTATGAGTGGTGCTTGGAGTGCCATCCATTTCCTCCTGATTTGTCTGCTGAGTGGCAGCTTTTCCAGAAAAAGGGCACAAGACAGCAGCTGACTAAATTTTCAGGGACCCATTTCTAAGTCCTAGATTTATTTTCTTTGGAACTTAGCCCTTCCATATGGCAGTGTTCCCAAACCTGACTGATCATCAGAATCGCTTGGGGAGTTTTTTAAAATAGAAGTCTCTCTTTGTGGAATTCATGAAGCAGTCCCTGTAGAGCTGGGCCCTCACATTGTGGGATGCGGAGTCAGTGATGGCAAGCATAGGTTGAGGCTGACAAGGGGGAGAGAAATAGCAGTGCAAGAACAATGTTCTCCCTGCTTCTTGGCTTTGAAACTTTACCCCTGTACATGTCTATAGGAAGATCTTTATGAGCTAGTAGAAGAATACTTTATCCAATAAAGAAAAATTTGCAAAGGATTTGAATGTATAATTCATGGGGAAAAATTAATGTCCCATAATTTTACGTTCAGCTTCATTAGTCTAATAATCAGAGAAATGCAAAATGAAACCAAAATGCAATGCCTTTTTATTTCTGATCCATTATATTGGCAAGATAAATGATTGCTCTCATTGCTGCTGAGGGTGCAATAGAAAAATCATTTTCACATAAACTGTTTACAGTATAAATTGGCATTGTCTTTCTGGAAAAAATAATTACGTATTGACTTTTTAAAAGGTCTACAACCGTTGACTCAGTAAATTCACTTATGAGAGTTTATTCTAAGGAAATAACATTAAAAAAAGTTTTATGTACAAGGATGTGCATTGATTTTAATGATGACTTCGGAAGTAATCTAATCATTCTTACATTGCAAGACATTTAAGTATAGTACCGCATATGATAGAGTAACATGTAACCAAACACAACATGTCGCCAAACATACTTTTGAAGAACTCTTAGTGAATGACCTGAAGGAAAATCCAGGAAAATGATCATGAAAAAACAAGATATAAAATTGTGTACTCATTACGATCCTAGTTTAGCATAAAATATGCACAAATGTATTTAGAGAGATGGAGAAAATTATAAGGACTGGATGGTAATATTATGGTTGACTTTTGCTTCTATTTAAAGTCATACATATTAGTTTGTAATACTGCAGTACATTTAAAATCTGTAGTATATTTAAACTATCAATAAATACTCTTTAAGAAAATATCTGGAAGTCGGTAAATGCAGGAATCTTGTAACCTGATCTTTGCCCGGCAGGTATTGGAGCACTGACGTTTGCTCTGCTGATGTCCGCCAGGATGGGGATTTTCCAAGAGACTCTCTACCGGCAGTTTGGGAAACACTCCAAGGAGGCTTTGTTTTATAATGTGAGTGATTTCTTGAACCTGGGGAGGGTAAAAGTCACTGAGTTATTGTCATTGTAATATGTTATTTCAAATGTAATATGCATCCTTCTGATGTAGTCAAAGAATCAGTTGATCATCCGGTAAATGGCTTTGGGCCCCATAGACTCAAATCTCTTTCATAGGCTGCTAATGTGCCTTCAGAGCCACTGTTCTCTACATACGATGGTCATGGTCAGTCAATGGGAGCAGAGCATGTCTGCTCGCTGGGAACTACTATAGAGACAAGGACTCTTCAACCTCAGGGCTCCTACAGATGGATTCAGGTTCAAACCAACGTGGAATCCTGGAAAAGGAAAACAAGTTGCAAAACCAACATGCTCAGGGGAACTAATGCAGTCAGGCATTTGGGAGAGTTAGGGAGATGGGTGAGAGGAGTGAGTCCCTCACGGGGGTTATCCATTTTACGGAGAATTTAAATAGCAATTTTCTACACTAGCTTCTTTGTTTTAAAATGCTCACCTCGAGCCTCCTACCTATAACTCTGACCCCGCTGGCTCCTGCTGTGGTAACCCCCAAAGTGCAGCTCCTCAGTTTGGGCTGACACAATTCTCCAGGCTCAGTAACCACAGACTCCTCCACTGCCAACTTTTACACTGAAGTTGCAGGTAAGCAATGGACATATCTAGGTGGGGTTAGTATGTGTGGCTGGGAGTTAAAAAAAAAAAGATTCCATTTGTTTCACATCTTTCTTTTAGAATAGGAAGTGGCACATAGTAACTGCTGAGTTAATGTTCGCTGGGATTCCTTATTAAATTACTGTGGTGGTGGGTCATTGTCAAGTAATGTTTGCTTACCTGTTGTTTCCTCATCCTCTTTAGACTCTTTTTGTCTTCATTTCCTTTTTCCTGACATCCTATTGTCCTCCAATCTCCTTTTCTACTACTTTTCTAAATTCCTTGAAATCTGCTTTTACTTTCTGTATCATTTTTAAGTTTATTATACTTGCTTAACTCTTCTCCAAAATAGTAACAAATCCTCTGGAAAGAATAGACTGTGTGTGTGATGACCATCAGACCATAAGGGCAAGAACCACAATTCAGGGGTTACTGTGCCATAAAGTGTCAAGTGATTGGATCACTGGATGCATTCAACTTAGTATTATTTATCTTGATATTGCTTCTTAAACAATCTGTATAACTATTCTCTTTATAATATTTTTGCATTTCAATTTATGTGAACTGTTTCTTCCCATAGCATGCCCTTCCCCTGCCTGGATTCATCTTCTTGGCTTCTGATATTTATGACCATGCAGTCCTTTTCAATAAGTCTGGTAAGTTTGAGGTTACCCAGTAGAATTATCTAACCACTTCTGAGGCTATTTTTGGCAAAAGAAAATTGTTCTTTTCCTAATTTATGCTGTGTATTTCCAAGTCCAGAACAGGGTAGCCACATAGAAGAAACAGCCCGTAGAGGATACCTGTGTCCTCATTCTCTTTAATCTTGGGGATTTTGTTTCCTCCTTTATAGTCACCATGCAAACCTCATTACGTAAAGCTAACATAGGAATGTATTTAAAAGAAGTTAAACTTCCATCACCTACACATCAGCTAATTTCATTTCCTTTCAGACACTATTTATACAAGTTCTTATACAGATATATTATATAGATTATTATATAGATATAATAATCCTTATGTAATTTTATACTTCCTTTTTCACTTTCATTTTGAGATTTTATGTGACTATGAAATCCTTACAATTTTTTAAATAGAATGTAAGTATAATACCTCATCTAGTCAGAGCCATGGCTATTAAGCAAAGGTGCTTTATCATTGGATATTTAGATTGATTTAGAGATTTTCCTTATTGTAAATTATATTGTAATGAATGAACTTTTTTTTTAATTATCTAAGACTATTTCTATGAATGGTTATCAATACTTGTTTGGCCCCTATATAAGAATTGTAAAATTGATTAAAAAAAAATTTCATGCTACCACCAACTGAATAGTTGCCAATTCCACTTTTACTTTGCCAGATTAGAATACTAGTAAATTTTTCATTGTTAACTTAATAGCTATAAAATGCTACAATCTAGTTTAAGTTAGAATTCTTACAATTATTGGTAGGACTGACTATCTCCACATGGCACTTAGTTACTGGATGTCTTTGCTCTTGTGTTAATTGTCAGGTAAGACCATTTCATTTGAATGTCTCTGGGATTCACAGCCTTTCTCTGTAAAGTGGAATCCTAGTGGTAACAGTTTATTTTAAAATTAAGATACATCACCTTTGGTTTTAAGAAGTGGCGTAATGCTGCTGGAGGCTGACGGAGGCTGGAGGCAAGGCAAGTAAAGTGGCGTGCGATGCAAACCCACTTGCAAGGGAAGCAGCGCTGCCGTCTCTGCTGGGTTCAGTCTGCATCGCTCTGCTCAGGAAGGTGACAACTTGGGCTGTGAAAATGGTACAGCCATCACCCCTCTTGATCTTTGCAGAATTGTATCACGTTCCAGTCCTTGGTGTGACGGTGCCCATCATGTGGTTTTATCTCCTCATGAACGTCATTACTCAGTATCCTTTGTGCCCTCTTGGCATTATTGTGGTGTAAGAATGTTTATTCCTCTGATAGCAACTGACCTGATTTCGTTGTTGCTTTGATCTGTAGTCAGCTTCTTGATCGAGGTCCAAAGAGGTGACAGTGGTGCCGCAGGTGCAGAAGTCAGTGGATAAATAAGAATTAGAATGTGATGTGCATGTCTGGAGTTTTCCAGTGTCCTGGGATATTTCACAAACTGCCACAAGACAATGAAAGATATTTCAGATTAATTAATTTTTTATAATGGGCTGAAGGTCATTCAGAAAAAGCATTTTTTTTTTTAAAGTCTTTGAAACAGATTGTAGGGCAAATCTATGAAGTGACATGAGAGGAAGGGGTTCAGACTCATTAAGAGTTTAATTTTGGAGAAGAGGGTGGAAGGACCAGGGACCAGATCAAAGGTGGGTGTGAGGGCCTTTCCTGAGGATGTTACCCTCTGTCACTCCTTGTGAGGTAACCTCTGCTATAAACTATGGGATGAATCCAGAATAAGAATAATGGGAGGTTTTAGACAGTTCTGAGTTGGGGTCCACACACGGAATGGCAGGACAGGAATTCTACAGAATGTTCTACCCAGGAGCCTCAGGGCAGCCATGGCCAACCCCTAGGTCTTCTGGTTCTTAAAATGTGAACATTTAATCCAAGAACCATGCCACGGGCAGGTTCTCCCCAGCTGCTTCTCTCGGTGGTCTATGGAAACTTCCCTTAACCTTATCTCTCCAGGTATGTGTGCATTCGGGGGGTCTTTGTCCTCACCACAGAGTGCACCTCCCTCACCGTCACACTCGTGGTGACTCTGCGCAAGTTTGTGAGCCTCATCTTCTCCATCTGGTACTTCCAGAACCCGTTTACTCGGTGGCACTGGCTGGGCACCTTGTTTGTCTTCATCGGGACCCTAATGTACACAGAGGTGTGGAACAACCTAGGGACTACAAAAGGCCAGGCTCAGAAGGAGGACAAGAAGAACTGAGGGCTGCTGGGAGACCATGTCATCATGAGCCAGGGTCTGGCACAGGTCTCGTTGCCATGTCACTTTTATTAATGCTGAATTAGCCCCCAGCACCAAACCAACCACGTACCAGAGGATCCTCAGGAGGGCACATCTCAGATCCCACATGGCTTCACAGACCAACAAGGGTGGACTGAATAGAAACCTCACAACCCTAAATTAGAAAAAAGAATAGTTATCTACTATTGAACAACCCATTTGTTATTTCTGTCTTGGTTACCCAAACTCAGTACTATACTTGTTTATTGAATTGAATTTCCAGAGCTGCTCATTTTACATCCATGGTCTTGGATGTGGTATCCATTTTCTTGTTTTTCTGATGACTGTCAGCCATAAGTTGTTATCCATGTCCTGGTCCTTTGTCCTGTCACCCTTCCACTCCTCAGCAGCGCATGTCAGGCCAGGGCTTCTGACATCATCATCAGAACTACTAACTGATGAGTGACCACTGGCAGGGAGACACTGGAGCAGGACTTCACTGTCAGCCAAGCCCTAGTAAGGTGGACCAGGACTGGGGAACCCGTTTTCACATTGTTTTGTTTTCTGTGCAAAATTATATGCTTTTATATCTGTGGCCTTCTGTGCTCAGAACAAACCTGCAGCATAGCTCTGTAGCACAGTGTCAATAAGGAAAAAGGTTGTGTATGGATTGGGAAAGAGAACCTTTTTCCCTCAGTCTTCTCCATGAAGCCTGTGAGCCTAGGATTGAAATGGTGCCATCAGAGTGGCCCAGGGGAAGCTGGCCCTGGTCACCACCTGGAGAGCTGCGGGCCCTCACAGGGTTCCTTCCCAGTGGGAAGGTCAGGACTTCAAAAGGCTTCTTAACCAAGAAGGTTTAACTGCCCAACAAGTCTTAATAGTCAAAGAAGACTAAGAAGACTAATGAGAAGACTAAAATAGGATGTTGGTGTGTAAATCAGGTCAAATCACAACTAAAATGGAAAGTTTTTCTGATTTTTCTAGACGGTATCTTAATGTTCTTGATGGGTATTTGTGAGGGTGGGGGTTGTATGTATCTTACTACATGTAGAAAGTTGCATCCCCTTGTACTAATCTGGTTTTCCTCCCATGGCACCATTGTGAGGCAGAAGAACAATGTCAGCCGGTGTGGTGTGTGCAGGTGAATGTGTGCCCTCGTGTGTGTGTGTGTGTGATCATTTGTGGGAGAAGAGTATGAAAGTCTTTTCTTAGCTCTGGGCCCTAACTGATCTCACACAAGTACATGCTCTTTTGGCAGTTAAACTTACTGGCCACTCTCTTTTTGCACACAAAGGCCTTTCTTACCTGGGTGCAGACTGTGTTTTTAAATTTGGAGGTGGATCCACGGGTCCTCTGGGTTCAGTCCACAGTGTGGTATGTTCTTCCTGTTGCCCAACTTTAGGCAGCATAAGAGGACATGGAGCTTTCTGCCTCTTCCCAGGAGCACACTTATACACATCTACGTATATTTAGAGTAGTTGTCTCTGAGAGAAAACTAGGGGACAGCTGAGGGAACCCCCCAGGATCAGAGGAGCTGCTGAGCACCACTGTTTGCATTCTCCTTACACTTGGTGATCGCTCTGCCCAAGTGCTGTGGCCGCCGTGCAAGGCTGCAGTAGTACATCCTCAGTCACCCTGCCTAAAACTAGCCCCAGCAGGAAGAGGGCACCATGGCAAGTGTGTATAGCCCCTACTACCACCGTGGGTTAGATCCCCTGGGCTGTCCCACCCAGAGCCAAAGCAGAACCAGCAGAGAGGAACCCTAGTACACGTGTGCTGGGCAGCCCTACCTGGAGTGATCCAGGGACTGAGCAGGGAGGGCATCACTGTGCTTTTGCCTAATGGGTGGTCCAGTTCAGACCTCAATGGCAGTCAGTCAAAGCAGCATATGTGAGGGCACAGATGGGGGCTCACCCAGAATGAGAGGGAACCAGCAGAGTGCTGCAACATGCACCTGTGGGGCTGTGTAGACTGGTAGCTGTCAGGCCAATGGGGTGAGCCACATGCATTCACACACAGAGGGAGGATGCTGCTGGAGTCCGAGGGAGCTGCAACAGTCAATTAAAATGACAGGGTTAGGCAGGCACAGCAGGAAGTCCTGTCTGGGGTAAGAGGGAACCAGCAGGGCTCTAAAGTGCATACACACAGTGCTGCCCCACCCTGATGCAGGTCTGGCTGTGAACAGCCAAAACAGCAGGGAACTACCCCATACACACCAGGCCGCGATACCCTGAACCTGCTTGTGGCCAGGCAGCACCCGAGGCACCACACATGCCCACCCGACACCAGCCAGCCTGCTCAAGCTGCCTGGTCTATAGACACCACTTCGCACAAGACCAATTTATGCCTGAAGAGAGAACTATTTCATCTAACTCATAGGAACAATTACAGAAACTCAAAGAAAATGGAGGAACAAGAGAAAACTCCAGAGAAAAACTAAAGTAATTTGCCTAATAAAGAATTCAAAGAAACTCATAATGATGCTCAATAAACTTGAAAGTTGAAAATATAAAAACCAACCAGAGGTGAATACAAGAACTGCAATGAAAAACACTCTAGAAGAAATTGATGTTAGATTGGTCAATACAGAAGAATGAATCTGTGACCTGGAAGAATACTGGAAATCACCCAATATAGTAGCAAAATGAAAAAAAGAATTTAAAAAAGGAAGATAATATGAAGGCTCTATGGGATTACATCAAGCACAGGAACATTCACATTATGGGGTTCCCAGAAGGAGACAAGGAAAGGGACAGAAAGTACATGTGAAGAAATAATGGCTGAAAACATGTATAATTTAGGGAAGGAAAAAGACATATGTGTCCAGAAAGCACATAAAATTCTAAATAAGATGAACACAAAGATGCCCCCACATCCACACCAAGATATACTGTAATTAAATGAAAATGTCAAAGATAAAAACAATCTTGAAAGAAGGGGAAACAGTGAATTACATGCAAAGGAAACATGCTGCTCATTTCTCAGCAGCAACATTAGAAGCCAGAAGGGGGTGACAGGGAATATTTAGAATACTGAAAGAAAGGAACCTACAGACTCGTATACCTGGCAGGGTTACCATTCAGAATTAGAGGACAGATAAAGAGTTTCCCAGATAAGCAAACACTAAAAAAGTTCATTATCATTAAACAGACTTTATAAAAAATGTTAAATAGACTTTATGCAGAACAGGCCATGCCAAAAATAAGAAAATACAGATAAAGGCAAATATAGAATTAACACTGAATCAGTCACTCAAAAATCTAATATTAGATTAAAAGCCAAAAGTAACAAAATTACAATTTTGTAATGTAGTTATTATATAACTATAATTGGAGCTACACAAAATGATATATGTAAAAAATAAAATATGTGGTGGGGTGAAAATTTAGTGCTTTTAGAATTTGAACTTAAATGCATATCAGCTTTAAATAGACTGTTATAGATATAGTTGGCCACACACACACACCTTACGGTAACCACAAATAGAAAACAACAAAAAATAATGAGAAAAGAACAACAAAACTAAAGGAAACCAGGAAACCAAAAGGAAAGATCAAGAGAGTAAAAATAAACAAAAAATAATAATATGGCAATAAGTACATATGTAGCAATAACTACTTTAAATGTAAATGGACTATATTCTCTAATCAAAAGAGATAGGGTTGCAAGATGGATTAAAAAATAAACAAACATCTATATGCTGCCTGAAAGGCTCACTTGAGTTGAAAGAAAGTGAAAGGATGTTAAAAGATATTCCTAGAAATAGAAATGAAAAGAAAGCTTGAGGTAGCAATACTTATATCAGACAAAATAGGTTTTAAAACAAATAATATAAAAAGAGGCCCTGGCTGGTGGCGCAGTGGATAAAGTGCCAGCTTACAAACCCAACAGTCACTGGTTTGATTCCCCAGCCAGGGCACATAACCAGGTTGCAAGACAGGTCTCCAGCCAGGTCTGTAGCTGGAGGCAGGTGAAAGACAACCATACAATGATGTCTCTTTCCCTCTCTGCCTCTCTCTCTTCTCCTCTCTCTGAAAATAAGAAATAAAATCTTAAAAAAAAAAAAAAAGATTTTAGGTTATACAAGAACCTAGTATAAAGGAACCATGGACATGGACAACAGGTGGGATTGACTTTGGGGGCAATGGGTGGGTGGGGAGGGGGACAGAGGGGAGCAAAAAGGGGATGGATGTAATACAACAATAAAATTTAAAAAAAAGAAAAAGACAAAAATGTTATCATGATAAAGGGGTCAATCTAATAATAGTATATGGTCAATTTAAGAAGAGTACATAATCATCCTAAGTATCTATGCACTCCACATAGGAGCACTGTAGTCTAAAATAAAATATTAATGTACATATAAAGGCAGAAATTAATAGTAAAGCCATAATATCAATAGTTAGGGACTTTACTATCCCACTTAAATCAATGGCTAGGTCTTCCAGACAGAAAATAAGAAAATAATAGCTTCAAAATAGAGACAGACTCAGAGAGCAGGCTGACAGCGCTGTGTATGTGTATGTGCGTGTGTGTGTGTTGGGGGTGTTGGGAGGGTAGAAGGATCAAGAAGATGGAAAAGACTCATGGACGTGAACAACAGTGGTGACTGTAGAGAAGGGAGTGGTATAATGGGGATAAATGGTAATGAAAAATAAAATTTTAATACATTTAATGGGAAAAATAGAAAATAATGTCCTTAAATGCCACAGTAGAACAAACCGATTTATAGACATTTTTAGGATAGACCATATGGTAGGCCACTGACAAGCCTCAGTAAATTCAAGAAGATTCAAATTTATCAAGCATATTTTCTGACCGCAATGGCATGAAACTAGAAACCTACAGGAAGAAAGTTGGAAAAAAAACATGACATGGAGATTAAACAATAGGCTATTAAACAACCAGTGGATCAAAGAGGAAATCAAACTTTCATTTGTGACAAATGAAAACTTTTCAGAATTTATGGGATGAAGCAAAAGCAATCAAAACCCAAAGTAAGTAGAGGAGGGAAATACAGATCAGAGTGGAAATAAAACAAAATACAGACTTAAGAAACTACAAAAAGTTCAATGAAATTAAGAGCTGGTTCTTTGAAAGGATAAGCAAAATTGGCAAACCTCTAACAAGACTCCCAGAAAAAAAAAAAAGAGTGCACCCAAGTAAATAAAATCAGAAATGAAAGAGGAGAGATGATAACCAACATCACAGAAACACAAAGGACCATTAAAGAATACTAGGAAGGCAGCCCTTACCATGGGTAGGGCAGGGCAGGGCAGGAGTTGCTGGCTTGCCTTGTGGCCGCCGAGGAATGTTAGATGTTGAGAACATGCCCTGTGAGCAGAACTCTGTTCATAAGGATTTGATGTAGCCTTGGATGGTTTTTATTAACTAGAATTAAAAGATTATATGATGTTGGGATTGGAGGATTTATCTTGGTGACTTTTCGATGCTGGTTCCATTGTAGGTATAATTATGCAAAGCTAAGAACCCAGGAAAGAATTTCAAGAGAAGGAATTAAATAAAAAGATTTTATATGAAAGTACCTACCTTCATCCTGAAAGCAAGCAAACCAATGGCAACGGCAGCAATTGAGCAGAGACTCAAGCATAGAAACCCAAGTATAACTCACTGAAGTTGGTGTAAACGAAGATAAGATCAACAATATAAAACATCATATGTACCATAAGAGGGCTTTCAGTCAGATAAATAGAGTGTAAGTGGTCTTTTTTTACACTTATGAATATTTACGCACTTCTGGCCCTCTACTGCCAGTATAGCATAGAGTAGACTTGTCATACTTAAACAACAAAAAGAATACTATGGATAATTGAATGTCAACAAATTGAATAATTCAGAAGAAATGGATAAATTACTAGAAATATACAGTCTTCAAAGACTAAACCAGGAAGAAACAAAATTTGAATAGACCTGTTAGTAATGAAATTGAAGCAATAATCAAAAAACACCAAATAGAAGTCCAGAAACAGATAGCTTCACAGGTGAATTCTATTAAGCCTTTAAATAGTTGATACATATCCTCAAACTACTCCCCAAAAATTGAAGAGTGAAGGCTCTTGAATATTTTTTGAGGATGGCATTACTCTGATACCAAAACTAAACAGAGATGCTACAAAAAAAAAAAAAGAATGTTACAGGCCAGTATCCTTCATGAACATGGAAAAATTCTCTACAAAATACTAGCAAACTAAAATTAATAATACATTAAAAGGCTTGTACATCATGATCAAGTGGGATTTATACAAGGGATGCAAGAGTTGTTCAATGTTAGCAAAACAATGTGATTCAACACATCAGTAAACCCAAGGATAAATAAAAACTGTACGATCATCTTAATAGATACAGAAAAAAAGCATGTGACAAAATTTAACATCCATTATGATGGATTTTCAATAAAGTGGGTTTAGAGGGAACTTATTGTAACATCATAAGGGCCATATATGACAAGCCCACAGCTAACGTCATACTCAATGGTGAAAAGCTGAAATTTTTACCTCTGAAGATCAAGAACAAGGCAAAGATGTCCATTCTCACCACTTACTCAGTATGAGGGGATGCAGTGGCATGATGGGTCATTTTCATTACCCATGCAACCATTGCTAGAGTTTTTCTAGGGGGCTTTAAACATGTGGTTATACAGAACACCAGCAGCCTGACAATGAAATCTGCTGATTGGATTAGGATAACATTGAGGAAAACAATTTTCAACATGGGTTTCAAAATAGCTCCAGGCCCAGTTGGGAGTTAGCTGAAAATATCAGAAGATTTCAATCTTAGCCAGCCAGTGGAATTGCCCCTTAACAGAGTTTGCAAATTTGGTTGTTTCTAGTTCTACCTGGGGGGAGTTATTTATCTAGGTACGGCTGGAGGTATTGGCTACGAAAGAAACTTCTCCCTGGTGGCAAGCAAGTAAAGCAGGCAATCCCGTTGATAAGGGCTACTCCAGCGTGGGAGCCTAAAGATGTTGGTTGAGCTTGAAAGGCACTAGTGGCTGCATGGGCAGTTCTGTGAACGGTTTTGGTTAGGTTTCACACCATTATGCCCAACTGGGCAGAGCCAGGGCCAGCTAGTGTTGGAATTTAAAAGGCACCATTTACATGCGCAATAGGAACAGAATCACACTCAGGTTTCCATGCAATTAGCTATCTGTGACATTTGTAATGTTGAATAGGACAAACTCTTAATGAACATAGTACTAATGTGTAGCAAATTAAGCAAGGAACTCAATTTTATAAGGGTAAAGACTGAATAGCCCCGTATTTCCAACCGTACTGCTCAGGGTTATCACCTAAATGTTACCCCACTGGGAGAGAGATTTTAAATATCCTTCCTCCAGCACATCATTCAGAGAGGAAAGGAACACTTCAATTTCTTGACCATTTTTATCTCAATCTCATGAATCTGATATTATATTGTTATAGTGCTTAGGCTAAGGTAGGTACTCTAAAGTATCTAATAAATTGAATTATTTTCTAGGTTCCAGAATATTGCTGGTATTAAACAATAAACCCATCTTCCAGAAAGTCACGTCTGTAGTTGAAACATTTCCTGGATCAGTGACTTAGGGGTGAAGACTGGCTGCTGGTGAAGACTGTTCCCTGTCAGATAACAGTCTGATCTTTTCTATCAAAGAATCCACCAAAAAACTACCAGAACTGATAAATTCAGTAAAGTAGCAGGATACAAAATAAATATCCAACAATCAGTTGCATTTATATACACCAATAACCAACTATCAGAAAGGGAAACCAAGAAAAACAAACCTATTTACAACTGCATAAAAATAAATAAAATACCTAGGAATAAATTTAACCAAGGATGTAGAAGACCTGTACTTGGAAAATTATAAGACACTGAAGAAAAATATGGAAGAAAGTAAGTAGAAGCATATACCATGTTCATGGATAGGAAGAATTAACATAATTAAAATGTCCATACTACTGAAAACCATCTATAGATTCAATGCAATTCCTATCAAGATACCTATGGCACATTTCACAGAACTAGAATAAATATTCCAAAAACATATGAAATGACAAAAGACCCGGGATAGCCACAGCAATCTTGAAAGAACAACATTGGAGGAATCCTGCTACCTGATATCAAACTACTACAAGGTCTATAGTAATTAAAACAGCATGGTACTGGAATAAAGACATGTAGATTAATGGAACAGAATAGAAAACCAGGAAATAAACCCACACCTTTATGATCAATGAATATTTGACAAAGGGGGCAAGAACTTACAAAGGGGTAAAAATAGTCTATTCAATAAATGGTGCTGGAAAATTGGACAGATACATGCCAAAAAATTAAAGTAGACCATCTTACAACATACACAAGAATAAAATCAAACTGGATTAAAGACTTAAATGTTAGACTCAAAAACCATAAGAATTCTAGAAGAAAACAAAGGCAGTAACATCTTGGACATTTCTTATAGCAATATTTTTTCTGATAGATCTCCTCAGGCAAAGGAAACAAAAGGAGAAATAAACAAATGGGACTCCATCAAACTAAAAAGGTTTAGCACAGCAAAGGAAACCATCAACAAAATGAAAAGACAACCCACTGAATGAGAAAACATGAGCCGGTGATACATTTGATAAGGGACAAATATCCAAAATTTATAAAGAACTTATAAAACTCAACACCAGGAAGAGAAGCAATTCAATTAAAAATGGGCAAAGGACCTGAACAGACACTTTTCCAAAGAGGACATAAAGATGGCCAATAGAAATATGAAAGATGCTCAGTGTCACTAATCATCAGAGAAACGCACATTAAAACCACAATGAGATATCACTCCACACCTGTGAGAATAGCTACTATCATCAACAAATCAACAAACAAGTGCTGGTGAGGATGCGGAGAAAGGAGAAACCTTCCTGCTCTGTTGGTGGGAATGCAGACTGGTGCAGTCACTGTGGAAAGAAATATAGAGATACCTCAAAAATTAAAAGTGGAACTGCCTTATGAGCCAGCAATTCCACTTCTGGAAATATGTTCAAAGAAACCCGAAACACTTATTTGAAAGAATATAAGCACCCCTATGGTCATTGAAGCATTATTTACAATTGCCATGATTTGAAAGCAGCCCAAGTGCCCATCAATTGATGAGTGGATAAAAAAACCTATGGTACTTTTACACAATCCAATACATTCAGCTATAAAAAGAAGGAAATCTTACCCTTTTTGACAACATGGATGGACCTGGAAAGCGTTATGCTAAGTGAAGTAAGCCAGTCAAAGCAAGACATGCACCATGTGATTTCCCTTATATGTGGAATCTAATGAACAAAATTAACTAGCAAACAAAATAGAAATAGACTCATAGATACAAATAACAGACCGATACCTGTCAGAGGGGAAGGGGCTGGAGAGCTGTTGACTGGTCACAAATAAACTTGTGTTTTCAAGCCCGAATGTTGATCAATAGTGAGTTAACTCGTCCTTGCACTTGCATTACATTTTGCTATAAAATTGGTGGTCAATAATGTGTTAAGAAAAAGTAAACTCATAGACAGACAACAGCATGGTGATTCCTAGAGGGACAAGGGGGTAGGGTGTAGGGGAGGCAGGGGAGTATAGGCGGGTACATGGTGACGGAAGGAGACTTGACTTAGGGTGGTGAACACATAATATGATATACAGACCATGTGTTAATAGAACTGTACACCTGAAACCTATGTACTTTTATTAACCCATGTCACCCCAACAAATTCAGTAAAAATTTTAAAATCATTAAAAAAAATTTCTTAGCAAACAGGACCACATCTCATTGTTTTCCTGTATCCTCTATAGCACCTATTAAAGTGTTGTGGGCATGAGTATCATTTGGTGGATGTTACCTGGAAAAGTGTTTTTCCTTCTGTCTCAGAGAAAACATCAATCCATCACATGGTATATTTTAACTTCAAATAATGCAATTAATGCAATCATTAACCTAAAAAAATTAGGTTACATGTCATTCATGCTAATAGATATTTGAACTTATTCTGACATCACTGAAAATGCATTTCAGCCCCAGTCTGGGTGGCTCAGTTGGCTAGAGTGTCTTCCCATATACCATATGGTTGTAGGTTCATTTTCCCAACAGGGCACTTACCTGGGTTGTGAGTTTTATTCCCATTTGGGGCACATATGAGAGGCAGCTGATCAATGTTTCTCTCTCAAATTGATGTTTTTCTCTCAAAATCAATCAACATACAACTTTTAAACACTACTATGAGGTGGAAATAACAGGGAGGTTGTCTTCAAAATACTGAACTCTATTCTAAATACAATCAGCCCTACAATTGCAATAAGAAAAGTGACAACCTTAGCTGGCAGACTGACAACTGTGAAGGTATTAATCTTACCTAAAGGAAATTTTCATATATTTGAAATGACCTCTTTTTGGTTTAAGATATTGGGAAAAGAATGACACACATTCTAAGACTATATGCAACAGTTTTTCTTTGCCATCAGTTTTTGCCTTCTCTAAATTTTTGCCTTCTCTTAGTTAAGATGCAGGTCCTTTCCACTTGAAAAACTGATCATTATCAATATCGGGGTTAGAAATCCTAGCAACATGCTAGGAATGATTCACATTTAAAATAATGTACCTTTCTATGGCTGGGGGCTAGGTTGATTGGAGCACTGTCCAGCACACCACAAGGTCAGGGTGCACATGGGAGGTAACGAATCAATGTGTCTTTCTCATCTCTCACTCCCTCTATTTCCCCTCCCATCTGTTTTCCTCTCTGAAATCAATAAAAACATAATCTTGGGTGAGGCTTAAAATAATGATTATTTTTTCTAAACTAGTAGCACTTCATTCTACTGGGATATACCAATTTGACTTCATTGACTGATCAGAAACAAGGTCCGAAATAGATCCTTGTAGGAGGGAAATGCACATGGCTACAATTTTTCTTCAATAAATAATTAATTTCCCATTAGGTGGTGCAGGGAATTCCTGGAATGCCAACTATGATGGCAGAGAGGCAGTGTGTGCTAAAAGTGCTGTTTCTGTCATGGTGGTTTTAAAAAATCCATAGTAGAGTTAGGGACAGTTAAGAAATGACAGGAATAACTATGGGGTCATCTGTTTCCCCAAAGGTAGAGGCAGGCATCAGATGGCAAATCCAGCATTCCAACAGGATCCCTGAAGAGGCCAAGGTCTGAGAGTACTGTATCATGCTCCTGTGCCCAGGTTGCCCACTTACAAGGGTTAAAACAGCAAAAATTAGGGAGTTCTGCGTAGTTGGGGGTTAATGATATGGAATAATTAGACCATACAATCTGAAACACGGTAAGGTGACCCACTTGTCACAAGAAATTAAGATTACTAATACACCCAGGAATATAATCATTATGATAATAATGAAATAAACGTAAGGATTTTGCATAGTGGGATTTCATTTGACTGGCCTGGTCTGAGATCTTGGGAAAGGTCATCTGCTTCAAGTGCTGCCAGCTTTTTTGTCCGGGTGGTTGTCTGCTCTGAATAACTTCAGTTTGAGGTCTCCTGCAGGCTGGGGTGTTCAGTCAGATGAATGAGGTAGAAGTGTGGCAGCCTTTTGAAATGAGAAAGATGAATTAATAAGTATACACTTTTCAACTTTGTAGCACAGGGATGAGTTTGCAATACCTGATATGGTCCCTTCCAGTGAGAGGGGAGGTCTTCTGATGGACCACATCTCCAGGTGGTAGACCGTCATTTTATTTTTTGTATTCATCTCCTGGGAGCGTGCTGTGAAAGACTGCTATACAAGCTTTGAACTAATGTTGAGAGCTTTTACAAGTCCTTTGCAGTAAGGCAGAAAGTCTCCTTAAGGTACGTTCATATATTCCCTGACCTAGTCTTACAGGTCTTTTGAAAATGATTTTTAGGGGACAATTGATGTTTACCAAAAGGAAGGTATCATAAGCAGTACCAAGTCTAGGGCTTTAGACGAAGATAGAGCCAAGTTTCACCAACTGAATTTTTACTACCTCCTGTGTTTGTCCTGTGAAACCGGAAGACCGAGGATGTTGAGCACAATGGGTACTGGCCAAAGATGGCACACCTGGTGTAGGGTGGTTTTGTAAAGTGGGATCCCTGAATCCTATGGCGCTTGGTGGTGATTTTCCAAGCAGGAAAAAAATCCTTCCTTGGAGTATTTCAGTAACTGTGGCCTCTATAGCCCTTGACATGGGAATGCTCTTGCCCGACAAGAATGCATATAAATCACCACCAGCACATCTCTATCCTTGAGAAGGGGCAGCTGGATTAAAATCCACTTCCCAAACTTCAAAACTTTAGCATGTCAAATAGGCCTGATTAGTTTTATTTTTCCTTTTTATAAAGACAGTTTTCCTTTTCTTAGTTATCCATGTAATCATCTGTTTAAAGATTTCACAAGCAAGTTAGAAAGTTAAATCATTAGAAGCACAAGCTCTTTTGATATTAAGATTTGGTTCACCCAAGCAAAGTCCTGATGGCACAGAGCATAGGAAATAATCTTATAAACACAAAATTCTTACTTTCCCTTTATAACTTACCAAGAGCATGCCATCAATTCAGGCCATCTTGCCCTTCTTAACAGAGAAAACCCCAAACTCCAATTCAGTATCAGGGTACTTCGGAAATTAAAGAAAGTTAATGTAAACAAACCTATTTCAGTCCTAGCCAGCCTGACCATACACATGATTTCTTCTTCAAGATTCCTGTTCTGTAAATCTTTGACTTCCATAAACCTTTCAGCTTTTATTTTTTCTTTTCTTCTTCTAGAACACAATTTTACTCTAGGACAAAATAACTTTTCCTTCAACAAAAAGTGTTTTCATTTTCCAAACTTTCTTTTACCAAGCACACATATCTCACTTTTCATGTAGTCTTTTCCAGTCACCATCATATCCTAATCGGGCTTTGTCACAGTATCTGGATCTTAACAGCAGACTTTAAGGTTTTGAGTAACCAAAGACTTGGAAACTGCCAAAAATTCATCTAAAAACTTTTATCCTCCTGGCTGATGTGGCTCAGTGGGTTAGAGCCGGCCTGCAAACCCAAAAGTCACTGGTTCGATTCCCCAGCCAGGGCACATAACCAGGTTGCAAGCCAGGTCTGTAGCTGGAGGCAGGTGAAAGGCAACCACACGTTGATGCTTCTTTCCCTCTTCCTCCTTCCTTGCCCTTCTCTCTGAAAATAATAAATCTTAAAAACAAACAAAACACCTTTTATCCTGCTTATATCACTTTTTAACAAATGAAGGTTTAATGAGACCTCAAAGTGTTTAGCCATTATTGCTCAAGATATGCCTGTTTTAATTAAACTACAGCCTTAGGCTACTCTTTATTCACTGAAGATTGTTCCTAGACCTCATGCATTTGAACAGCGATTGGGCCCTGGCCGATGTGGCTCTGTTGGAGCATCGTCCTGAGCATTGAAAGGTCATGGGTTTGATTCCCAGTCCAGGCACATGTCAGGGTTGTGAGTTCATTCCTGGACAGGGGCAACTGATCCATGTTTCTCTCTCCCCCTTCCTCTCTCTGAAATCAATAAATGTATCCTTGGGTGAGGATTAAAAAAGAGAAAAAGAAAAGTGGGGTAATGTCTGTTATTTCTCTGATTCATATTAAGAGCTCATTTGTCTTAAGCCCATTGAGTAGGTCCCTTTACAACCGTTTTGAGATTGTATTCAGTTCAGTGTTGGCAGTAGAAATACACCTTATACAATATACACACATAAACATAAACATCCAGATAAACACAGAGAGCTCACAGCTTTCATTTTAAAATGCTATCTTGTGTCTCAGGCGCAAAAAACAAAACTCTCAAGAGAAACTGGGGTTCAAATTGATGGACCAAGTTCATGTTTTGCCCCGATGGCCACTCTGCATGCTGTGCAGGTTCCTTCAGAGCTATTGGTAAGCCCAAAGAACCCGTTTCCTTATCTCTGCGAGTTTTGAGATCCTCTCCTTTAAGATGCCCCGTAAGGAGGACTTACCAATAGACACAAAAGAAAGTGGAAATCAAGTGTACACATAAAGCTGGAAGTTCAGGAAGCAAAGAAGGTGGCCACAGAAGGCTTGGATTTAAAGGGGGCAGGGTGTGGTAGGAAGGGAAGAAGATGTCACCTGAGTACAGGATGGCGGCTGCCACCTCCCCTCCGCTTCCCACGAGAAGATGGGGGAAGGGAAAAGGAGAGGCCTCAGAAGCCATTTAAAATAGCTACACCACGCAGATAACACAAGTCTTACCCTTACAGCTCTCAAATTACCAGCTAACTTACCACGGTTTGGGGGCGGTATGGTGTTTCTTTTGTTCTGTTCTTGTCAGACTCCTACCCAGTTCCAATTCTGTGGGCTGTACTTTTGCACCTGCAGTCAGCCAAAGTCCCCACTCCCACTGCTGACACCAACTTTCCTGGCCGCCTAGCAGGAACGTTTTAGAGCAAGGGTTACCCATTGGACCCCTTTCTTACAAAAGTGCCCCTTTGAAGTGGCTGGAGGGTTCCTCTCCCCTGCGTATCAAGTGCGTATCCTAGGGCGGAGGGTCCTTCTCAGTCTAAACGTATGGATTGAGGCCAAAACTGGAGGAAAGTCCCAGATCTAAACTGAATAAAGGCTCTGAGGTAGCAGCTGAAAGGTGGGAAATGTTGGGTGTGGAGGACTGAGCGGGAACCAGCACCGCCGGGGGAACCGCTGGAGCAGGGCCCCTGCGGGTTTCAGGGGAGGGGTCGCACTGTCACTGCCAGTCCCACCTCTGCCAGCATCGAAGGTCAGCTAAGCTGGCTGCTGCCGCCAATGAATGAAATTGGTATCGACGTTTATTGAAAGGGCAAATGAACCATCTTGTTGAGGGTCAGACTTACACCCAACTGGAGAAACGTCTGTTACGTGTCTCTCCTCTTTCCCTGTCATTTTGTGCCCCAGAGATAGAGGATAGATTGTTTGTGAAAGAGATTGCTGTTTAAGACATCCAAATCTTCACTCTTGGAGCAGAGATCAAATAGATGACACCACCAGAAGCCACCCACCGTGTGTGTGTGTGTGTGTGTGTGTGTGGTACCTGTGTGCCCAGTTAACTGCTGGACAAGATCATAGATAAGGTAACAGGAGAAAACGGTGGATATTTGAATTACATTAATGTGATGTCTACATATCCATTACTATAATTCTATTGTCACATTCTAAATGCTATCTTTTCATTTTATTAGTAATTGTTGATTTTTTCCCTTTTTCATCCAACTAAAACCACCATTTATGCACTTGAGAAGTTTCTATCCGAAGTTTTCTTCTTTCTTCCCATTATCCAAAATGAAATGCCACAAGCGAGGAAAAGTAGTGAAAACTGAGTTGATCTGAGGCACCCAAAACAAACCACTTCTGGGAAGATTATTGGACACTTGTTTTTAAAGGGTTGGAATGTATTTCTCTCCTAAGTACCTTTCCTCCCTTTTGCCCTTTTTGTTCTTGCTGTTAACTTTCTCACCCTGCCTGTTTTCCTCCCAGCAGCCGCCGTTCATTTGTGTAGTTTTCTACTGAGCAGCACCTGTAATAACTTATCAGTTTATTATCCATTATTTGGGGCTTCTGGGTGTGCACTGGATTTTTACAGAGTGTTAATGTGGGTGTAGCATGTATTTTGCTGCAAGTTGTAAGCAGCGGCACTCGGGGAGTGGGTCTTTAGGGGTGAGAATATTTGGCAGAGTATGTGAATATATGTGTAGATGGGTATAAACATGAAGAGTGACTATAAGAATGTTTCTATTTCCTGTTACAGCTCAGAGGGGTGTTGGGAATCTTTCCTACCTTTCCCGCCTATCTTTGGAAAACAGTTCTCATTTTGCTCTTTTTACCCTACCTGTAGCTGACTTCACTCAACAGTGCCAAAGGCCTATGGAGAGGGAGGGCGGGCATTGGCTCAGGAATAATTCTAGACCAGTGAACTAGCTCTGGGTTGGGCACGCTCATCATTGGACCAGCCGACACCCTAGCGCATGGAGCGGAGGCCTGACCAGACATGCAAACCTGGACATGGGAAGAATCACATCTCAGAGTCTGAAATCAAGATAATACATTTGTTGGAGTTGGTTTCTCTTTGGCTTGCAGAAAAGGGAATCATGAGTAATTCTGCCCTACCTACATAAACAAAGCATTTTGGTCTCAACGGCTTTCTCCTGAAAAGATGTGAGTGGAACTTACCTGCAGTGGTTCGTTCTTAGGTTGAAAGAGGAAGGCATTATCATCACCTGATAGGTGTGTCATTTGAGAATGAGGATAAACAATATTTGTCAGGAAAAGAAACTGGTCATGCCCTGACCACACAGCTCCCTTGTCAGAGTGTCACCGTGCAAAGTGAAGGGGCGCTGGTTTGATTCGTGCTCAGGGCACACGCCTGGGTGGCGGACAGGTCCCTGGTTGGGGCCCATGCAGGAGGCAACCCGTCAATATTTCTCTTGCACAGCAGTGTTTATTTCCTTCTCTTTCTCCTTCCCTGCTCCCTAAAAATAAGTAAATAAAATCTCAGAAATAACAATAAAATGGTCATAAGCACTGGGCTATGTTCAGCACGTACCAACCTGGGAAGGGAGACTTTGTAGTGTCTTCTCTTTCCAGCAGCTTCCTCACAGCAACGTGCAGAGAAGGGACCTGGGGCCACATTTACCTGCTCAGCTCAGTATTGCCACCCAGCACGCTAACATCTCTTATTCCCTCAAGTTTCTGAGAAACCTTCCAATGGCCCCCGATACCTGTTCCTGCTTCTCACCAGCTGTTGGCAGGGAGGCAAACAGGAGGAAATGCCCTTACGTTCCAAGCCAGAGACTAGTGGAGGCCTCGCACCCTGGACTGCCGTCAGCATGTGGTTCTTCACTCCCTCTCTAGTGGAAGGGGGAAGAAGGAGCATTACAAATCAAGCGTCTTGCATCACGTCATGCTCACCACAAGGACATGTCTGTTCAGAGCATTAGAGTTTTTGAAGTAGGCTCCCAGGGGTGACCCTAACACCTCCATAGTTGGTGTGGTTGGTGTGCACTCGCTGCTGACCGGAGCTCACCACCTCCCTGTCTATTCTCCATATCGTACTGCAGCACCTCCCCTGAGCTTTCCCTGGTGTACCACGTTTCCTCAATTTTAATCAACCAGACAAGCTGCAAGGTACCAGACATACGTGGGGGGAAGGGCTTGGCTCACTTTTAGAACAAATAAGAACCGTACTTTTGAAGGAAAAAAAAAAGCTGCAGTAATTCTTTTGGCCCGCTGAATTGTTTGTATCTTTTGAGAGGTGAAGGAGAGTCC